>OZ014521.1:287965775-288565775 GCA_963966055.1 Lathyrus aphaca | reverse complement strand
AAGCTTCTACAAACCCCAGCTGGGTCCCGTATTATAAGGATGTCAACCAGTGACCTATATCCCCAAGCAAATATCCTCTTATTGGATCTACCAATGATCTCATCCCCAGCTGGGATGTTCACTTCAAGCAGGTCGACCAGAGATCTTCGCAGCAACGGGATCCGAATCCCGGATCTGTGCCTCCTTGCATAATCATAGCATTCGCATCATATTATCCCCTCAGAGCGTAGCATTCCGTCTAATACGGAGCATTACGGCAAAAATCAAACGCATAGCATAATCATAAGCCATGTTCTGAAGTAACACTTGTGAATAACAAACCACCCCCACCAGAGTCCCAGCAAAAGCAGTTGCCTCACAAATCACAAACACCAGTATATACACCTTTTAGCACCCGTCCGTGTCATCACTCCCCAAACAGGTTACCTGAATACACTTTACAAACAAAATCACCCGTACTACAGGTACTTCCTGACACCCGTGTCAAATCACCAGCAGAAAGCCAAAGACATCCCCTTTGCACTCACATATACTTATATATACACTTTCTTGACACCCGTCCGTGTCATGTCCCCAGCGCAGTCGCTTACACTTTCATCACCCATATACTTGTTATTATTATACTTTTCCCTTTTGACACTCGTCCGTGTTAGTCTCCCCAGCAGTTAAACACTCATCTATATATGCTCTTACTACTCACTTATACAGATACTCATCCGTATCTTGTATACACCACTCATATCCCCACATATCCAACAGTAGTCTTTGTTCTTTGTTAACCCGTTGGTACTCGTCCGTACCATCATCTCAGAACATTGCGTCTAATGTTTGTTTCTACATGATACTCGTCCGTATCATAGTCTTAAGGATGCTCGTCCGCATCTTTAACCCATACACCGTGTCGAACACTTGTGTCTTCTTGAATATAGATACTCGTCTGTGTCTACTATTCCCCAGAAGAGTCCCTTCAGATTCAACACTCATCCGTGTTCTCTGTTAACCCGTTGATACTCGTCCGTATCATCATCTCTGAACATGTGTCAGTTTGTTTCTGCATGATACCCGTCCGTATCATAGCCTTAAGGATGCTCGTCCGCATCTTTAATCTATACAATACCAAACACTTATACTTTCTTTTCTTGGTTGTGAACGCTCGTCCGTGTTCACTATATTCCCAGTAGATCACCCACAAAGCATTTTCTTTTATCTGACACTCGTCCTGTGTCATGATAACCCTGAGAGCAGCCGTACCCTGCTGAGTGGTCGTCCTCCACTTCTTGATGGTCGTCCTCCATCATGCTCATCCGATGGCCGTCCCCATCGTCGTTTTTAGCAGCCGTCCCCTGCTAGGTGGTCGTCCTCCACCTTTTGATGATCGTCCTTCATCATTTTATCCAATGGCCGTCCCCATTGTTGATTTTGGTTATCTGGCATTCGTCCTATGTCATGAGAAACCCCGAGAGCAGCCGTACCCTGCTGAGTGGTCGTCCTCCACTTCTTGATGGTCGTCCTCCATCATGCTCGTCCGATGGCCGTCCCCATCGTTGACCTTTTCTATCCGATGGCCGTCCCCATCGTTGATATCTTCGGCAGCCGTACCCTGCCAGGTGGTCGTCCTCCACCTTTGATGGCCGTCCCCATCATATTTCTTTTATCCCCAACAGAGCAGCCGTACCCTGCTAGGTGATCGTCCTTCACCTTTGATGGCCGTACCCCATCATCTGTTTATTTCATTTATTCTTTAACCCGATGGCCGTCCCCGTCGTGGTCCCTTTTCCTTTTAGCCCGATGGCCGTCCCCATCGTTGTTTGCTTTACCTTTATGAACCTGATGGCCATCCCCGTCATGTTTCATTAATTTCCAGAGAATTTTACAGCTTTATCTTGATGGCCGTCCCCATCATGATATCTTACTTTCCCCAGCTAGTCGGCCGTCCCCGTATTGGCTTTACCTTCTATCCCCAGCATGTCGGCTGTCCCCGTCATCGCTTTGTTTTCCGCCCACTTTACAATATACTTTATTTTCCTTTTACAATCTATATCCCTTTTCTTCTTCATTTCTGTGAGTGCAAAATTTTGGACTGTCTTTGGTATTCAACCACAAGTTATCTTGTTTTGCCTGTTAAGCCGTCGCTTACAACCTGCACAGCTAACTCATGTTTGAATAGGGGCAGCTGTAAACACCCCAAATTTTCCCTCACCCATTCACACCATGGCTTGTGATCATCTCATATGCATAAATACAATCATATCATCTCATATCTCATTTTTGATTCACTGCATAGTTTCTAAGGCATCTGCACCTAGGGTTTGTGATCTGAGCAATCCTAAAAGCATCTTGAGCCATTCCAAAGGCCACCAATCAACTCAAAGGGGTCCATGTGTGTTCTTATGTCATATTCCATCTCCTCAAAGTCAAAATTGCGGAGGAATCACAAGAACTAGGGTTTGAGTGGATGCAGAGCCAGGATGAACTGCACAGTTGACCTAAAATTAGGGTTTTGGTTTCAGAGGCCATAACTCCAAATTTTTTGGTCATTCTTGTTTCCATTGGTCTCTATATGGTATAGGGAGTATGCATATCAATTTTCATGAAGAAATTCCATGGGGAAGTCATCTGATCAAGAGTTGACTTTTCAGACAAGTCAGTGCAAAATCAGGGCATCTGAGGCCCCCAATGACCCAACCAAGGGGTGATCTTCATCATTTTGAGTGTATATGATCTTTATTTGATCATGGAAGAAGGTTGAAGTTCATAGAAATCAAGAATTTAGGGTTTTTGCAAATGTTGACTTTTTGGGCATAGTTGACTTTTCAAGAATGCATCATTTTAGGTCATTTTTCAAGCCATGATTCTTGATCCAAAAATGCTTCAAATGGAAAAACTTTGGTCATGAAAGTTGTAGATCTCATCTTTCCCTTTTCAAAAAGTACAAGAACATGATCAAACTCTTCTTGGATCAAAAGTTATGGCAAGGCAAAGTTGCCAAAAATCATTAATTTTCAAGGCATGCTTCAAATGGAAATTTTGCAAAGTCATGAACCAATGCATTATGTGACTTCTAATTCACTACAAACCAGCACACAAACATCATGTAAGTCCTAAAATTCAGAATGAACTAGGCATTGCTCAAGTTTCATGACTTTTGGAACAAGAAATCACATGTGAACCAAAGTTATAACAACTTGCAAAAGCACTCATAACATTTCACCAACTTGCTGCCTTGAATGTTGGACCAAGCCTAGCCTTTCCCTTCACTTTGCTGCGCAGACCATGCCCTTTGTACTTGGCTAGAAGTTGCCCATGCCCTATCTTACAAGAAGTTGACATATTTGCAAAAGTGGCTACACTTATCCATAAAGCACAAGTCACATCCTCTGACCAATTGGATTAGTTTATACTATCCATTTGCAAACCATTTCATGTACAAGGCAAGGATGAAACATCTCATACAATCACATTCACAAAAACACCTCATCTTGCAAGTTGCTTCGAATCTGCCTCCACAGCTTGCAAACACAAAAACCATCTTCACCATTCAACTCAACACACTTCATAGACCTCAAACCACCAAAGCTCAAGCCTGAAACAAGCCTGACCTGAGCTTCACCATTTCTCACCTTCCAAACCAGAACTCATCGAATCCCTTCATCCAGCCATCAAACACCTCACCTTTCTTTACCAACAAGTCAAGCATACCACAAGAAGTCAAAACCACCCTTCACTTTGGTCTAAAGCTGCCTGTACACAGATCCCCATTTCTGCTACACCAGAGTTGGATCTTTCAAGCCAGCCACTCTCCAAGCATTTTGAGTCTCATTTTGCATTCAGGGGATTCAAGGAAGCAGGCTTGCACAAGAAAAAGCCCAGAAAGCTCACAAACAGAGAAGCTTCATCTCAGGTGAGCTTCATGAACTTTTTTCCCAGAAACTGTTTTTTAAGTTCTTTTATGATGCCTTGTGTTCCTCTGATCATGAATGTATGCTTACTTTTGCAAATAGTGTAGAAACCAGCATGTATGAAGCTTTTGAACATTTGCCCGTGTTTTGCATTTTGATTCGATTCAGACTTATGGTTGAAAATAAATGAATTTAGGTTGAGGGTTTAGGTTTAGATTGATGAGAGAGTCATTTTGGTGAAAGGAATTTGTTGTTTGGTGACCTACAGAAGATTCTAGGGTTTTGGCTCGCCGGAGAAGACGACCGGAGGTCTTCTCCGGCAGCCTGAAGGTCATTAGCCCTAATCTCAGGTCATTATGGCCATTTGAATGTGGAGCGTAGATTCCCCTTGACTTGTTGACTTCCCGCTGGTTTGGATGGCCCAGATCTCTTCGTTTGCCCTAATCCTCATACTTAACTTAATTAATCATTAATTAAATTAATTTGATCTGAATCAATCACAGCCACTGGATCTGGCGCCAGTCAACCAATTCAAATTCAGAGCTCATCCTGGCCCTCCACGCATTTGACTTTCATTTTATTTCATTTTAATTTCATTTTATTTCATTTAACTTGCATAATTAATTTAAAATAGTTAAAAATTCCTAAAAATTATGAAACTTTTTCCTAAAAGTTTTATTAATTTTTATGACACAAAAATATTTTTATTTTATTTTTTATCATCAAAAAAGTATTTTTAAATATTTAAAAGATTATTTTTAATTGATTAATGGGAATTAATTAATTAAAAATACTTTTAAGTATTTAAAAATTACAAAAAAATTCATGAAATGTTCTAAGGCATTTAGAAACATTGTCCAACCTTCAAACCAAATTTCTTTTTTGATCTTGATGCATTTTGAGAATTTTTCATTGAATTAAATCATTTTTTATGCATTAATTTGATCATAAGTTTAAAAATTCATTTCTGCCTATTGGAGAAGGTTGAGACATTGATTCTTCTTGCATTGTTTTGTGTTTGGCATGTAGTTTCTAGGGTAAAATGGCCATGATTTGATCTTGTATTTTCTATTTGTTTGACATTTCTTTTGTTAAGAACCCTAAAAACCCTAATAACTTAGAAAATTCATATCTTGAGTATGGTTGAGAGTTGAGAGTTCCCCTTTGGGCAGTGGTTCACTATAGGTTTAGGGTTTCTTTGAGTGCCATTTTCCATTTTTTATCTTAGGGTTTTGTTTCTGTTTTGGGTTTTTGTTTGATGTTTGATCCATGAACCCTAATTTGGGCTTTCTCTTGCATCCTTCTTGCATTTCCTTGCATAACATGACTTGTCTTTGCATTTTGTGCATTCTTGTGATCCATTTGACATCTTAAGACATGTAGGAAGCATGTTTGATCATTGCATTACATATTTGCCATGTCATTTGTCTTGTATGCTTCATAACATTCCATGTTTGTTCATGCTCCTTAGCTTGCATCATTTGCATCCATGATCTTGTATGAACATCTCCATGTCTTGCCTCATGTTTGCAGCACTTCATAACATCATAATCATCATCAACATGCTTCTGGTTTTGCTTTGCATCATACCATTTCATCTCATCTTGCATTGCATTGCATTTCTTTCTAACATTTCAGGTGGTAAGTAAACTTGAGAAGTGAATTTGCCTTCACTTCTCATAACTTTTCTTCTCATCTCTCTTGCATCCATTGCTGCATTTCTATATGTGTTTGAGTTTGAGCTTGCTCATTCTTTCTCCTCCCACTTTCTTTCTTCAAGTGACTTGACTTCTTGAATGAAGCAAGTCACTTTGCTTCTCTTGATCTTGTTCATCTGCTTCCTGGTGGCTCCTTTGAAGATTCTTCTTGCAAACCTCACAAACCTTAGGAACAACCAAGCATGACAATGAATTAGGGTTTTGATTAGTCTCCCCTCATAGTTTTACCTTTGTGTCTCTCTTGAGTCTTCTCTTCTCATCTCATAATCAGGGACTAAACCCTAAAGGCTTTAAGACTTTGTGATTAAGCTTATGCCTGCATCCTTCTCTTAGGATGGAGTGTATAACTTTAATCCTAAGTCTTGAACCCTTAATGTGTTTAAGTCTCTTAATCAATCCATCTAATAATCATCAAGACATCACACTTGTAACTTGGGCCTTGCATTAGGGTTCTAATTCTTCCTTAAGTGGTTAAGAAGGACTAACCCTAGTGTTAATGGACAAGTCCCCCTCAAGTTGTCTTACAAATCATAAAAAACACTTCATCATCATAACCATTAAATAAAATCCACTTAATCAAAGGCTTGTTTTGTCATGAGTTTAATCCCTAATCATGGATTAAGTTGAGGAGCTTTCCTCAGCTTAAACATTCTCATCTATCATCCTTCTTTTAGGATGGTGTAATGAGTCTGTTTAATCCTTGATTATGGCTTAACCTCATTACTCAACACTAAACAAAAACCGCAAAAACACCTAAATAATCACAAGTAGGTTAATGATCTTAATCCTACACCAAAGGTGATTAAGTGTGAGAATCTGACTTCACACTTAAGGTATTCTCATTACCCCTAATCAGAGGGAAGATGTGATGAGTTTACTAACCCATTGGTTTAGGCTTAAGCTCATTAACTTATGACAAATTCTCAAAAGCAATAAAAGACTGAAAACATCAAAAACAAACAATAATCGTCTCCTCCGGGATTCTTTTCTCATCATAATCACTCACAAGCGAGAACTTGCTTCTTCCGTCTAATGCAAGACAGTTAGCACCTGAGCCAGACAGGTCATACACTTGAGCATTGACAAGCAAGCAGTTCACAAGTCAATTCATCTTTCAGTCTCTTTGGGTCGAACTACGGTGTTCTGACTTCCTCATTGCACGAGAGGATACGTAGGCATAACTTAACGGTTATCGAACAAAAGTCTCTGTACATTCCCCCTCTTCTAGCCTTATTCTTTAGCCTCATGACCTTGAGCATCTTATTCCAGTTCTCACACTGACACTGTACATATCACACATCACATTTCTTTACACTGACACCTGTACATTCTTTTCCAGCTATTTTATACACAAATTGCACTGACACTCCCCCTTTAAAACACAAATCTTTTAAGCGTGGATCCCGTCGAGTACGACGGACAATCTGGGTGCTAATACCTTCCCAGGTTGTAACCAACCCCCTTTCTCAGTCTCTCTGGTTCGCAACCGTCTTATCCATCTCTTTCTAGGTCTATGCAGCATTACCTTTCCTCCGGGATAAAAATGCCTAGCTGGCGACTCTATTCATCTCCAGTGAGTTCACGGCTGTGTGTTCTCATTGTTCCCTCTCGCCGACCGTTCGCGTCTGTACCTTTATTTGGGCCCAGTCCCATTTTATCGGGAGCGACAACCACCAACAACGAAGTCTCCACAGTTACCATCTATTATGACCCTGCAATGGTCCCGGATTCCAACAATCATCAACAACAATCTCAGCAACAGTTTCAACAACAATCAAGCTTCAATCAATCACCACCAACATCCACCAGAAGTCATGTCACCATTTTCTATGATCCACATACAATAATGGTCCCAACCTCTGCTGCAGTGAGCCCAGTCACCATCACGGTGCCAGGGCCCATTCCATATGATAAAGACAGCGTTGTACCAGGGCATTATGGTGCAGACCTTTACTGCAACAGAGAAAAAATCCTTCTTGATTCTTCAGTTCCCACCTCACAAGTGGATAATGTTGGGGAAGGAGGAGGCTTCACCCGAAGCGGACGCCTCTTCGCATCACAAGCTCCAAGAACTAGTACTGAGGCATAGGCTACTGCCAAAGCCAAAGGGAAAAGCGTGATACCTGAAGAATCTGCACCAAAAGAGACTCATAAATCATCCTTTGATCAAGATGTGGATGAATTTATGAGGATAATTAAAAGAAGTGACTACAAAGTTATGGATCAGCTCCACCAGACTCCTTCCAAGATCTCCATTTTATCCTTGTTGTTGTGTTCCGAAGCTCATCGAGATGCACTGCTTAAAGTCTTGCACGCTGCCTACGTGCCGGAGGAGATCATAGTGAATCAGCTTGAGACAGTAGTGTCCAATGTTAATACTAGCCATGGGCTAGGTTTCACCAATGCTGACTTGACAACGGAAGGACGTCACCACAACAAAGCTTTACACATCACCCTAGTGTGTAAAGGGGTTGTGCTCTCTCATGTTCTTATAGACACTGGGTCCTCACTCAATGTCCTGCCGAAGAAAGCTCTTGTCAAGCTCGAATATGATGGAACAGCTCTCCGACCAAGCAATCTGGTGGTCAGGGCTTTTGATGGCTCCAAGAGGTCTGTTCTTGGAGAGGTGGAGTTGCCTGTGATAATCGGTCCGCAGGTATTTCAGACTACTTTCTATGTGATGGACATTCAGCCGGCCTACAGCTGTTTGTTGGGTCGACCATGGATTCACGCCGCTGGCGCAGTTACGTCGACCCTTCACCAGCAATTGAAATATGAGTGGGAAGGACAGATTATCATCATCTGGGGTGAAGAAGATATATTTGTTAGCCATCTGGCTACGTACAAATACATTAAGATGGATGGTGAAATCCATGAAACTATGAGCCAAGGGTTCGAAGCTCTGAACATCAATGAGGCGACAACTGAAGTATTTGCTGCATCCCAGGAGGATAGGATGTGTACTTCAATTGTCTCCTATCAGCAAGCCCGGAAGGTTGTTGAAGATGGAAATGCCCAAGGTTGGGGCAAGCTACTACCAGTGGAGAAGAAGGAGAACATATTCGGTTTGGGTTACAAACTATTTCGACAAGATCAAGCAGAGGCTGCTAAAGAGCCCAAGTTCATCAGTGGGGGGATGCTCACTCCAGATGCTATTAACAACGTGGAAGACAAGGCGGAAAGTGACCTCAACCTGGAGAGCTGGATACGTCCAAGGATCCCGGGTCACCAAGTCCTTAACTAGTCTTCCCAGGAAATTATAAGGGTTACTCCTACAGAGTAATTATTATTTCCTGCCTTTTTTAGCATGCATCAAGTCCTGCATCTTGCCCAAGGTGTCAGGAATCATTTTGTAATAGGGCCATATTTGTAATTTTATGCAAATAGAATATCAATGAATATCGGACATCTTTTGCAAACAATTCTCTTTTTCGCTCACCGTCTTTTCATTTTTTACTTTTGTACAAAACAATAAAATGACAATGTTTTCAAAATAATAACTTCATTTTTTCTGAACAAGATTAAAACTGATCACTAAAACGAACAAATCTCAACCCTTGTAGAGATTATCCTCCAGATTGCACCGACAACAGCACTGCTATGACCTTGTATGACTTCGACAATCCAATTAATTAAGCTGATGAAGGGGTTGAAGAAGACTATGAGTTACCTGAAGAGTTAGCTAGGTTGTTGAGGCAAGAAGAGAAAGTGATTACTCCTCATCAGGAGGAGGTTGAAACAGTTAATCTTGGTACTGAAAAGGATTTGAAAGAATTAAAGATTGGGGCCAGTCTGCAGGCTTCAGTAAAAGAACAACTTATCAACATGCTCCGAGAATACGTCGACGTCTTCGCGTGGTCCTATCAAGACATGCCAGGTCTAGATACATATATTGTTATGCACAAGCTTCCCTTGAAAGAAGATTGCCCTCTAGTAAAGCAAAAGCTACGTCGTACTCGTCCAGATATGGCCATGAAGATTAAGGAAGAGGTACAAAAACAGTGGGACGTCGGTTTCCTTGTTGTAACTAGTTACCCGCCGTGGGTCACTAACAATGTGCCAATGCCTAAGAAGGATGTAAAAGTATGGATGTGTGTGGATTACCGAGATCTGAACAGAGCTAGCCCGAAGGATGATTTCCCTTTACCTCACATTGATGTATTGGTGGATAACACAACTCAGTTCTCGGTGTTTTCTTTCATGGATGGTTTTTCTGGGTATAATCAGATCAAGATGTCACCCGAGGACATGGAGAAAACAACCTTCATCACACCTTGGGGCACTTTTTGTGACAAGGTAATGCGTTTTGGACTGAAGAATGCCGGTGCGACTTATCAACGGGCTATGGTAACGTTGTTCCATGACATGATCCACAAAGAAATTGAATGCTACGTGGATGACATGATTTCCAAGTCCCTTACTGAAGAAGACCATCCGGTAAACCTGCTGAAGTTGTTCAAGCATCTGAGAAAGTACCAATTGAAGCTAAACCCCAACAAATGCACATTCGGGGTACGTTCCGGTAAGTTGTTGGGATTTATTGTAAGTGAAAAGGGAATTGAAGTTGATCCTGATAAAGACAAAGCCGTTCAAGAGATGCCTGCACCCAGGACTGAAAAGGAAATTCGAGGATTCTTGGGTAGATTGAACTACATTTCACGGTTCATATCTTATCTTACTGCAACCTGTGAACCCTTGTTCAAACTATTAAGAAAGGAACAGACGGTCAGGTGGAATGAAGATTGTCAAAAGGCTTTTGAAAAAATCAAGGAGTACCTTCAAGAACCTCCAATTCTCATGCCTCCAGTTGAAGGAAGACCTCTAATAATGTACCTGACAGTACTAGAAGGATCAATGGGGTGTGTGTTGGGCCAGCATGACGAGTCTGGTTGAAAAGAGTATGAAATATACTACCTAAGCAAAACATTTACCGACTGTGAACAACGTTATTCACTGCTTGAGAAAACTTGATGTGCTTTAGCGTGGGCTGCTCGCCGACTAAGACAGTATATGTTGACTCACATTACTTTGTTGATTTCAAAAATGGACCCCGTCAAGTACATATTTGAGAAGCCAGCACTTACCGGAAGGGTTGCAAGATGGCAAATGATTCTAACAGAGTATGACATTCAGTACACATCTCAAAAGGCCATCAAAGACAGTGTATTGTCTGACTATCTAGCTGAGCAACCCATTGATGATTACCAGCCCATGAGATTTGACTTCCCCGATGAAGACATCCTGTTCCCAAAAGCAAAATATCACGAAGAGCCTGTTCACACTGAAGGGCCTGACCCAGAAGAAGAGTGGACAATGATGTTTAATGGGGCTGTCAATATGAATGGTCGTGGGGTTGGTGCAGTGCTCATTACACCTAAGAGAGTTCATATGCCTTTCTCGGCAAAACTCACTTTTGCATGCACTAACAACGAAGCTGAATACGAAGCGTGTATCATGGGTCTTGAGGAAGCCATAAACCTCAGGATCAAGACTTTGAATGTATTCAGTGATTCAGCTTTGGTAATCAATCAGACCAACGGCAAATGGTACACTCACAAAGAGCATCTGATCCCATACTGTGACTATACGAGGAGATTATTGACTTTCTTCACAACAGTTAAACTTGAGTACATCCCTCGAGACGAAAATCAGTTCGCAGATGCTTTAGCTACCATTTCCTCCATGATCAAGGTTCAAACTGCAAATTATGTGCCTCGGATTTCTGTATCCAGACTGGACCGACCAGCATACGTTTTCTCTATGGACATTGCTAAAGATGACAAGCCTTGGTTCCATGACATCAAAAGCTTCTTAGAGGATCAAACATACCCACCTGGAGCATCATCCAATGATAAGAAGACATTGAGAAGGTTGGCCGGTAGTTTCTTCCTTAATGCTGATGGTTCATTATACAAGAGAAACTTTGACATGGTTCTGCTCCGATGTGTTGATAAGAAAGAAGCAGACTTGCTGATGCACGAGGTGCGTGAAGGATCTTTTGGTACCCATGCTAGAGGACATGCAATGGATAAAAAATTATTAAGATCGGGTTACTACTGGATCACAATGGATGAAGACTGTTGTGCCTATGCCAAAAAATGCCACAAATGCCAGATCTATGCAGACAAAGTGCATGTGCCTCCGAATCCTTTGAACGTGATATCTTCACCTTGGCCCTTTTCCATGTGGGGAATTGACATGATTGGAAAGATAGAACCAACTGCTTTAAATGGCCACATATTCATCCTGGTAGAAATTGATTACTTCACCAAATGGGTTGAAGCAGCTTCGTATGCAAACGTCACCAGACAAGTGGTAGCCAGATTTCTTAAAAGAGACATCATCTGTCGATATGGAGTTCCCGAGCGAATCATTACTGATAATGGTTCCAATTTGAACAACAAAATAATGGCAGAACTATGTCGGGACTTTAAAATCCAACATCACAACTCTTCTCCTTACAGGCCAAAGATGAATGGCGCTGTTGAGGAAGCTAATAAAAACATCAAGAAGATTGTGCAAAAGATGGTGGTTACTTACAAAGACTGGCAGGAAATGCTACCATTTGCTTTGCATGGGTATCGAACCTCAATCAGAACGTCTACTGGGGAAACGCCTTATCAGCTTGTGTATGGTATGGAGGCAGTCCTACCTGTTGAAGTTGAGCTACCCTCCTTACGGGTAATGATGGATGTTAAGTTGGACGAAGCAGAATGGGTCTGTTCTCGGTACAATCAACTGAATCTGATCGAAGAAAAGAGATTAGATGCAATTTGTCATGGGCAGTTATATCAAAAAAGGTTGAAGAAAGCCTTCGATCAGAAAGTCAGGCTTCGGGAATACCAAGTAGGAGATCTTGTGCTGAAAAGACTCCTTCCTCCTCATACAGACCACAGGGGCAAGTGGACTCTAAATTACGATGGTCCATTCATAGTAAAGAAGGTTTTCTCCGACGGAGCACTGATACTCATTACTATGGATGGTGAAGATTTCTTATCCCCTATGAATTCAGATGCAGTTAAAAAATACTTCGCATAAAAAGACCCGCTGGACATAAAAACAGAATGTAAGTCCAGGAAAAAATAGGGCATCCCGGCGAGTCAAAAATAGAATAAAAGACTCGGGAAAAAATAAGGGAAAATTGAAAAAAATGTACACCCGCTGAGTTGAAAAGCCGCATTGGACAAGCTCAGGCAAAAATGGGTATCCCGGTGGATTGAAAACCCGAAAGGGCGATCCACGCAAAATCAGGGAAAAAGCGAACAACTGCATTCTGAATTCGTCTGTATCATTCACAACACGGCAAGTCTTGAAAGGATAAAGCATCATGTTAGAATCAACCTTCTTCAGAAAGCAAGATGAGAAGAACGTCAAGGTCATACAGGTCATAACAAAGGAAGCTCACTGGAGCGTCATCGTTAACATTGCCAACACTTTTATTTTTCTCAATTTATAGCAATCTCCTCATTCCAGGGGATTTGTTTCTTTGACTGTATTCGCCAATTCAGGGCACCCAGATTAATAAAATCAGAGTTTCAGTCACACCTCGTTTTGTACATTTTTTGTTTCGTTTGCAAAATGTCCAATATTCATGATACAACACTTGCATAAAACAAATGAGCCATTTTAATAAATGCTTGCATGAAATATATTTACTTTCAGGAATATCTAACTCCTATGACGGAATCCGGTAATGGATACCTCGGGATACTTGTGCGTTTCTTTTGTCTTAACAGGTTGCAGTTATTCAATACACGACATGGGGCATATCAGGTATCGCATCCCCAGCATGCTACTTCCCGGAAGTTACCTCCTCCCCAAGCAGGATCTCCCGAGCAATATCTGAACTGCTTTTCCCTAGGGAAGTTGCCAAAGCCTCTTCATCCCCAACACAAGTCTACTCAATAGGAGCTTCCCCAGCCGAGAGCCCCACCAGAGTGCCAGATCTCTCATCCCTAGTAAGGTTAAAAGAACTATCTCCCCACAGAGTTGCCATCCTCTCCCCAGAAGAGCAATGCCTGAAACTCTTACCCAACAAAGTGACGAAGGTTTCCTTCTCCCCAGCTGATTTCTCCTTACAGGTATATCGACCGAAGATTTATTTCCCCAAGCAGAGCTATATCTCCAGACAGATCCAAGGATCTCTTCCCCAGCTGGGACATCCCTCCAAGCAAATCAGCCAGAGATCTTTATCCCAGCGGGATCCGAATCCCGGATCGGTTCCTCTTTTGCATAATCATAGCATTTGCATCATATTCACCAAATAAGTGTAGCATTCCGTCTAATACTGAGCATTACGGCAAAAATCAAACATTTGCATGATCACAAGCCAAAATTGAGCCAGTTACCTGCAAATATCATCAGTATTTCATCAGCAACATACAAAACACATCCCCTGCAAATAAAAGCCAAAGCGTCCCCTTTGCACTCTCAAACACAAATGCTTGTTCATATTCATATATACTCTTTTCGACACTCGTCCGTGTCGTCTTATCCCCCGCAGGTCGCCAGAATACCTTTTGCACTCTCAAATACAAATACCTATACATGTTCCTTTTGACACTCGTCCGTGTTATACTTCCCCAGCATGATTGCCAGAACACTTTCTGCAAACAGATACTTGTTTATAACACACTCTTTTCGACACTCGTCCGTGTCATCCTATCCCCACAGAAAGCCAAAGTATCTCTCTTTGCATCCTCAAAACAAATGCTTATATATAGTACATACTTGGCACTCGTCCGTGTCATACTTCCCCAGCAAGTTGAACACCCGTCCGTGTCTTGCTCATACTTCGCCAATAAAACCAATACTCACTCATACTTATACAGAAGTCCTCGATACTCGTCTGTATCTTGTTTATATATTACTCCTCAACAGATCCGACACTCGTCTGTGTTCTTTGTTAACCACTTGGTACTCGTCCGTATCATCATCTTTGAACACACGTCAGTGTTTGTTTCTACTGATACTCGTCCATATCATAGTCCTAAGGATGCTCGTCTGCATCTTTAATCTATACACAGCGTCAAACACTTATACCTTTTATTCTTGAGTGTAAGCACTCGTCCGTGTTTACCAATCCTCAGTAAGTCACCAACAAAACTACCTTTTTCTATCCGACATTCGTCCTATGTCGTGATACTTTCGGCAGCCGTACCCTGCCAGGTGATCGTCCTTCACATTTGGATGACCGTCCCTCATCCCTTTCCCCAACGGAGTCCCCATTAGTGGAACCTTCTTCTATCCAACATTCGTCCTATGTCGTGATATTTTTAGCAGTCGTCCCCTGCTAGGTGATCATCCTTCACCTTTTGATGACCGTCCCTCATCATTTTATCTGATGGATGTCCCCATCATTAATCTTTTTATCCAACATTCGTCCTATGTCGTGATAAACCCCGAGAGCAGCCGTACCCTGCTAGGTGATCGTCCTTCACCTCTTGATGATCGTCCTTCATCATGCTTATCCGATGGCCGTCCCTATCGTCGACCTTTGCTATCTGACATTCGTCCTATGTCGTGATAAAGAGCAGTCGTCCCCTGCTAGGTGATCGTCCTTCACCTTTTGATGACCGTCCCTCATCATTTATTTTGTTTATTATTTAAACCGATGGCCGCCCCCATCGCTGTTTACTTTACTTTCCAAGCTTGATGGTCGTCCCCATCATTTCCTTTACTTTAATCCCCATAGAATCTTGTTTCTTTACCTGATGGTCTTCCCCGTCATGGTCTCTTTATTTCCCCAGCTTGTCGGTCGTCCCCGTCATTGCTTTACTCACCGATTTGTCCCCAGCAGTCGTCCTCTGCTCGATGATTGTCCTCTATCGCCTTCATTTGATAATCATGATATACTACCTCTTACAATTTATATCCCTTTTCTTCTTCTATCCAGCGAGTGCAAATTTTGGACTGTCTTCGGTATTCAACCACAAGTTATCTTGTTTGTCTGTTAAGCCAGGCGCTTACATCCTGCACAGCTAACTCATGTTTGAATAGGGGCAGCTGTAAACACCCCAAATTTTCCCTCACTCATATCACACCATGGCTTGTGATCTTTCATTTTTTGCATAAGCATAAGCATTGCACCTCATATTGCATTTTTGTTTCATCTGCATAGTTCAAGTTCATCTGCATCTAGGGTTTGTAATTTGAGCAATCCAAGATTCCATATGAGCCATCCCAAAGGCCTCAAAGCTTTCCAAGAGGGTCCATGTGTGTTCTATGATCATATTATGCTTCTCAAGGTTCATGGAAGTCAATAAATCACAAGAACTGGGCAAGGCATGGAAGCAGAGCTAGGGTTTCACTGCACAGATGACCAAAATTAGGGTTTTGGTTTCAGAGGCCTTAACTCCAACTTTTTGGGTCATTCTTGTTTCTATTGTTCTTAAGATGTTATAAGGATCATGTGTACCAAGTTTGATGAAGAAATTCATTGTGAAAGTCATGTGTTCACTGGGTAACTTCTTGAGCAAGTTAAGTCAAAATCAGGGCATCTGAGGCCCCCAATAATGGAACCAAAGGGGTATTTTCATCAAATTGAAGTTCTATGATCTTTATTTGATCTTAGAAGAGGTTATAAGTTCACAAGATTGAAGAATTTTGAGCCATTTGCAAACTTGCCAAAAATGAAAATGACTTGTAATGGAAACTTTCCATTTTGGGAAAGTTTTTCAACCTCCTCTTTCTTAATAAAAAATGCTTCAAATGAAAAATTCTTGGTCATGAAAGTTGTAGATTAGGCCTTTCCATTTTCAAAAAGTACAAGAACATGTCTTGATTCATCCTAGAAATCAAGATATGGCCTTTCAAAGTTGGCAAAAATCCTATAATTTTCAAGTGTGCACCAAAGAGGGATTTTTGCAAATTCAAGTTCTAAGCCATTTCATGACCTCTAATTGACTTCTAAACATCATACAAACATAGTACAATGCATTTGGACCAGAATTATGCCTTGCATCACAAGTTTTATTAAGCCATTTTCACAAAAATCTTCAAAGTTGGAAATTTGCAAAACCTATGGTATCTCTTCATCCAAGTGATCCAGCTGCATAAAAATGATCCAAGGGCCATCCATGAACTCAGCTGAGGCCAAGACATCCCTAAAGCCAGCTCTGAACCATGCCCATACCTCAAGTACACAATGTTGACATTATTGCAACTTGGCCCATACCAGTCACACTATGCCACCACCCACTTTCTGAGCACTCTCATTGGCCTATATTAACCTTATGGACCTCATTTCACATAACACACAAGCCTGAAACATTCTACAAGTCAGATTGCTCAAAAATCCCCAAAACCTTCAAGCTTTCGAAACTCACTCCTCAGCCACTCAAACTCAAAATTTATTTCACCATTCAACTCCACATAACCTAAGGATCATTTCCCACCCTTTGCCATGGCCTGAAACAAGCCCAAACACAAACACGATTTCTGCAACTTCAGAAACAAAACCTTCAAACCAACCATTGCAAGCTTGTTCCTAGCATCAAAGCATCCTTAGGAGGCCCATTGGAGTTGACTTGCACCAAAGAGAGGTCCAGAAAGCCCAGAATAAAAAAGCTCAACCTCAGGTATACCTCAAGAACAATTTTTCCAGAACTTGTTTTTCTAGTTACAATATGAATCTGTATGCTCCATTGATCATTGGGATGTGTTTAGTTTTGAAAATGATTGAGAAATGAATATGTATGGTTGTTCTGAAATTTTTGACCTAAAAGAAGTTTGTTTCGATTCATGCTAGTTTCTGAAAATAAATGATTTTTGGTGTTAGATTCTTGTTTAGTGATGTTCATAGATCATCTCTGGAGATTTTGGTGAAGTTTCATGGCCTGTGGTGGAAGTTGGGTTGAGGGATCACCGGAGAAGATGACCGGAGCTAGCTCCGGTCACCTGAAAATGGTTAGGGTTCTAATTAGGGTTTATCAGCCAGTTTGAATTTGGGCCTTTAGATCTTAGGGTTAGCACGTGTTTGAGTGGTCCAGATTGCTTCATTAAATTTAAATCCTAATTAATTAGATTAATCAGTTTAATTAATTAAATTTCCTCAGTTTAAACCTGACCCTTTGATAACGTGCGCAGTCAACATCTCCCCCCTTGGTTTGAATCTCAGCCACTGGATCAGATAACTTTCCCTTTAATTCATTTTTAATTCATTTTCTTTCTATTTTTCTTGCATATTTAATTTAAAATAGCTAAAAACATCCAAAAAATATTTTCTTTTGCATTCTGACTTTAAATATTTTTCTCATATCAAAAATGCTTTTTATTTTATTTTTTGCATTAAAAATGTATTTTTTAAATATTTAAATGTTATTTTTAATTAATTAAAGTCTTTTAATTAATTAAAAATACATTTAGGTTTCTAAAAATCACCAAAAAAATCATGAATCATCCCAATGCATTTAGAAACATTTTCAAACTCTTCACACAAATTTATTTTTAGGTTTGATCATAATTTGTGAATTTTCTTTGAATTAAGGGTCATTAAAATCTTATTTTTGAACCCTAACTTTAAAAAATCATTTCTGCCTAACCAATAAGAGTTTGAAGATGAATCTTTTTGCATTATGTTATATATTGCATGTAGTTTATAGGTCATTTATATCATAAATTTATCTTGCATTTTCAAATTGATTTGCATTTTTCCCTTTGAACCACCCAAAAACCCTAGAAAACTTAGGAAATTCATAACTTTTGATTGGTTAGGCTTCTGACCTTCTACTTTGGAGTGTAACCTAATATGGGATTAAGATTTGTTTGAGTTTGATTTCAAATTTTTATCATGTCATATGCTTCTGTTTTGTTCATTTGCATCTCATACTTTCATAAAACCCTAATTTCTCATGTTCATTTGCATTCACCTTGCATATGCATCCTTACATGAACTTGCTATGACATTTCTTGCATTCATAAGTCATCTTACACATCTTAGGAAATGTTAGAACCATGCTTGATCATTTCTTCATTCATTTGCCATGATTTGCATTCATTTCATTTCATTAACTTTCATGTGTTTTCAAACTTCAAAGCATGCTTACATGACATCTCATTCTTGTATGATCATACATATGCACTTTGTATGCCTTGGCATCATCTCACATGACATTAACATTGCATAAACACTTCTGACTTTGGTCATTTCATCTCATTTCATTTCATTACTTTATTGCTTTGTACTTTATGCATTCATGCTAACATTTTCAGGTGGTAAGTTACTTTGAGAAGTGGATTTGCCTTCACTTCTCACTTCTCACTTCTCTTTATCTCTTTCATTTTCATTTTGTTTGTCTTTTAAGTGAACTTGTTCACTTGTGTTCCATTTCTCTCACTTTCTTTCTTTAAGTTACTTATCTTCTTCAATGAAGTAAGTAACTTATTCTTCTTTCTCATCCTCCTTTCATCTGCTTCTTCCATTGGTGGCTTCCTTGAAGATCTTTCTTAAGCCTCACAAACCATAGGATATCCAAGCATGATAATGATTAGGGTTGTAATTAGTTCCCCATAGCTTTTTACCTTTGAGTCTCTTTGAGTCTCTCTTCTTATCTCAAATAATCAGAGACTAAACTCTTAAAGTTTTAGGACTTTGGAATTAGGGTTATGTTTGCATCCTTCTCTTAGGATGGAGTGTATAACTTTAATCCTAAGTGTTAAACCTTTAATTTGTTTAAACATCTTAATCAAATCATCTTAATAATCACTAAGACTTTATCTTGTAACTTGGGCCTTACATTAGGGTTCTAATTCTTCCTTTATGGTTAAGAAGGACTAACCCTAGTGTTTAATGGACAAGTCCCCCTCAATTTTTCTTGCAAACCATAAAACTCATCTCTTAATCTCATCCCTTAATTAAAATCCACTTAATAAAGGCTTTGTTATATAATGAATTTAATCCCTAACCATGGATTAAGTTGAGGTATCTTCCTCGGCTTAAGTGTTCTCATCTATTATCCTTCTATTAGGATGGTGTAATGAGCCCACTAATCTGTGATTAGAGATTAAACTCATTACTTAACACTAAACAAAAACCCAAAAACATCTAATTAATCACAAGTAGGTTAATGATCTTAATCCTACATCATCATGGTAATTAAGTTGAGATGCCTATCTCATACTTAACTATTCTCATTATCCCTAATCAGGGAGGATATAATGAGTTTACAAACCCTTGATTTAGGCTTAAACTCATTAACTTATGCAAAACACCAAAAACAATACAAAACTGAAAAAACAAAAACAAACAATAATCGTCTCCTTCGGGATTCTTTTCTCATCACACTCATTCATAAACAAGAACTTGCTTCTTCCGTCTAATGCAAGACAGTTAACACTCGAGCCAGACGAGTCATACACTTGAGCATAGGCAAGTAAGCAGTTCACAGTCAATTCATCTTCCAGTCTCTTTGAGGCGAACTACGGTGTTCTGACTTCCTCATTACACGAGAGGATACGTAGGCATAACTTAACAGTAATCGAACAAAAGTCTCTTTGTCATCCCCCTCTTTCAGGATTCTTTCTAAGCCTCAGTTCCTGAGCAATTCACCTTTTTACACTGACACTTGTATTCTTTTCCAGCTCTTACACACAGACAGCACATACACTTACCCCTTTAAACACAATCTTTTAATCGTGGATCCCGTCGAGTACGACGAACAATCTGGGTGCTAATACCTTCCCAGGTTGTAACCAACCCCCTTTCTCAGTTTCTCTGGTTCGCAACCGTCTTATCCATATCTTTCTAGGTTTATGCAGCATTACCTTTCCTTTAGGATAAAAATGCCTAGCTGGCGACTCTATTCAGTTCATTTCATTTTCTCTTTTCGCCGACCGTTCGTGCTTGTACCGGGATGCAAATCTTTGGGAGCGACACACTGGTTGATCTTTACTTCATTTCCCCATGCAGATTTATGAAAATATTCGTCCCCATCAGAGTTTAACAGGGATATTTCCCTTTTCCCCCAGAGTATGGAAGATTTTGAGTTGTTGAGATATCTCCGACATGTTATCCTCTCAGAGTGGAATTTTCTGATGTTATCCTTTTATGGATTCTTGAAGATTGCTTCGTGGACTGGATCCCTACTAGTTGTTTTCCCCAATCTAAGTTTTTCCTTATAGTAGGATTTTGTTCCTTTAATGGCTTTTGATGTTCCCCTGCAGGATTTTGATTCATATCTCCAGCATGGTCCCCGACCTTGTTGCCCTGATTAGCCGAGTGTCCGATTGTTGTGGTGTTTATGTCACCTGTTGCTTATCTTTATGTCTGTTTTGTCAGCATATTCATACGCATGAGCATAGCATCTTTTGCTTGCATTCTTGCATTTATCTTTGTTCCCCGCTCTTTGGGGTGATTTTTCCCCACAGGGTGTGTGTGGTTTTCCTCTCAAGTTTAGAGTGTCAACCCTTAAGCAGAAAATGTTTATCCTTTCTATTTCCCCACTGAGTTTGTTTCTCGTGGATGATTTTGATTCAGTTTCCTCCCCAGTTTATTATTTGGATGGAACTTCCCCAGTTGAGATATTTCCTCCTCGGGATGAGTCTTATTTGACCGTTTCTCTCCAATTTGTTCTTGGATTGAATTTTGGTCTCTTTTTGTGAGTAATATTGCTTTGGAATTAAGCTATCATTGTTTGATAGTGGGCAATATTTTCTCCAGCTTGATTATATTACTTTGGAATTAAGCTATCAATTTTTCGATAGTGGGTAATATTACCAAATTAATCAAGCTCTTTTGCTTGTACTCCTACCCAGTAAATCTGGTAGTCGAGATTTCTTCTTTCTACCCAGTAAAAAGGTAATAGAAGTTGTTTCCCTTTGCTTGAGCTCCTACCCAGTAAATCAGGTAGTTGAGAATTTTTCTACCCAGTAAAAGGTAGTGGAGGTTATCCCTCTTTGTTTTGCTCCTATCCAGTAAATCGATAGTTGAGTCCGTTATTTTCATATCTTCTACCCAGTAAACCGGTAGTTGATGATTCTGTTCCAACTTGGTATTCCTCCATTTTTGGACTCGAATACTTTGTTTGGTTGATATTCCCCGGCAGAGCGTTTACTCTTTCCCGTTGAACCTTTTTACTTTGATTATATCATATCTTTTCCCCATGTGGAGTCGGTTATCCAGTGATTTATATCCCTGGTAACTCTTTTGGTGTCTCTTGTTTTCCCCGACGGGATTTTCTTCTGTGTCCCCAAGCTTTTGCTTTCCTCTGGTGGTCGTATGTTCCCCACAGAGATCTTGGGTTTGCATATCATCTCATATTCATATCATATCATGTTCTCTTAGGACAAAAATTTGGGTTTTCTGTATTTAAGTCTCTCCCATCTTGCAAAGACGAAGATGTCAATCTTCATATCTTCAGATTGAAAAACTTAAATAGGGGCAGCTGTTGCACCCTAATTTTTGCCCTAAGTTTTCTTTGCATTTTCATCTGCATCTTGCATACAAACAAGATCGCACTGGTTGCACGGTTCTTCTCGGGTTAGGTTTATGCCTCGTAGGCGATCACCGTTGTCTTTAATTACTTTATTTGTTTGTGTTTACTAACCATTAATCAAAATCCAAAAAATATTTTGTTTCCTTTTGCTAACCTTTTTCCGGAAGAGGAACCATGTGAAAATGCCAAAAATAGTAGTCCTGCAGCTCGAGCGAAATTTCGCAGACAAAAGTCGAAGATGATCCGCAAATAATTCAAAATTATCAGATCAAGGATTTCCCAAGTTAATTGATGCATTCAAAGGATTTCCAAGGATCATGTGTTCATTTCTTCGACGCACTACAAGAATCGGGCCGAAACAACCAAGCAACCATGTTTGAACAAAAAAAATTCAAATTTCAGCTTGGTTAACCCGTTAACCAAATGGTTAACCGGTTAACCAGTGCGAAATTTGAATTTTTTTAATTCAAATTCAGCACCCTTATATCATTGATTAATTGGAATGTTCTAGATCCATTGGTTTCTGATTTCTCTACATCACTTTGATCATTTCCTACCATAAACCCTCATTAATCACCATTCTTTTCCATTTCCCACCAAAATTCCAATTACCAAACCTAAATTCAAATTACCAAAGCAAGTTCCATTCCACCAAATTTCCATACCTAAGGCCTTTAAATAGGACCATAATTTCCTTCATTCTACAAGCTTTTGATAGCCACAAAACCTCTTGCAAATTACTTCCCCAACACCAAAATTCTCAAAAGCTCACTTTCTTTCTTTTGAAGTTATCAATAATTCACATTGAATTCTTGATTAACTTGAGCTAAACCTTCATCCTTTCATTCTTTTGGTCATCAATTTCAGTAGATCTAAGCTTGTGTTGGTCCAATTTGAAGAAGAGCTTTTGGTAATTCATCTTCCTCCATAAACCCATATTCACCATCAACATTCAAGATGTAGATCTTTGGTGCTTTTTGTTTCTAGATCCTTTGGATCTTTATTTGTTGTTTGATTGCAGGGATTCCACTGTATTTTGGTTTTAAAATTTGTGCAAATTCAGATCATGATCATCCAATGTTTGAGAAAAGGTTTCAAAAATGGATCATGCTGAATTTTCTGCATTTTTTAGCCTCTGGTACAGCGTTAACCGGTTAACCATTTGGTTAACCGGTTAACCAGTTTAAAACCAGTGCAGATTATTCAAAATCTGCTTGCGTTAACCGGTTAACCAATTGGTTAACCGGTTAACACAAGTCAGAATGGTGTTTTTGGCTTTTTTTAAGCCCCTTTTTTGTTCCTCTTTCTTCTCCTTCTTCCTCCTTTTTATTTTTACCTTGGGAAGCACTTTTGGGAGTGATTTCTCCTTAATTTCAATGAACTTTGGGTGTAGATTAGATTAGTTAATGTTCATTAAGTCAAAACTACCTTTAAGTGGATTATTCAATTCATTTAAGGTACTTTGCATTAGTGATACATTTTCATGCTTGAATCCACCAAGATGAGTGATTGAACTTAAGGATGGAAGAATACCATAAGTGCGACTCAATTTGGTATTCACCTTTAGTTTTGTGCGGTATCGCGTCCGGATAACGATTTACATATCGTTTATCTCGCATGCATTAGCACTAACATTATGCACCTTAATTGGTGGTGGCCGGCCTCATTTGTAGGGTAATTACTTCGTAAATTACTCGACGATTGCTTAACATAGACCTAAATGTGTCCCGACTTCGGAATAAAAATCTAATTGGGTACTTGCACTTTTGTGGACTGGATCTCTTGTTGATCGCGTAATCCCAAAGTGGTTAATCATATTGCATTTAGAATCGAGACTTATGAATTTTTGATGCGTAGGCGCTTTGGATCTCCCAATCACCTTTTAAATTTCATTGAATTCGGTTCGGTTTGCCTTGATTAATTGCTATAGTGTAAGATGCTAAGCGGATCTGGTTGCCTTCGATTTTGGTTACATTTCCTTTTTGGTTGTGGTTGATTAAGTTCACCATACCATTATTATGTAAATATTATTATACTATTACTACTATTAATATTTTATATTCTTGCACTTTAATTTCTTTTTGTTATTAACATTTAATTTCTTGCACTTTTATTGCCTTTATTCTATTTTGCTTTATTCATCCATATCATGTTTATTATTTGCTCTTATTATTTGTTGATTGATTTTCTATTTGTCCATTTGGACCCAAAAAATTAATAAAGAATTAAACCTCTAAAAAACTTGCGACTTTAATTTGTGGACTATTGGTTACTACCCTTGGCTTTTGGAATGAAGAATTGGACTTAGATTCTTAAGACACTTTCTTTGCCTTGATCTTCATGGAGTTGGATTTAGCCTTTATTTGACCATTTGCTAGCTTATAAGGATGAAACTCTTATACTCATAATTTGGAATGTCATCAAGTTTGGTTAGATCTTTCTTCTTTTATCTCCTTATTTTCATTTTTAGGATAGTCCCTTCATCTCCTCCCATTCTTCAATTTTCAAAATCTTCTCCCTTTTTCAAAGGATTCCTTCTTTTTAAATCATCACCTCTTTAATAAAACAAAACCTTGACTTTTGTCAAGTGGCTTTTTACCTCTTTCTTTTCTCTTTAAAAATCAATGAATCTAATCATGTTGACCTTAATTCAAAAATAAAAAGAACCAAACCCATTCAATTTGTTTTGTGCCTTTGTGCACTTTTGTTTATTTTCTTTTAAAAAGTGTCGATTATGAGTCATTATTCTTTAGTCGGGTGTAAGTCTCTCAATCTCCATGGTTGTAGTTTGATGTAATTGAGTCTCTTGTCATTTGTGGGGGTTTAGTGGCATACTCGTTGATTTTATCCGAGTTGGCGCCCTCCCCATAATGATGTATGAGTCCATGCCTTCATTCTCATGGTAGATTTGTTTGGGCTATCCACTTGAAGATGACAAATTCTCTTCACTTAATAAAATTAATCATAACCCACCCTTTTTACTATTTGTACCACGAACTACAGGGTTTTGATCTTGCATTGCACTTTGTGGGTACGTAGGCATGAGGTGGTAAACCTCTCCAAACACAAAAATATTAAAAAAATAATTCTTTCTCTCACCTCTCCACTCTCATTTTTACAAACCATTTTCAAACCAAAAGCAGTAAATTTTTCAAAGGGCTCCCGTGGAGTACCACAGACATTTTGGGTGCGCAAAACTTTCCCATTGTGTAACCTATCCCCTTACCTGTTTCTCTATTGTGCTTCTTTAGCTTTTGCTTTGAGATTCATTAGGATTTATTCGCTCTTTTTTCCTTTTCCTTTTGGAATAAAATAAAAGCGCGATGGCGACTCTGTTTACTTTGAGTTAAGTTAATTAATAGCTTACACTCATGTTTTTTTTACCGCTACACTTAGCACCTCCATACTCGTCCATAATCATTCGACCATGTTTGTTAGTGTGCCTTTTCATGGGGATCTTCGAGACAAAACTCAGCAGAACCTCGTAATTGGCTTGGTCACTCTCCTCCAAGTTGGAACCAATCTCCAAGAGTTCTTCAGTCCCGTGCAAAAAAAGGTTGTGCGACCAGGAGAAATTGAACTTTAACAACTGCCTAGGAATCTCGTTCCCCTACTCGTCCAATATACTATTGTTTTGGTCGTCAGTATCGATCCCCCAGAACTTGCAAAAACTGACAGCGAGCTTGGAGATTGGGTCGACCAAGTAGTAGCGATCTTTAAAGTCCCTAAGTGATTCAGAAAATGCCTTGAAAAGTTTTCTCTTTTGCTTCAAAGAAACCCAACCAAACCTCCCATTGACGACTTGACGTTGAAGATGGAACACGTGGAAGAAGAGAGGAAGTGTCGCCCCTATTTGTAGATATTCACATGTCTTTTCGAAAGCCTGTATGAAGACAAACGAATTCAAATGGACCTGGGAGGGTGCGAGCTCCAGATGGACGAACACACTTTGTTGGAAGTCAAAAAAAGGTAGTTTGAACTTCATATATTTGAAAATGACGTCGTACATGGGAAACATGTCCGAACCATAATCAAAGCAGATACGATCTCCAAGGGATGGATACCTCACCATCCAATTGGTCAGTTTGCCGACTACGGGAGGAGGTACCGCCACCTCGTGGGCAAATTGCGAAGCTATGCTTAATGGCTCAGCTGTAACCCATTCGGACACGGGGACATCTTCATTCCTGTCTTCATTCTCCTCAGATTCAGTCGAATCCCCCTATTTGATGTGGCTTCTTCATACTCATCAGACGACACTGTGATCCTTCCAGAAGGAGGATTCTGTTTGCTTTCAACAGACGAATACACTGATCCGCTCGACAGCTATTCCTCGTCCATGTGTATGTCCTCGTCGTTCGACATCCTGATACCTGAAAAGCAGGGAAAGTAACCGTGAATTCGATGAGAAAATCAAATCCACCCTTCCACCGCTTAATCAAGTGAAATGGTGCGTTAAGAGGCGAGGACATCGTCCTCGCCCTAAGCCCTTGATCGAAAGGATGAAGACGATCGAGTTGCATTACGAGTGTAAAGGCAAACATCATCACGCCGAAAGCATTAACAAGCGGGCATAATCTTACCTAGAACTCCAGTTGAAGCTCAACCAGAGAAGGAAAACGGATCCGCCACGAGAGGTGCGAGGCAAGCTCAAAAACCATCGCCGCGACCGTTCCGACGGCGGCCACCGCCCACAGAGGCAGTAACCACCGTGACAGAACCCTAGAAATCAGGTTAATCGGTCCTATTGACCCTAAACCTAGTCCTAACCACATGCAACTACTTCATTTGTAAAGAGTGGAATGACATTCAAAAGAAAAAGAACCGGAAACTTACAAGTTATAAGAGTTGTTTGGTGGTCGGAGTATTCTCCTAGTTCGAACACGGCAGCGAACGACAGTTGACGGCGGTAGCGAGCACTCGAAGATCACGGGCGGCGAGAGCAAGAACGAAAAGTGTGGAAATGAAGGTCGTTGCTCTATTTATAGGCCTCCCCAGTACGTGTGGGAGCACATGGAGTCTGCAAACCTAGAAGCGGCACAATCATTACCTAGGGACGGTCGTAGACTAACCATCATGACGCATTGAATGCACACGCTTCCCTAAGCGCACACGTGTCGGCTTCAAGTTTCCTAGACGTTTGGGATCCTAAGACCAAACAATCAGGATCTGACGACTAACCTTGTACGGCCAGAAACGACGACGAAGATTTGCCAATATCACCACGACCACAGTCAGCCACCTTTAAGTCATCACTTCTTCGACCAAAAGCAACGACTTGGGGGCTCCTATTCTGGACTGGGGCAACGACTAGATTGAGCCCAAACCTTTCAATCTACAAGACGACCCAATGATCCAAGACCAAAGGGATCCATTATCATGATCTTCTCCATGAGGTCGTTCGGGGTTTCTCCCCGTTCATGGTCCATGCCCACACGCGACAAGGACCACCCAGATCCGACCAGGACAGATTCTGCTCGTGTAGCCTTATGCCCGACGTATCGTTATCACCAGGATGCTCGTCCGACGGTTTAGTTCTGGAAGTTACTTATTTGGGCAGATCCACGATCCAGACCCAAATAAGAACCATTGGTCATGCATCGGGGGTCCTCTATATAAATCTCTCATTTGAGAGGGTCAGATATTCAATTTTCTCCCCGAATATACTCGTACTTGTTTGCTCTCTTGCCCATACTTACTTTGGCATCGGAGTACCTTGCAGGTACACCCCCACCTTCCATCTCGCACAAGTAGGGTCGAAAGTCTGCGTTAACAACCGTTGGAGTTTGATCTCTAGGTACGATCAAATACTAATGATTTTTGAACAATATCCCTTAAAAGTAATTTAAATTCTCTCTGCTTTATGAAAATTTTCTTATTGTGCCTCAAAATTCAATCATCCGAATCAATCTTCTTATATTGTTAATTTTTTTAATAACATAAATTATCATGTTGGCATTTTTTTTCTAATTTTTCATTATTTTTTTAAAATTTGGTAGCTTTTATTTTTTATTTTTTATTTTTTAAATTTGGAAAATATAATATCTAAAATTTAACGACGAGGATTGTCATGTTTGTATTTTTTTTAATTTATAGCTTTTATTTTTTTACTTTTTTAAGTTTAAAGAATTTAATATCGAAAAAATCAAAATTTGTCCGATATGAGGACTTGAACCAAGTTCCCTCCCTTCCAAGGGGTTATGGGTTCAAATTTCTTGACTACAAAATTTGAGACTCTTAAGCTATTAAATTCTCCAAATTTAAAAAATAAATTAATAAATAAATAAAAGTCAGAATGATTTTAAAATTAAAATGAAAAATTAGAAAAAATGCCAAATTTTTGAAAGGACCTATGCAAGACTTCTCAAGGCTCAAAGCTTCTTTTGGAAAAATTGGAAAATGAGAAATAAGTATTCAATATGATAGTATTAATAGTCATTTTACAACTGTTTATGAAGATTTAAACTGCATCCACCAGTCCCTTGTAATGTTGGGTTATGTTTGTGGTGCATGCATCGGGGAGAAACCATTGATAGACATTCCTCCATCAACACATATAATCTGGCCGGTAATGTACGACGATGCTGGTAAGCAAAGAAAGGCAACAACAGAAGACACTTCTGCTGGATCTCCTAAGCGTTGTAGCGGCGTTCGAGAGTACACCTCTTCCAAATAGTCTTTGTTGCTCAGAACCTAAAACAAGAGGGGAAAATTCAGATAAGGATTCATATCTGATTAATGTATTAGACTTTAGTCAGTGTTTGAGATCATTAGGTAAGTTCCTGTAAGACTGAGTTCAAAATGTTATCAAAATCCAATGCAGTGTTCTAAATCAAATGTAGGGAATATGAAAGATTAATTACTATTGTTAGCATTTTTCAAATGGTTAATCTGCAGCATCAGCTCCGGATAAGGAAAGTTACGCAAAAAATACAATTTCAGCGGTGACCAAGCAAAAAAACAAATGTCTGAGATGCATATTTTATTTGATTTCTATGCCAAAAACTAGCAATTTCTTGGTGTGCCTTCCTCTGGCGATCACAACTACTGCCATGCCACCATGTAAGGAGGCCCGTTCAGGGAATCTATGGCCATTTTTTCATCTTCTCAGGCAGTTGATGTTTTCGTCCTGTTTCAGTCCTGCTGTGCACATTCATAATGATGCTTCATTTATTGCTTCTCTTTCCTGTCAGTTCATATCTCCGCACATCGAACGGTGATTCAACCAGCTGTGCATTCCTTCAAAATCCCCCGGTGAGTCAAACTTTCTTGGCAACAATCAGTTCTAGTAACGCTACAACTTTCCAAATGCAGCTTCTTGGTGTTAGAGAAATATTATGGTGTCAAATGACTTGAGGTGATCTTATATTCTAGATCAGACTCCTGTCCAACTATATGGGATCAGAAAAGTGTCTAACTCAATCTTCTTAAGTATTTGGAAGGCCGTAATAATCTATGTCTTCAATTACAATCATTAACTAGAGTAGTTAAAGTAGTTAAGAGTTCTTAATTAGTTAGTTAAGATTGTTATTGAGTTATTTGTAGTATCAATCGACATCACAGTGTTCTATCATGAATCATGCCTAATGACATTTTTTCATGCACCAAACCATTTTTTAAAAGAAGTGACGAAACTACTATACCATATCACTAATAAGTATCACGGAACATGTTGCTAATTCTTCTAATGGTTAGAAGATAAAGAAGAAGAAAATTACTTGCTCTACCATCGAAGTTCTGATGTACCAAGGAGCAACTGCATTACTCCTTATGTTGTCTTTTGCCCACTCACAAGCTAGACTTTTCGTAAGCTGATTAATTGCACCTACAAATCATAAAAGCAAACAATCTTAACAATTTGATTAACTCATCAGCATCACCTTACTGAATATTGTAGTATAGATTACCTTTTGTTGCTCCTTGAACAGACATTGACTTCAGTGATACAAAACCAGAAACAGAAGAGATAAAAACAACACTACCCTCTCCGGACGCTTTTAGAAGTGGATATGCAAGTTGGCACATATGAAAGGTGGATCCTAAATTGGTATCAATGAGACTTGAAAACTCCGCAGCTGTGAAGTCTGTCATTGGTTTCCGAATGTTTGTCCCTACATTGTTTATCTACATATCAAATTAATAAGATTTACATGCACTTTGCATACTCATTATCTAAATTGAATATCAATGCAGCTTCAAAATTCTAAGCAACACCCATTTTCCATCATTCCACATGCCAAAACTATATTGACTATACATGGATGTTTTTGGCTATTACGGTTAAGAAATGCGGTTTGTCATAATTCAACAGTACAACAAAACAGATGGAGATTGCCCTCGGAAATTAATGGTGGGTGGTCCGATAGTGGAAACCTAATAGCAGGTAACTTTCCGGATCTTAAAATCTGGCTCTTGATACCAATTTAAGAAATGTGGTTGGGCCTAACTCAGCTCAACAAAACCGACTTGTAGGGTGAGGATTATCCACAAAAATTAATGGTGGGTGGCCCAACAGCGAAAACTTGATAGCAGGTGGTCTGCCGGATCTTAAAACTTGGCTCTTGATACCAAGTTAAGAAATGGTGGTTGGTCTTAACTCGGCCCCACAAAACCGATTGTAGGGTGAGGATTGCCCCTTTTTATTAGCACATGTTCAGACCATATATCGTCCAATGTGAGATAACCATTACAATACACTCAGAAGACTATAGTGACACTCTCTCATACATATAGAGACCAAAATTACAATGTACTCTAAAAATGCATGTATTGACCATTGATAGCAGGAAACAAAAAACTAAACAAAAATCACATCAGAATTCTGATTATGAACATAAGAGAGTGAAAATAAAAAAGAGCTTACAAGGATGTTGAGTTTCCCATGGAAGGCAGAGGAAACATCCTCCATGAGCATTTCCCTCTGTTGTGAAACAGACACATCACAAATTGAGCCAGTAACATCAAAACCCAAATGATTCCATTCCTTGAGACACTTATTGAGATCATTTTCATTTCTGGCACAGGTATGAACTTTGGCACCAAAACCCATCAATTCCTCCACAATGGCGTGCCTTTTCACACAATACACAACACAAAATCACAATATAGAAAAAAAAGGATCAAAGATAGTAGAAGAAAACAAGCGGATTAAAGTTGAAAACTTTGTACCCAATTCCACGAGTTCCACCCGTGACAAGAGCTGTCATGCCGTTTAGAGACCACCTACGGTGTGGTTGGGCATGCGAATTTAACAATGTTTGGCTCCTAATCCTTGTGGTGCGTTTGGATTGTGCTGGTTTTGGAAGGTTGAAAGAGGTGTTTGTAAGTGAAAAGGAAACATTGATGTTTGAGTATAGTGGAAGAGTAGCAGTTGGATTTGGGGCTGCTGCACAGAGACATGGCTGATGCATTTTGTTCGATGGTGATTTTGCATTTTAGTATCAAGTGGAACTTTATTTCAATCAAGAGTTGAGTATTGGTTTGAGATTTTTTTTCTTTAAAAGTTTTTTTATGATAAAAAAGATGTTATTATTCTTTATTTGTTATATATATATATATATATATATATATATATATATATATATATATATATATATATATATAAGACCACAATTGTTAAGGTCAGAATGATTTTGAGCATTAGTATGCAAATATCTCCAAGAATGTACATCGGAAGCAAAAACAATGGCATCACATGAATTGAATTCTTGTATGAAAAACTACCACTTTTCTGTTTCTACTATGGGATAATGGGGTATAGGGAAGAGTTTTGTAAGAAGAATTATTCCTCTTGCCATGAGATAACAGAGGTTAACCCCTAGGATGGTAGCTGAAGCTGAAAACAAATCAAACGGGGAGATGGTAGATTTCTCTAGCTAGCTGAAATGCCAACAATAATCCAATGACAAGACCTAACATGAGTCAATATAGTCCCATCTCGAAGTCCATGTTGGATAAAATGGACCTACTTTCTATGCAGGAAGAACAAACTAATCTACACAACCAAAGAAAGAAAAGAATAATGTTGGAAATTGAGGATAAAGCAACATACTCAACACACACAAGACAGACAAGACTGCCACAAAGAAATGAAGCTCTTTTCATGGAACTTTGGGGAGTTGGGAAACCCTCAAACCTTTTGAGCTCTCAAATATATGATAAGACTCTAATCCCATTATATCTTACTTAGCTGAAACAAAAAAAAATTAGTTTGGAATTTTGTTCATTAACTCAATGAAAATTGGTCCATTAACCAATTCTCAGCAACAATGATGTAAGCAAGAGTGGCGGTCTTATTTTTCTTGGATCTAATTATGTAAATATAGTAATTATTGATTCTAATAAAAATTTGATCGACTTTTATATTATGACTTAGAGTAACCCAATAACTCCACTATTTGAAGTGGGATTGCATATATGGTTATTACAAATCCAATCAAAAAAGGGGACAACTTCTATTGTGTAAAAAAAAGATGGGTAGTGTACCTTCAACCAATCACATAATACTATTTAATTTTTATTTATTTAATTATTTATAAAATAATATAATTATTTGTTGTTTCCAATACATTTTACACTAAAATTAATCTTACTCAAATTTTTAAGTTGGATAAATAAGAATTCAGCTTCAAAAAATTATAACCTGTAAGACTATAAATAACCTTGCCCAGAGAAATTCTCATCTTAATTGGCTCGTTTTTGGCGATATCAATATTATTATTTGAAATGCTGAAAAAATCGGGGGTAACCCCCTAGACATAAACTTAACTCACACTATTAATAATAATTTTAATGATTATTTGTTAATTGATCTAGGCTATAATGATAATATAGAGACATGGTGTTATTGAGTGAAAATGCATTTCGGCCAGACTTGGTCATTTAATTGTTACTAAATATTAGCTTACTTTATTCCTTCATTACAATAACATTCATCTCCTTAAATCTAAAATCGACTATAACCTCATCCTATTAGAGTTTAATAAGGGGAATTGCACCCACAACAAGGCTAAAACCAAGGAGAAACCCAAGACTTCTGGTTAAACCCCTCAGGTTCAAGACTAGACTTATAGTCAAAGACTTCTTTGCTTAAATCCCACGAATTAAAGATGTATGATCAATCAATAATTAATTAAGATTTTCAATGCTCTAACACATAGCGAGAGACTTACTCTGCTCAAGCTTCTTATCAAGAGACTTTGATGCTCAAGTTCATAGCAAGAGACTTTATTTAAACTGCTAAGCAACATGTTCAGCAGAATAAAAAATAAGGTGTACTTGATACAACAATCAAAGGTACAAGGTAGTCACCATAACAAAGACCTAAAGCTCTTAAGATTTCTGAGATATTCAATGTTTAAGAAATCTTAAGGCTTTATACAAATTACAACTTATTACATTAAATTATGCATACTTGATTGTGTTGTTTCATTGTTGATCTTGTTATTACTCCATCTAGTTTATCCTTGTTAAAGATTTAGTTTGAACCTCCAGCTACTAATATAGCACTTGTAGAAGGCTAGCCTTTGGAAGAGATAACTTGATTAAGTGTCTTTATTTCTCCATGGTACAAGATACTTTGAAGATAGATACACCAAAAGATCATGATCCATTGTATAACATGTTTAACCATTTCGGCTTCCATGATATATTGTACCATAGATCCATTAAGAGTAGATATCCGTAAAGCATGACAACTCTTCTTGAGCCTTGTGAACTTAGACTTTAGCTGACAAACTGATTTAACAATGCATCTTGCTTTCTGCTGTACAAATAACTTTAGCTTTATTACTAATTCTGAATGATCACCAAAAGCTAATTACATTCACCAAGTGTGGAGACAATATGTTGCTTCTTCTGATGCTGAGGCCTTCAACTTTAGAGTCTACGCTAGACATCACTTAGAGAGTGTTCTTCATAGTCTGCACCACTAGAAGCTAGTAATTCAACTTCTCTCAAGTGCATCCTTATATATCAGATTCTGAATATATCTTTAAGCATTAGAACCTGCATACTTGGAACACACATTAGATAACACCATTGTTCTTTTAATACTTTGTTATCATCAAAACCCAAGGAATATATATCATGAAAAAATCGTGTTCTAACATAGTTTGCGCATGACTAATACTTAAAGCATTGCTCATCTTTTCTTTGATTGCATTTTTGCTCATAAGATTTAGAGTTGGTTTTCCAACACCTTTAACACTCAAGCATCATCATATCTGCATGTGTAAACATAATAAATAGAGAGCTAGAAACAATATAAGATTCAATGATCACATCACTTCCTGGAAAGCTTGCATTGTGGCAATTCATTCACATATTTCTCTTTCAAGGAAATTGATCAAGCATGAGGCTAATATGGTTATTTAAGATTTTGTGCTCCTCAAATATTTAAAAATCAATATCAAGCCACATCCCCTTGGTAAATTTATGAAGGTCATTTGGTTTCCTCCAATGGAAAACTGGAGCAAAAGGAATACAAATGGAGTCTCAATTGGTATCCCTAACATGGCAGCATGTGGTGTATTTTTGAGATCGTCGTGCAAAACACATTGGTAGTTTTGCTTATTTCTTAGAAAAGGTAATGTGATCTACGTTGAGCTCATGGGGACACTTCTAGCAATAAAGCACGCTCTTTTAAATAATTGGTTGCATTTTTGGTTGGAAACTAATTCCAAGTTGTTCTTTAAGGCCTTTTCTAAACCAAATATGGTTCCTTGGACGATAAGAAATAGATGGAACAATTGATTACTAGGTTTTGGGGCTAGGAATATTTTTGTATCTCACATTTAGAGAGAGAGAGGGGGGGAGAAAATGTGCATATATGTTAGCCAACACAATTCTAACTATTAACAACATTTCTTGTTGGGATGGTATGCACACCAATGTAATTATGGATTACAATAGGAACTTGCTAAGGCTTCCTAGTTGTATGCTTCTAAACTCTTGAGTTCTTGGCACAGTCCCCTCATTTATGTACTTATTTTCTTTTATAGAAAGGGATCAATACCCACTTTTGATTTAAAAAATGTGTTTCAATAAATTTCAAGTTAAATCTATCAAAGAACCATCATCATTATTGTTGTTGTTGAACTTGATAGGTGTTTCTACTGAACTCTTAGGTTCCTTGTTAGAAGCGGGCTAGGGGAAATTACTCAAGGTGTGTGATTTCTTTTTGTGTAAAGAAAATTATAAGTATATATATAGAGAGAGAATGAGATGATTTGGGTCATTGTTTGAACCTTCTATATATTATCTATGATCTGATTGTTTCTATACTATGACATGACATGAAGTGACAATGGTTCTCTTTCTTATATGGGTAGGGAGACCACATTTAATTATCTTGTTTATCAGGTTTGAGTTGTGGATATGTTGAAGACAAGTTTTAAGGAAACTTTGAATGGCAGTTAATATTGTGCCCACTCTTCTACTTGACTTGGTGTTTGACTTTTGAGAATTGATTCAAAATCCATATTCATTCAATCTTTCTTAGTTCAGGATCATAACCTTCTTATAGTATTGGATCAAAATCTAGTCTTGACAGGGGTAGCTTCAGGATTTTACAGGGTCAAATGTGCATGTTGTAGTTGAAGCTTGTTCAAGCATGAATTAGTCGAAGATAATTTGTGCATTATGTTATTTAAGTAGCTATCTATGTCATGTAAGAGTGTTATCATCATACGAAACATACATATTGTTGAAACCCCTTTGATAGGTCATGTATTATGTATCAACTCCACAGGGATTAGTGTGATATCACTATTGTTCCATAATTAATACTATTTTAAGGAAGGGTACAAAAGGGTTTTGATTGTGAAAATAAACATTTACAATAAAATGTAACAATGGTAAATTCTTTGGAAATTAACGGGTAAATAAACATGTTAGGATTAGATATCATTAACCTTCTTCATATGTTTTCAATGAATCTAGTATATGAACATTGTAATTAATCACTACAAACCCCAAATCTATGCATCCTTCCCATAGTTATTACATTGTAATGGGTCAAATACTTTTCGTTTTTCTAAGAGGATTTAATTCAGTATCTATTGAATCCTTCCAATTTTTCCAATCATGTCTATTTTGACATTCATTCATAGTTCTTGGTTCGGGACTACCATTTTCATTCATAATTTCACATGCAATGGAGAATGAAAATATTTCATCTATTTTTATACCTTTTCGGTTCCACAAAGATCCTGTATCAACATAATTAATTGAATTTTCAAGACCATTCTTGTTTTTATTTTCATTATCAATGATCTCATTATCATCATCTTGTGCTTCTTCGAGAGTATGTTTCTCAATTGTGGATATATTATTATCTAGTGTCTATTCAAGATCACTTTCAATCATATTCACCTTTTCCATTCCTTTTCTTTTTCGGGGAATTTTGTCTTTGGACCTCATAGGACGACCAGGCTTCAAGTATGCCTTAGATGTACTTGCTACATCATTTAGATTTGAAATCTCAATCCGAGTTGGGACATTTTTAGCTGGTACGTGTGACTTTGTCACTCTTTTCAAATCAGTAAAAGAATCTGGAAATTGATTTGCTAAATCTTGTAAGTGCATAATTTTCTTTACATTTTCTTCCCATGCTTTATTATATGGGTTCAAATGTAATAAATGGGGTACAAATCATGTTATCTCATGTTCTAATATATTATTTTCTCCCCCTAGTTGAAAATTATGTTTTTTCAAAATGACAATCAGCAAATCTTGCCTGAAAAACATCACCTATTAAAGGTTCAAGATATCAAATTATAGAAGGTGATTCATACCCCACATATATTCCCAACCTCCTTTGAGGTCCCATCTTTTTTCTATGTGGTGGAGATATTGGGACATATACCGCAACATCTAATATCTTTAAATGAGAAATATTTGGTTCCTTACCAGTTGTAAGTTGATAAGGGGTATGTTTATGATCAATATTTGACCTTAGACGGATGAGTGTAGCAGCAAGTAAAATTGCATGACCCCAAACAATAACTGGTAGTTTAGTTTTCATAATTAATTGTCTAGAAATATATTGAAGACGTTTGATTAAGGACTCGGTTAAACCATTTTGTGCATGTACATGAGGAATAGGATGTTCAACAGTAATTCCAATTAACATGCAATAATTATTAAATGATTCGGATGTAAATTCACCAGCATTGTCAAGTATAATTTTCTTTATAGTGTAATCAGGAAATTGATCCCTTAGTTTAACTATTTGTGCAAGAAATTTAGCAAATGTTATATCACAACTTGACAGTAAACATACATACGACTATCTACTAGATGCATCAATTAATACCATAAAGTACCTGAATGGTCCTGACGATAGATGGATAAGTCCACATATATTTCCTTGAATTCTTTCAAGAAATATAGGTGATAATGTTTGAATCTTAACTGGCGAATGCTTTATTATTAGTTTGCCAAGAGAGGAAGTTTCACATGTTTTATTTCCTTTTGTAAGTTTTAAACCTTTCAATGGATGACCATTGCAATACCCCATTTCTACCCGACAAATTTCAACAAAATCAGAGTAATAAAAATTCAACTTGATTATAAAAACAGGATGTCACGTTTCAACTTTCAAACATATTCATTTTCATTTAATAAAATACCACAGCGATACATAACACTTTAGATCCGGATGAAACTTATAACAACATCTTTTATTCATTTTTGAAACCAAAACAACTTTTACAACTACACAACGGATTCTCAAATATTCAACTAAACATGGTATAACATGTTATTCAACTTAAACAACTTTGTAACAACATATTTTAACTGAAATAACTTAAAACAACAACAAAACAACTAAGCGTTCATCCCTCCAAGTGTTATGTATCAGAGCATCGACACCGACTCAAACTAACAAAGATAACCATCTTCTTTCAAGCTTCCTGCATGTTACCAACATGGGAGTAACATTCAAACAGAAGGGATGAGATATTGAATTTTATAAGCGAAGTATGATAAATAATACATAGACAAGAATCATAAAATTACCACCACTCCACAACAACAACAACTTAACCATCACCTACATCTTATAAACTTACTTTACCAACGTATTACACCTATCAACATTTACTACAAAATCAACATATTCAACTTAACAACTTCAACAAACATAATCATCATAAACAACCAAAACTAATACGAAAACTTTATCATCATGACCATATAAGCAACTTCATCAACATAAACATATATCCAACATGAACGATTTATTCATCCTAATCAACATAACCAACTTCAACTATAAAATCAACATAAGCACCTTCATAAACTCTAACAAACATACACGACATTTTCAACTTCTTCAACATTAACATAATCAAATTTATCAACATAATTTTATAGGCAACTTCATCAACATAAACATCTTAATCAACTTAAATCAACATAAACAACTTCATCAACTTAAATCAAAATAAGCAACTTAATCAATGTAAGACAACTTAATCAACTTACAACATGATGCGACTCAACTATACATATGCATGTAGTACCATTGGAGTAAAACTCCCAACTTAAAATATATCAGGTTATCGAGGTATCTACAAGGCATAAGCCTTCAACTTAATAATTTTGCCAATCCAGGCCAACGTAGTGAGCATCCACTCCAACTTAGAAAATGCAGTGTATGCCATGATACTACGACTCATCACAAACAACAATCAACTCCAAACAACATACAACAATCAACATATCAACTTTAAATTCAACACCGATTCAACTTTTTCCGTAGTCCTACAACTTATATACATCAACGTTGGTCTTAAGACCTACAACTTAAATATCAACATTGGTTTTTCGACCTACAACTTAAAAATGCCCATAATCCGGGACAAAGCAACATATTTCAACGTACACGAAATCCACACATTCAACACGATTTCAATGAAATAAACCAACTAAAAACCACCTACTAATTATTACTAACTACCTCGACAATTTTCGTTAAATTCCGGACAACTATTTTTTTGCCTAATTCGGCTAAACCGACTAAATCGACATTGTTTCGGCTTCTGCTACAATTACTAATTAATTACAACATTCTGTAACTTTTCTGTTTACTGGTGTAAAGTTCCTATTACAATTTTAGTCATCTGTCATGAAATTATCATAATTTTGTTCTGTCAAAAATATTTTTCTTACTTATGCTAAAACCTGCTACCTTAGTATAATACATGTTATACCGTATCCTGTGTCCAATTGGTATTAATAATTTTAACCCACTAATTCACTTGATCTTTATCTATTCCAAAAAGAAGATATTGCTTGGTTTGATTTTAATTTTATTTAATTCATACTTACAGTACTACCACATAGTTTTGAAAATGTGCATTGATGTGTATAAAGAAAAATATTTGGATACCCCACTATATGGGTGGTTGGCGCCACCCTCTCAATGTTGGTGTAAACACCCCAAATTTTCCCTCACTCTTTATCACACCATGACTTGTGATCTTTCAATTTTTGCATTAACATAAGCATTACATCTCATATTGCATTTTTGTTTCACTTCATAGTTCAAGTTCATCTGCATCTAGGGTTTGTGATCTGAGCAATCCAAGAATCCATATGAGCTATCCCAAAGGTATTAAAGCTTTCAAAGAGGGTCAATGTGTGTTCTACCATCATATTATACTCCCCAAAGTTCATGGAAGTCAAGAGATCACAAGACTGGCAAAGGCATGGAAGCAGAGCTAGGGTTTTCACTACACAGATGACCAAACTTAGGGTTTTGGTTTCAGAGGCCTTAACTCAATTTTTTTGGGTCATTATTGTTTCTAATGTTCTTAATATGTTATAAGGATCATGTGTACCAAGTTTGATGAAGAAATTCATTGTGGAAGTCATTTGTTCACAGGGTAACTTCCTGAGCAAGTTAAGCCAAAATCAGGGCATTTGAGGCCCCCAACAATGGAGCCAAAGGGGTATATTCATCAAATTGAAGTTATATGATCTTTATTTGATCTTAAAAGTGGTTGGAAGTTCACAAGATTGAAGAATTTTGAGCCAATTGCAAACTTGCCATTTTTGGAAATGACTTGAAATGCAAACTTTCTATTTTGGGAAAGTTTTTCAACCTCCTCTTTCATAACCAAAAATGCTTCAAATGAAAAATTATTGGTCATGAAAGTTGTATATTTGGTCTTTCCCTTTTCAAAAAGTACAAGAACATGTCTTGATTCATCCTAGAACTCAAGATATGGCCTTTCAAAGTTGGCAAAAATCACATAATTTTCAAGTTCATGTCAAAGAGGGATTTTGCATTTTGGCATGTTCAAGCATTCTAATGACCTCAAATCAACTTCTACAATTCATAATATGTCAAATCATTCTAAAAGGATCAGAATTGGCCCAAGGTTGGAGGCATTTCATGGCTTGTGATCCAAGAAACACCAAAGAGGGAAAAGTTGCAAGAAGCTTGGAAAGGCTTCATCCACTTGTGCCAGCTGCATAATCTTGATTCTATGGCTCTCCATGAATTTTGCTGAGGCCAGATACCCCATTGAACAGCTCCTGCCATGGCCCATACCTCCAAGTACACAATATTGACTTTTTTGAAAAACACACCATACCAATCTGCCTGTGCCACAACAACTTTCTGATCAATCCCATTGGCTTACACAAACCTTATGGACCTCAAAACACATAACCATCAAGCCTGAAAGCTCTCATAGAGGCAGAATCACAAAAACTGAAAAAAAAAACTTCACCTCTTCGAATTTCATAGCTCAGCCACTCAAACTTCAAACTTCTTTCACCAATCAACTCAAAAACACCTTAGGATCATTTCCCACCCATCACCATAGCCTAAAACACTCTCAAGAAAAAAACACGAATTCTGCCAAACCAGAACTGAATTTTCCAAATGAGGCTATCTAAACTCATTCCAAGCATCACAATAGACTCAAAGGGACCAAAGGAGGTGGTTTGCACAAAAGAAAGGCCCAGAAAGCTCCATTTTTAAGAACTGCAACTCAGGTAACCTCCATGAACATTTTTTCAGAAGCTTGTTTTCTTGTTAAAATATGATTCTATGTGTTGCACTGATCATGGGGATGTGTTTAGTTTTGAAAATAAGCAAGAATTGAGTATGTATTGATGATCTGAAATTTTGACCTAAAAACTTGTTTGATTCGATTCAGTCATTTGATGCATGATTAATTGTTTTTGTTGTTGGATTTGAGTTTGTTGTTGGTTAAAGATCATTTCTGGAGCTTGTGGTGAGTTTTTGTGAGGTTTTGAGAGATTCAGGGAGGGAGTCTGGCCGGAGAAGATGACCGAAGGTCTTCTCCGGCCACCTGAAAGTCATTAGGGCATAATTTCTGATTAATTAGGCTAGTTTAAATTATGACCATATGATCCTGTTTCCCACGCGCACGAATGGCCCAGATCCTTTCACTTAGCCCTAATTTCCAATTAATTAAATTAATCAGTTAATTAAGTCAGATTAAATCCCAGCCTTTGGATCACGCGCCTGTCAACGCTTATAACCCCAGTTTGAATCTCAGCCATCAGATCCTCATACTTTTCTTTTATTTCATTTCTATTTCATTTATATCCATTTCTTTTGCATAATTTATTTAAAATATCAAAAAACATTCAAAAAATATGAAACCTTGCATTCTGATTTCAAATATTTTTCTCAACTTGAAAACAATTTTTATTTTATTTTTTGTATTAAAAAGTATTTTTAAAATATTTAAATGTTATTTTTAATTAATTAAATTATTTTAATTAATTAAAAATGCATTTAGGTTTCTAAAAATCACCAAAAAAATCATGAATCATTCCAATGCATTTAGAAACATTTTCAAACTCTTCACACAAATTTCTTTTTAGGTTTGATCATAGTTTGCCAATTTTCTTTGAATTAAGGGTCATTAAAATCCCATTTTTAAACCCTAACTTTGAAAAATCATTTCTGCCTAACCAAGAAGAGTTTGAACTAGATTATTTTTGCATTGTGTTACATGTTGCATGTAGTTTATAGGTCATTTTCCTCATGAATTTATCTTGAATTTTCAATTTGATTTGCATTTTTCCTTTTGAACCACCCAAAAACCCTAGAAAACTTAGAAAAATTATAACTTTTGATAGGTTAGGCTTCTGACCTTCTCCTTTGGGGTGTGACCTAATATGGGATTAGGGTTTGTTTGAGATTGATTTCAAATTTTTATCATGTCATATGCTTCTGTTTTATCCATTTGCATCTTACATGTCCATAAAACCCTAATTTCTCATGTTCATTTGCATTCTCCTTGCATATGCATCATTACATGAACTTACCATGACATTTCATGCATTCATATGTCATCTTAGACATATTAAGACATGTTAGAACCTTTCTTGATCATTTCTTCATTCATTTTCCATGTTTAGCATCCATTTCATTTCATAAACTTTCATGTGTTTTCAAACTTCAAAGCATGCTTCCTTTGCATCTCATCCTTGTATGATCACACATATGCATATTGTATGACTTTGCATCATCTTAAATGACATTTAAATTGCATAAAAACTTATGACTTTGGTATTTGCACCTCATTTCATCTCATTTCAATTCATTTCTTCATGCTTTATATCTTATGCATTCATGCTAACACTTTCAGGTACTTTTGGTAAGTTACCTTGAGAGGTGAATTTTCCTTCACCTATCACTTATTCTTATCATTTTCATATGCATTTTAACTTGTCTTTGAAGTGAATTTGATTCAATATGTTCCATCTCTCTCACTTTCTATCTTTAAGTTACTTATCTTCTTCAGTGAAGTAAGTAACTTATTCTTCTGCTTCCTCCTCCTTTCATTTGCTTCTTCCATTGGTGGATCCCTTGAAGATCTTTCTTAAGCCTCACAAACCTTAGGATATCCAAGCATGATAATGATTAGGGTTGTAATTAGTTCCCCTTAGCTTTTCACCTTTGAGTCTCCTTGAGTCTCTCTTCTCATCTCAATAATCAGAGACTAAACTCTTAAAGTTTTAGGACTTTGGAATTAGGGTTATACCTGCATCCTTCTCTTAGGATGGAGTGTATAACTTTAATCCTAAGTGTTAAACCTGTAATTTGTTTAAACCTCTTAATTAAAACACATTAATAATCACCAAGACTTTATCTTGTAACTTGGGCCTTACATTAGGGTTCTAATTCTTCCTTATGGTTAAGAAGGACTAACCCTAGTGATTAATGGACAAGTCCTCCTCAAGTTGTCTTACAAATAATAAATTCCACCTCTTAATCTCACCCTTTAATTAAAATCCACTTAATAAAGGCTTGTTATATAATGAATTTAATCCCTAACCATGGATTAAGTTGAGGTATCTTCTTCAGCTTAAGTGTTCTCATCTATTATCCTTCTATTAGGATGGTGTAATGAGTTCACTAATCTGTGATTAGAGATTAAACTCATTACTTAACACTAAACCAAAACCCAAAAAAAACATCTAAATAATCACAATTAGGTTAATGATCTTAATCCTACATCACCATGGCAATTAAGTTGAGATGCTTATCTCATACTTAAGTAGGCTCATTATCCCTAATCAGGGAGGATATAATGAGTTTATAACCTTTGATTTAGGCAAAAGCTCATTAACTTATGCAAAACACCAAAAACAACAGCAAAACTGAAATCACAAAAACAAACAATAATCGTCTCCTCCGGGATTCTTTTCTCATCACACTCATTCACAAACGAGAACTTGCTTCTTCCGTCTAATGCAAGATAGTTAGCACTCGAGCTAGACGAGTCATACACTTGAGCATAGGCAAGTAAGCAGTTCACAGTCAATTTATCTTTTCAGTCTCTTTGAGTCGAATTACGGTGTTCTGACTTCCTCATTGCACGAGAGGATACGTAGGCATAACTTAACGGTTATCGAACAAAAGTCTCTTTGTCTTCCCCCTCTTTCAGCATTCTTTTCTAAAGCCTCAGTTCTTGAGCATTCACCCTTTTGCACTGACACTTGTACATTCATTATTTAGCTTTTGCATACAAATAGCACATACACTACCCCTTTAAACACAATCTTTTAAGCGTGGATCCCGTCGAGTACGACGGACAATCTGGGTGCTAATACCTTCCCAGGTTGTAACCAACCCCCTTTCTCAGTTTCTCTAGTTTGCAACCGTCTTATCCATCTCTTTCTAGGTTTATGCAGCATTACCTTTCCTTCGGGATAAAAATGCCTAGCTGGCGACTCTATTCAGTTCACCTTATTTCCTCTCTTTGCCGACCGTTCGCGCTTGTACCGGGATGCAAATCTTCGGGAGCGACAGCTTGGCGACTCTGTTGGGGACTACCTATCTTGCAACCAGGGTTTCTGGTTCTTTTTGTGGGTTTCTCCTAGCGCTTGTTTGATTTGTGTTTATGGGGGTGTTATATGCTATTTGTGCTTGTTGTTTATTTCTTTATTTATTGCTTTCTGTACAGCTTTATTTATTGCTTTCATTTATTGTTTTTATGCATTTCATACTATTATCATCATATCATGTGCTGGATCTTCTATTTGTCTTGGTGGGAGGGATATTGAGTGAGTAAGGTTCTATACCGGGAGCCTGAGTGACACATAGGATAGAGTGGCTTCATATTCTTTCCCATTCCATTTCAGTCTGGTGCGGGAATATGAAACACGATTCAGACATGGGTTTCTTCTTGAGAACTTTGTGCTACAGATTTCCTGTAGTACTAGGGCTATCTGGGAAGCCTGCTAAGTTTGGATGACCTTTTTATGACCTTCAGCATCTAAGGTGAATTAGAGGAGGATCCTTTATGATTATTGTAAACACTGTACCTCCAGGTTAGAAGTGTTTACACTTCTCATAATTGATCCAAGTCTGAGGATCCTTGTTCTAAAACAATACATGTGAGGGGGTTGGGATGTTTATAGGTTTGCAGGAACCCTTGGCCTCATCATACCCTGTTACTAATATTGTTAAGGTCACATAATTTTGGATTGTTCTTGTGAAACCCTGGATTTGTGACTCTTTATTTGAGTCCCCCACCTGGTTACTGGTTCTTTAAGCCTTCATCTGGACTTATGAACACACATGGACCTTATCAAGGCAGATAACAGATCCAACACTTGATCACAAACCCTTGCATATCATTATGCATATCTCATTTTGCATCACTTAACATTTGTCTATTTGTTTTACAGGGTATCCACATCTTATCTTTGGTTTGGTTTTGACATGTTCTGCTGCTCAGATTCCTTCAGCTATCTGCACCAGCATCTTCATCAGTTATCTTCATCAGAGATTCTTCCTCAGTATCTTCTCCAGTTGTCTTCGGTAGTTTTCATCAGTTACCTTCATCAATGCTTCTCATCAGTCTTCTTCATCAGCATCCATTGTCAGCATGGACCCATCCAGGAACAAGAACATCACTTATCATTTCTTTGAGCCCACTCTGACAGGCATCAGACAGATTCATACACTCATCACTCCTAACCATGTCCCTTTATTCAGGGAACATTATGGTGACATTATGGACATGATCAAGGACTTGGATGCATCCCAGAGGAGTATGATCCACACCTGTCTTCAGTTCTATGACCCTCCTCTCAAATGTTTCACTTTCCCAGATTTTCAGTTGGGCCCTTTGATGGAAGAGTTTTCCATGTTGTTGGGTGTCCCCATCAGGAGAGGGATTCCCTTCAACCCTGAGATGACTGCTCCCAAGAATGAAGATGTAGCTAAGGCTTTGCACTTGGAGTCCACCCTCATTGACCAGAATATGATCACCAAGGCTGGAATCCCAGGCCTTCATTTGGACTTCTTGGTTACTCAAGCCACCATTCATGCTGCAGCTGGGAAGTGGGAAACTGTTTGTGCTCTTCTGGCCCTTAGCATATATGGAGTCATCTTGTTTGCAGACGAGCCTAAGTTTGTAACCAAGAGTGCTATCCACCTTTTCCTGTTGAAGAATCCAATCCCTACTTTGCTTGGAGACTTTTACTACTCAGTGCATCAAAGGAATGAGAAGCAGAGGGGAAGATTAGTCAGATGCTGTGCACCTCTTTTCTATTGTTGGTTGTTAAGGCACTTGCCAAAGTCAGAAGCTTTCCTGAACCCTCATCAGTCAAGGAACTGGGCTAAGAGAATGATTACCCTTACTTCAGAAGGCATCAGATGGTGCACTAAGAGCACCAAGGGCAGAGATATCATCACCAGCTATGGGCAGTATCCCAATGTACCCCTGATTGGAGTGAAGGGTTGCATCAACTACAATCCTTTGCTGTTCAAAAGGAAATTGGGTACGCCTTGGTACATCCACCAAGAGAGCAAGACTTGACAGAAACCCTTTATTGTGACATTCAGCACAACCTTGCCATTTCCAGATAAGCAACCTGGGCTTGGGACAATATTTAGACAAAAGGAACTGCTATTCTTGGCAAGTGCAACAACATAGCTTCAGCTCAGTATCTTGATTGTTCTCGTGTCAGGGGACAGATCACCCACATGGCATTCACCCTAGAAGATGTGCCTGGACCATCAGCAGTGGAGCTTGCAGTTACAGTCTGTTTAGAGGAGTTTGAGAAGTTGAAGGAGAGGAATACTCAGCTTTCTGAAGCTCTGAAGAAGACCCTCTGGGAGAGGAATGATAGTCGTTTGGATAATGAAAAGTTAGAGAAGCTCCGGATTGAGCACATGACCAAGATTGAAAAGACAGATGATTACATCAGAAGGGCTAGAGCACGGGAGTTGGTATTGAAGAATGCTTGCAAGGAAGCCAAGATTCAAAAGGCCAGAGCTAAACACTACTTGGAGGAGAGTCAGGCTAGGTGGATCAGGATCACTGAGGCTCTTTCACAAGAAGATCAGAGGACCCAGGCTAGGATAGAGCAGCTGAAGGCTAATGAGAAGAAGAACCAAGAGGCCTTATTAGCAGCACAGAAGGAGATCTCTGAGTTGAAACTCCGGGAAGGGTTGAAAAGATCAAAGGACCAGGACAAGCATAAGAAGTTGACCAGTGCCATTGCCACCAGGAACCTTCTTATCAGGACCATCACATAGCATCCAGTTGGCCCAGTGACTGAGGCTCTCCTGAAGGAAGTCAGAGAGGATGTTATGGATTGGATGTTTGATTTCTTTGTTTGTACTTCATTTTGATTGTATTTTTGTTGTTGTATTTTGATCCACTATGGGAACTTTGTTGTAATCAAACTATGTATCTTTACATTTTGTAATATATGGTTTTTATTATTTCATGGGCTTTATCTCTCTTCAACATCATCATTCCTCGAGGTCTGGAAGGTCAAAACCAAAGAACCAAACCGGATACCCTTGGAAGACAAATAGACATCATGCATTGCATACTAACCTCATTTCTTTGTTTTTGTAGGTTTTTGTTTGTTGTTTCTCACTTTGTTGTGGTTTCAGGAAACATTGCTCGTAGAAGAGTCTCCCCCATCAATAGAGTGCACCAGTATCCGACAAGAAACAACCTTCCGGGCATACAAATGGACCAGGTTCAGCAAGATCTGACTGACGTGAGAACCCAAATGGCCAATGAAAGGACTGAGATGAGGGCCTAAATGAACCAGTTTATGGAAGTGAAGACTGGGTTGGCCCAGAGCCAAGAAAGACTGAGAGAGTTGGTCGAGCGGCAAACTCCCGAAGAAAACCACCCAGGTACATGGGGTACCAGCAACAACGATCATGTACAGCCTCGTACTGATCCCCTAGAGTTTGGACCTCATTTGAACCCAGAAATTAATGCTATAAGAAATACCCAGGGCAACACTGGAGGGCGTGCCTTGTAGGAGGACCCCCAGGAAGAATAATTTACTGTGGTCGGGGTAGGAGACGAAGTCTATGATCGTCGGCTGGACGAGATAGCAGAAAAGTTGAGGTCTCTGGAATCTCAAAACTCTCTAGGTTTTGATGTCATGGATATGGGACTGGTGGAAGGGGTTAGAATTCCTCACAAATTCAAACCTCCCTGTTTTGAAAGATACAATGGTACATCCAGCCCTCGTACCCATCTCCAATATTTCCTGGGGAGATTAAAACCCTATACAATGGTACTCTCATTTGACCAGGGCCACAGTAAGGAATTGGAAAGATTTGGCTGAGGCTTTCATCCGCCAATATCAATATAATCTGGACATGGCTCCTAATATAACACTTCTAATGGGAATGTCACAGTCTTCTAGGGAAAGCTTTAGAGAGTACGCTCAAAGATGGAGGCAATTAGCTGCTTCCGTTCAACCCCCGATGTCAGAAAGGGAAATGGTAGATATGTTCATGAACACCCTCCAGGGAACATACATTGACAGGTTGGTTGCTTTCTCTTCTACTAGCTTTGCAGACGTGGTCATATCTAGGGAAAGGATTGAGAGCTTATTGAAAATGGGAAAGATTTCTAATAGCGGCGCCAGTTCAAGCAGTGCAAGGAAATCGTTTGCAGGGCCTCGCAGATCCGGTGAAACAAATTTTGTACATATGGGTAGAGGAAGAACCCAGTATCTGTCAAGATCAATTGCCGTTGTCACTATTCCTACTCCACCTCCTCAATACACTCATCAACCACAACATTTTCCTCAACAACAATAGTTTCCACAACAGAGGTCCTACAACAACAACAACAACCAACAACAACTCCCTTTCCAGCAAAGGCCATCTCAAGTCAACAGGGTAATTGACCTTATACTAATGCCATATGCCACATTATTGCCACAACTCCTGAAGCTTAATCTTGTTGAGTTAAGGACTTTGGCTCCACAGGATCCTCAGAACCTTCCGAGAAATTACGACGTCAATGCCAGGTGTGCCTTTCATTCTAATGCACCTAGTCACACCACAGAAAAGTGCAGAGCTTTGCACATGAAGGTCCAGGATCTGGTTGATTCAAAGGACCTAAATTTTGCACCACCTCCTAATGTCATGAAGAATCCTATGCCCAGCCATGGTGGGCCTAGGATAAATGCAATTGAGGAGGGCCAACCCATGAATTTAATTGAAAATACTACAAGCATTCAAACACCTCTGGCAGAGGTTAAAGCTCAGCTTTTAAAATGCCAAGTGTTTCCAGGTTCTGAGGCCTGCTATGAATCTTGCAAGGTTTCCGTCAATGGGTGTGCAAGCTTAAGGAATGGCATCAATGGCCTGATCATAGATGGTATCCTGCAAATACAAACAACCGCTTCTACAACACCAGCAACTCCTTTTTCAACAACAACAAGTATTTCTCCTACAAATGCAAAGACAATTGTTCCTACAGACTCGTCTACAAAATCAACAACCACCTCTTCCATCACTTCAACAAACACTAGTTCAATCGCATCCGCTTCTACAACTACAGCAACCATTAACAACGACGTCTCCATAATCACCATATACTACGACCCTGCAACGGTCCCTGTCTCCAACAATTTTCAGCAACAACCTCAACAACAATTTCAGCAACAACCAAGTTTCAGTCAATCACCACCACCATCAATCAGAAGTCATGTTACCATATTTTATGATCCACAAACAATAACGGTTCCTACCTGTAAACACCTGTAAACACCCCAAATTTGCCCTCACCCATTCACCATGGCTTGTGATCATTCTCATATGCATAAACACAATCATATCATCTCACATCTCATTTTTGAGTCACTGCATTGGTTCTAAGTCATCTGCATCTAGGGTTTGTGATCTGAGCAATCTCAGGGCTTCTTGAGCCACTCCAAAGGTCACCAATCAATTCAAAGAGGTCTACATGTGTTCTTATATCATATTCCATCTCCTCAAAGTCAAAAATGCAAAGGAGTCACAAGAACTAGGGTTTGAGTGGGTGCAGAGCCAGGTTTGACTGCACAGTTGACTGAAAATTAGGGTTTTGGTTTCAGAGGCCATAACTCCAAATTTTTTGGTCATTCTTGTTTCCATTGGTCTCTATATGGTATAGGGAGTATGCATATCAATTTTCATGAAGAAATTCCATGGGGAAGTCATCTGATCAAGGGTTGACTTTTCAGACAAGTCAGTGCAAAATCAGGGCATCTGAGACCCCCAATGACCCAGCCAATGGGTGATCTTCATCATTTTGAGTGTGTATGATCTCTATTTGATCATGGAAGAGGTTTGAAGTTCACAAAAATCAAGAATTTAGGGTTTTTGCAAATGTTGACCTTTTGGGCATAGTTGACTTTTCAAGAATGCATCATTTTAGGTCATTTTTCAAGCCTTGATTCTTGATCCAAAAATTCTTCAAATGAAAAAACTTTGGTCATGAAAGTTGTAGATCTCATCTTTCCCTTTTCAAAAAGTACAAGAACATGATCAAACTCTTCTTGGATCAAAAGTTATGGTGTGACAAAGTTGGATAAAATCATTGATTTTCAAGGCATGCCTCAAATGAGAATTTTGCAAAATCATGGACCAAGGCCAATTGCAACCTCTAATTCATTTCAAACCAGTATGCAAACATCCTCTAAGTCATAAAATTCAGATTTGAACCAAGAATGCCCATGGTTATGGTTCATGTAACAAGACTTTTCTCATAAAGTTTCAAAAAGCAACAAGTTGCAAAACCACTCATTTCTCTTCACCAACTTGCAGCATTGGCCCTTGAACCAAGCTAACCCTTTCCCCTCATTTTGCTGCGCATAGCCCATGCCTTGTACCAAGCCTAGATCATGAGCTATGCTTGCCTTACACAAAATGTGACTTTTTGCAAAAGCAAACTTACCAATCACTATAGGCCAGGTCACATCATCTGACCTATAGGATTAAAATACATTATCATTTTGCAAGCCATTTCATGTACAAGGCAAGGCTGAAACCATTCACAAGACACACATTCACAAAACACTCCATCTTGCAAGTTGCTTCGAATCTCTCTGCCCAACCTTCAAACACTCAAACCATTTTCACCATTCAACTCACCATACTTCATAGACCTAAAACCACCAAGAGCCAGGCCTGAAACAAGCAAGAATCCCCCATTGCCATTCTTCACCTCAGCCTGCATTTTCATTCGAAACTCTCTCCATAGCTCACAAACACCCAAACAAATACCATAGATCTTCTCCACTTATTGTTCTGATCACATAGAACCCATCACAATGACCTGAAACTGCCTGAAACTCCATTGCCATTTCTGACTGAGCTTGAGCAGAAGCTGTCGAAACTCATCAACCAGCCAACATAAATTGTTCTAAAGCATTCAAACACCATCAAGAGGTCCTAAGGAGTGGATTGCACTGAGGGGAGTGGCCAGAAAGTCATCAGGTTGAAAGCTCCAACTCTCAGGTAGCTTGAAAATTATTTTTCCAGAAATTGTTTTTCATGTTATAAACTTGTTCCTTATGTTCCACTGAATATCCTGGTGCTCTTAGTTTTTGAAATGGTGCTGGAATGAGAGTTTAATTGCTCTCTGAAGCTTGCGTGCCCTAGTTCTTATTTTCTTCGATTCAGCTTAGTTAGGAAAAAGAAATTTGTTTTGGGAGAGGGGTTTGATTCGTGAGGGGTTGGAGAACATTTCCCAATTCTTAGATTTTGTTTTTGTTACGTTTTGAGGGAGTTTGGAAATTTCCAGGTGAGATGCTGGCCGGAGAAGACGACCGGAAGTCTTCTCCGGCAGCCTGAGTGATTAGCCCTAATCTCAGGTCATTAATGCCAGTTTGAATGAGGAGCGTTGGATGCGTTGAAATGTTTGACTTGCCGCGCGTATAAACGGTCCAGATTTGTCATTATGCCCTAATCTTCATTATCCATTTAATTAATTGAGTTTAAGCCAGTTTAAACGTGGGCCACAGGATCTGGCGCGTAGTCAATGCCCCTAAGCCCAGATTGAATCCCAGCCACCCATCCTGCATACTTTCCTTTTAATTCATTTAAATTCATTTTCTTTTCATTTAATTTGCACATTTATTTTAAAATAGTAAAAAAGGTTTTAAAATTATGAAACTTTTTCCTCTGAGTTTTATTAATTTTGTAAACACAAAAATATTTTCATTTTATTTTTTATCATTAAAAAAGTATTTTTAAATATTTAAAAGATTATTTTTAATTGATTAATGGAAATTAATTAATTAAAAATACTTTTAGGTATTTAAAAATTACAAAAAAATTCATGAAATGTTCTAAGACATTTAGAAACATTGTCCAACCTTCAAACCAAATTTCTTTTTTGATCTTGATGCATTTTAAGAATTTTTCATTGAATTAAATCATATTTTGTGCATTATTTTGATCATAAGTTCAAAAAATCATTTTTGCCTATTGGAGAAGAGTTGGACATTGATTCTTTGTGCTTTGTTTTGTGTTTGACATGTAGTTTTTAGGATTAAATGGCCATGATTTGTTTCCTCATTTTCAATTTTATTGGCATTTCTTTTGTTTAGGGACCCTAAAAACCCTAATAACTTAGAAAATTCATATCTTAGGATTGGTTAAGAGTTGAGACCTCCCCTTTGGACCTTGGTTTAGTATAGGTTTAGGGTTTCTTTAAGTGGCATTTTCCATTTTTTTATCTTAGGATTTGCTTCTGTTTTGGGTTTTTGTTTGTTGTTTGATTCATAAGCCCTAATTTGGGCTTTCATTTGCATCCCTCTTGCATTCTCTTGCATAACATGACTTGTCTTAGCATTTCAAGCATTATTGTGATTCATTTGACATCTTAAGACATATAGAAAGCATGTTTGATCATTGCATTACATATTTTCCATGTCATTTGCCTTGTATGATTCATAACTTTTCATGTTCATCCATGCTTCTTAACTTGCATCATTTGCATCCATGATCTTGTATGAACATCTCCATGCCTTGCCTCATGTTTGCAGCACCTCATAACATCATAATCATCATCAACATGCTTCTGGTTTTGCTTAGCATCATACCATTTCATCTCATTTTGCATTGCATTGTATTTCTTTCTAACATTTCAGGTGGTAAGTGACTTTGAGAAGTGAATTTGCCTTCACTTCTCATAACTTTGCTTTTCATCTCTCTTGCATCCATTGCTGCATTTCTATATGTGTTTGAGATTGAGCTTGCTCATTCTTGTTTCTCCCACTTTCTTTCTTCAAGTGACTTGACTTCTTGAATGAAGCAAGTCACTTTGCTTCTCTTGATCCTGTTCATCTGCTTCCTGGTGGCTCCTTTGAAGATTGTTCTTGAAAACCTCACAAACCTTAGGAACAACCAAACATGACAATGAATTAGGGTTTTGATTAGTCTCCCCTCATAGTTTTACCTTTGTGTCTCTTTTGAGTCTTCTCTTCTCACCTCATAATCAGGGACTAAACCCTAAAGGCTTTAAGGCTTTGTGATTAAGCTTATACCTGCATCCTTCTATTAGGATGGAGTGTATAACTTTAATCCTAAGTGTTAAACCCTTAATGTGTTTAAATCTCTTAATCAATTCACAATAATCATCAAGACATCACACTTGTAACTTGGGCCTTGCATTAGGGTTCTAATTCTTCCTTAATTGGTTAAGAAGGACTAACCCTAGTGTTAATGGACAAGTCCCCCTCAAGTTGTCTTACAAATCATAAAACTCACTTCATCATCATATCATTGAATAAAATCCACTTAATCAAAGGCTTGTTTTGTCATGAGTTTAATCCCTAATCATGGATTAAGTTGAGGAGTTTTCCTCAGCTTAAACACCCTCATCTATTATCCTTCTATTAGGATGGTGTAATGAGTCTGTTTAATCCCTGATTATGGCTTAACCTCATTGCTCAATACTAAACAAAAACACCAAAAACATTTAAATAATCACAAGTAGGTTAATGATCTTAATCCTACACCAAAGGTGATTAAGTGTGAGAATCTGACTTCACACTTAAGGTATTCTCATTACCCCTAATCAGAGGGAAGATGTGATGAGTGTACTACCCCATTGGTTTAGGCTTAAGTCCATTATCTTATGACAAACTTCCAAAAGCAATAAAAGACTGAAAACACAAAAACAAACAATAATCGTCTCCTCCGGGATTCTTTTCTCACCTCATTCACTCACAAACGAGAACTTGCTTCTTCCGTCTAATGCAAGACAGTTAGCACCTGGGCCAGACAGGTCATACACTTGAGCATAGGCAAGTAAGCAGTTCACAAGTCAATTCATCTTTCAGTCTCTTTGGGTCGAACTACGGTGTTCTGACTTCCTCATTGCACGAGAGGATACGTAGGCATAACTTAACAGTTATCGAACAAAAGTCTCTGTACATTCCCCCTCTTTCCAGCTTCATTCTTTAGCCTCATTATCATGAGCATTTCATTCTGTTCCTACACTGACACCTTCATACTTCATATCACTTATACACTTTACACTGACACCTGTACATCTTTTCCAGCTCATTTACACACAAATTGCACTGACACTACCCCTTTAAGGCACAAATCTTTCAAGCGTGGATCCCGTCGAGTACGACGGACGATCTGGGTGCTAACACCTTCCCAGGTTGTAACCAACCCCCTTTCTCAGTCTCTCTGGTTCGCAACCGTCTTATCCATCTCTTTCTAGGTCTATGCAGCATTACCTTTCCTCCGGGATAAAAATGCCTAGCTGGCGACTCTTTTCTTTTCCAGTGAGTTCACTGCTGTGTGTCCTCATTGTTCATTTCGCCGACCGTTCGCGTCTGTACCTTTATCTGGGCCAGTCCCATTTATCGGGAGCGACAACACCCCAAATTTTCCCTCACTCATTTCACCATGGCTTGTGATTCTTTTCATTTGCATAATTTCAATCATATCATCTCATAGTGCATTTTTGCTTCACTGCATAGTTCAAATTCATCTGCATCTAGGGTTTTGTGATTTGAGCAATCCCTGAGCCATCTGAGCCACTCCAAGGGTCTCCAATCATCTCAATATGGTCTATGTGTGTTCAAGCATCATATTATATCCTCCCAAGATCAAAGAAGTCAAAGAATCACAAGAACTGAGAAAGGTATGGAAGTAGAGCCAGTTTTAACTACACAGATGACCTAAAATTAGGGTTTTGATTTCAGAGGCCATAACTCCAAATTTTTTGGTCATTCTTGCTTCTATTGGTCTCTATATGTTATGAGGATCATGCATACCAATTTTCATGAAGAAATTCAATGGGGAGGGCATCTGATCAATAGGTGACTTCTTGAGCAAGTCAATGTAAAATCAGGGCATCTGAGGCCCCCAATCATCCAACCAAAGGATCTTCTCCATCATTTTGGGTGTATATGATCTTTATTTGATCTTAGAAGAAGTTAGAAGTTCACAAAATTGAAGAATTTCAAGCCATTTGCAAAATTGCTATTTTGGGAAAGTGACTTGTAATGCAAACTTGCCATTTTGGGAAAGTTTTTCAACCTCCTCTTTTTGATTCAAAAATGCTTCAAATGAAAAATTGTTGGTCATGAAAGTTGTAGATTGGATCATTCCCTTTTCAAAAAGTACAAGAACTTGATCTAATTCATCATAGAACTCAAGTTATGGCCTTGCAAAGTTGAGAAAAATCACAAATTTTCACTTATGCACCAAAGGGGGAAGTTTGCAAAAAACACTTGCCAAAGCATTTTGTGACCTCAATTTGACTTCTAACCATTACACAAACATCATACATGGTCCATAATTCAGAATTGCCCAAGAGATTTCTCATTTTTATGCCTTGAATTACAAGTCACCATAAGGCATTTCTCATGAATCTTCAAGAATGGAATTTTTGCAAAAGGGACTTCTAATGATTGGATTAGTTGTTAAGTGATCTCAAAACATTATGAAAACTTCATGTGGACCATTTTGATGCAATTTTCCCAAGAGTTCATAGGTTTCTTTGCCTTGGTTCACAAAGAATTCCAAAGAGGGAAAAGTTGCAAGAGTCATGCTACCACTTGCCTCAGCCATTACAGCTGCACAAAAGCAATCCAAAGGCCTTCCTTGATCCATGTTGAGCCCAACCATGCCCCTATTCCTCCTCTGACCCGAGCCATACCTATGGTACACAAAGTCATGACTTTTTGCATCTTTTCCCATACCAATCAAACTGTGACATTACCAACCCTCTGCCCAATCAGAACTTAATATGTGGACCTCAAGGACTTGAAACATACACACACACAAGCCAACATCCTCCCATAAGCCAGGATTCACAAAAACTATCAAAAATCTTCACCTCTTCGAAACTTCTTCCACAGCCATCAAACTTCCATTTTTTTTCTTCACCAATGAGTCACATATCATCCAAGGAACAATAATCAACCACCAAAACATCCTGAAACACCACATACCAAAACCTCAAAACCTGCTACACCAAAGCTGAAACTTCAAAGCCAGCCATTACCAAGGTTTTCTAAGCTTCATTTCATCATTAGGGGGTTCAAAGAGGTGGACTTGCAACAAAGGAAAAGCCAGAAAGCCCAGAACCAGAAGGTTCAACCTCAGGTATAGCTCATGAACTTTTTTTCCAGAAGCTTGTTTTTAAGTTCTTGTATGGTTCTTTGTGTTCCCCTGATCATGGGGATATGATTATTTTTGAAAATGGTTGAGAAACCACCATGTATGCAAGCTCTGAAATTTATGCCCGTTTCACGTTTTGGTTCGATTCTTGCTCATGATGCGAAATAAATTTTTTTTGATTGAGGGTTTAGGTTTAAGATTGTTGGGGGATCATTTATGGGAAAGAAATTTGAGGATTAAAGGCTTAGGGAAGAAGCTAGGGTTTGAGTCCACCGGAGAAGATGACCGGAACAGTGTTCCGGTCACTTGAAAATGTTTAGCCCTAATCTGCGTAATTAATGGAATTTGAATAATGGCCCTTGGATTCATCCTTCCCGCATGAGGTGAGTGGCCCAGATCAAGTGTTAAAACCCTAATCCAGTCATTAACCTAATTAATTATGTTTAAAAATTCAAAAATCTCAGAGTGAATCCTCACCCTTCAAACACGCGCCAGTCAACTCCCGCACGTTTCTTTTGAATCTGGATCATTGGATTTGCATACTTCCCATTTAAATTGTTTTTTATTACATTTTAATTCATTTTTCTTGCACAATTTATTAAAAATAGCAAAACCCTTTCAAAAAAATTTATATTTTTGCATTTCCCTTTCAAATATTTTTATCATTCTGAAAATAATTTTTATTTTATTTTTTGCATAAAATTCGTATTTTTAAAATATTTAAATGTTTATTTTAATTAATTAATGAGAATTAATTAATTAAAATAGCATTTAAGTTTCTAAAAATCACCAAAAAAATCACATTGCATCTTGATACATTTAGAAACATTATCAAACCCTTCACACAAATTTCTTTTTGATTCTTGACCTATTTTGACATTTTTCTTTGGATTTAGGGTTCTTAAAAATCAATATTTTTACCCTAACTTGGAAAACTCCTCTCTGCCTAACCATAAAGAGTTTGATGTTGGTTCTTTTTGCATTGCATTCCTCATATCATGTAGTTTCTAGGATAAAATTGGCATGAATTTATCTTTCATTTTCATTTTATTGTGCATTTTTCCTTTTGAAGTGCCTTCAAACCCTAACAAACTTGGGAAAATCATAACTTCCATTAGGTTAAGATTTATGTCCCCTCCTTTGGGCAGTGAACTTGTATAGGTTTAAGGTACTTTTTATTCCATTTTCAATTTTTTATCATGTCATTTGCTTCTGGTTTTAAATTTTGCATTGCATGTTATGTATAAACCCTAATTTTTGCCTTCATTTGCATTCATCCTTCATATGCTTGCATACATGAATTGGCCATGACATTTTGTGCATCCACATGACATATGAGACATCTAAGGACACATTAGAATCATGTTTGATCATTGCATCATTCATTTTCCATGCTTTTGCTTTCATTACATGTCATATGTTTTCATGAACTTTCATGCTTCTTACTTGTCTCATTTGCATCCTCATTTGCATCCTCATCTCTTGTATGATCATCCACACTTCATGACATACATTTGCATCATCCCTTTGCATCATTTACATCTTGATTATGCTTCTGGTTTTGGTTTGCATCATTGCATCTTTCTCATTTTTATTCCATTTCATTTCCTTTTGTTAACTCTTCAGGTGGTAAGTTACTTTGAGAAGTGAATTTGCCTTCACTTCTCATAACCTATTCTCATCTCTTATGCATTCATTGATGAATTTTATATTTGTATTAGAGTGATCTTGCTCATTCATGCACCTTCTCCTCTTTCATTCTTCAAGCAACTTATCTGCTTAAGTGAAGTAAGTTGACTTGCTTCTTTCTGCTTCTCCTCCTTTCATCCTGCTTCTTCCTTAGTGGCTCTTCTTGAAGATATCTTGCAAGTCTCATAAACCCTAGGAATACCCATGCATGATCACAATTAGGGTTTGATTAGTCCCCTCATTAGTTTTACCTTTGTGTCATCTTTTGTGTCTTCTCTTCTCATCTCATAACCAAGGACTAAACCCTAAAGGTTTTAAGGCTTTGTGATTAAGCTTATGCCTGCATCCTTCTATTAGGATGGAGTGTATAACTTTAATCATAAGTGTTAAACCCTTAATGTGTTTAAATCCTTTAATCAATTCACTTAATAATCATCAAGACATCAAACTTGTAACTTGGGCCTTGCATTAGGGTTCTAATTCTTCCTTAACTGGTTAAGAAGGACTAACCCTAGTGTTAATGGACAAGTCCCCCTCAAGTTGTCTTACAAACCATAAAATTCATTTCTTAATCTCACCATTAACTAAAATCCACTTAATAAAGGATTTGTTATGTCATGAGGTTAATCCCTAATCATGGATTAAGTTGAGGAGCCTTTCTCAGCTTAAATGTTCTCATCTATTATCCTTCTATTAGGATGGTGTAATGAGTCCATTAAATCCTTGATTGTGGCTTAAACTCATTACTTAACACTAAACAAAAACTCCAAAAACATCTAAACAAATGCAAGTAAGTTAATGATCTTAATCCTACATCATGGTGATTAAGTGTGAGGTGTTTACTTTATACTTAAGGTATTCTCATTACCCCTAATCAGAGGGAGGATGTGATGAGTTTACTAACCCCTGGTTTAGGCTTAAGCTCATTTTCTTATGATAAATTCCAAAAGCAATAAAAGATTGAAAACACAAAAACAAACAATAATCGTCTCCTCCGGGATCCTTTTCTCACCTCATTCACTCACAAACGTGAACTCACTTCTTCCGTCTAATGCAAGACAATTTGCACCTGAGCCAGACAGGTCATACATTTGAGCATATACAAGTAAGTAGTTCACAAGTCAATTTATCTTTCGGTCTCTTTGAGTCGAACTACGGTGTTCTGACTTCCTCATTGCACAAGAGGATACGTAGGCATAACTTAACTGTTATCGAACAAAAGTCTCTGTCTGTTCCCCTTCCTCCAGCATTATTCTTTAAGCCTCATAGTCTTGAGCTTCACATTCTTCCCTTGCACTGACACTCTTTTATTTCATTCCACATTTCCTTTACACTGACACTTGCATTATTTTTCCAGCTTTTGCACACAAAATAGCACTGACACTACCCCTTTAAACACAAATCTTTTAAGCGTGGATCCCGTCGAGTACGATGGACATCTGGGAGCTAATACCTTCCCAGGTTGTAACCAACCCCCTTTCTCAGTTTCTCTGGTTCGCAACCGTCTTATCCATCTTTTCTTAGGTTTATGCAGCATTACCTTTCCTTCGGGATAAAAATGCCTAGCTGGCGACTCTATTCATTCTCTCCTCTTTCGCCGACCGTTCGCGTCTGTACTCCTCTTGACCGGGTGTCATTTGGCGGGAACGACAGCTTGGCGACTCTGCTGGGGACCCTTATATTATAACTAGGGCTTCTGGTTCTTTTTGTGGGTTCCTCCTAGCGTTTGTTTGATTTGTGTTTACTGGTGTGTTATGTGCTATGCGTGTTTATTTATTTTGCTTTATTTCTTGCTTTATGTATAGCTTCATTTACTGCTTTCTCTACAATTTTTGTATGCATCATACTGTGCTGGATCTGGTTTTCTTTGGTGGGTGGGGTTCCATTGAGAGATTAGGGTCCTATACCTGGGACCTGAGTGACACCTAGGCTAGAGTGGTTCATGTTCTTTCCCATTCCATTTCGGTCTGGTGCGGGAATATGAAACACGGTTCAGATGTGGGTTTCTTCTTGAGAACTCTGTGCTACGGATTTCCTGTAGTGCTAGGGCTATCTGCGAAGCTTGCTAAGTCTGGATGACCTTTATTATGACCTTCAGAAACTGAGGTGAATTAGAGGAGGATCTTTTATGGTTATTGTAAACACTGTACCTCCGGGTTAGAAGTGTTTACACTTCTCATAACTGATCCAAGTCTAAGGATCCTTGTTCTAGAACACTACCTGTGATGGGGTTGGGTTGTTTACAGGTTTGCAGGAACCCTTAGCCGCATCATACCCTATTACTGTATTGTTTAAGAGTACCTCATTTTGGACAGTTCTTGTGATTTAACCCTGGACATGTGACTCTTTATTTGAGTCCCCCACCTTGGTTACTGGATTTCTAAACCTCCATCTGGACCTTTGAACATACATGGACTTATGTCAAGACAGATAATCAGATCCAGCTTGATCACAAACCCTTGCATATCATTTGCATATATCATCATTGCATCATTTAACATTTGTTTATTTGCTTTTCAGGGTATCCATCTCATTGTATCTTGGTTTTGGTTTTGACCCCTTCTTCTGCATAGACCTCTACTTCAACTGTCTTCATCAGTTATCTGCTTCAGCTATCTTCATCATCACCAGCATCAGTCTGTCAGTGGCTCATTTCCAGCATCAGTCTGTGATCTTCTTCAGCACTTATCTTCAATTTCTTCAGCAGCACTCATGACTACTCCCAGGAAGAGCAACATATCCTATCACTTTTTTGAGCCTGTGTTGACTGGTATCAGGCAGATCCAGTCACTTATCACACCTGACCACATCCCACTGTTTAGAGAGCATTATGGAGGCATCCTGGACATGGTTATGGACCTTGATCCTTCTCAGAGGAGCATGATCCACACATGCTTACAGTTTTATGACCCTCCTTTGAGATGTTTCACATTCCCAGACTTTCAGTTAGGGCCTCTACTGGAAGAGTTTTCTTCATTGATTGGAGTACCTATCGGGGGTGGAATCCCTTTCAACCCAGAGATGCCAGCTCCCAGAAATGAAGAGATAGCAAAGGCACTATACTTGGAGCCTGCCCTGATTGAGCAAAGCATGACAACAAAGGCTGGGATTCCTGGTTTGCATTTGGATTTCTTGGTTTCTTAGGCCATCCTGAAGGCCTCATTGGGAGAATGGAGGGCAGTCTGTGCACTGTTAGCCCTCAACATATATGGGGCTATACTGTTTGCAGATGAGCCCAAATTTGTCAGCAAAAATGCCATTCATTTGTTTCTCTTAAGGAACCCAGTACCCACATTGCTAGGAGATTTTTATTACTCCATTCATCAGAGGAGTGAGAAACAAAGGGGGAAGTTGGTAAGATGTTGTGCTCCTTTGTTTTACACCTGGCTGCTCAGACACCTGCCTAAGTCAGATGCCTTCCTGAATCCCCACCAACAGAAGAATTGGGCCAAGAGGCTCATTGTCTTGACTTAAGATGATATTAGATGGTGCACCCAGAGCACCAAAGGCAAGGACATTATCACCAGCTGTGGACAATACCCAAATGTTCCTCTGATAGGAGTAAAAGGTTGCATCAACTACAATCCTTTACTGTTTAAGAGACAACTGGGTTATGCCTTGGTCCACCCTCCCAGAGGACAAGATTTAGCTGAGACCCTGTACTGTGAAGTGAAACCTAATTCAGCTGCTGTCAGACAAGCATCCTAGGCTTGGGACAACATCCAGACAAAAGGGATGGCTATTCTTGGAAGGTGTAGTAATGTTGCTTCAGCTCAGTACTATGACTGGGCCCGTACTAGAGCTCAAATTACCAGAATTCCTTTCATCTTGGAAGACATGCCTGGACCATCCACAGTACAGCCAACAGCAACTGTCAGCCTAGAAGAATTTGAGAAGCTGAAGGAAAGGAATGAGAACTTATCTCAAGCCTTGAAGAAGACTCTTTGGGAAAGAAGTGATAGTCGTCTGGATATTGAGAGATTGGAGAAGCTTAGGGTGGAGCATCTTGCCAAAATTGAGAAGACAGAGGACTACATCAGGAAAGCAAGAGCCGGGGAACAAATATTGAAGAATGCCTGTAAAGAGGCTAAATTCAGAAGGCTAGGACTGAGCTCTATCTGCAAGAGAGTCAGGCTAGGTGGGTCAGGATCACTGAAGCCCGTACACAAGAAGACCAGAAGACTCAAGCCAAGATTGAACAGCTAGAGGACAATGAGAAGAAGCAGCAGGAAGCTTTGTTGGCAGCCCAGAAGGAGATTTCAGAGTTGAAGCTCAGAGCAGGATTGAAGAGATCAAAGGACCAGGACAGGCATAAGAAGCTGACCACTGCCATTGATACCAGGAACCTCCTCATTAGGACCATTACAGAGCACCCGGCTGGTCCAGTGACTGAGGCACTCCTGAAGGAGGTCAGAGAGGATGAGTTTGGGCTGGATGTCTGATCATTTGCTTGTTGCTTGTTTCCTTTTGATGTACTTTTTCTTTTTTGATGTATTTTGACCCTTCAAGGGCATGTATTGTAAAACAGACTATGTATTGCTCCATCATTTGTAATATATTTTGGTTTATTTTTTTATTCGGGCCTTCTCTCAACAACATCAAGCATCTTCCTCGAGGTCTGGAAAGGTCAAAACCAAGAACCAAACCGGATACCTTGGAAAACAAATAAGCATATTGCATTGCATACTAACTTTGTTTTGTTTTGTAGGTTTTATTATTATCTTTGTTTCTAACTTCGTTGTGATCTCAGGAAACATTGCTCGCCGCCGAGTGTTCCCTGTCAACCGCACGCACCGGTACCCGACTTGTAACAACCTTCCCGGTACTCAAATGGAACAAGTACAATAGGACCTGACTGAGGTCAGAAACCAGATGGCCAATGAGAGAGTAGAGATGAAAAATCAGATGTCTCAGTTCATGGCAGTGATGACCGGCTTAGCCCAGAGTCAAGAGAGGTTAAGAGAGCTGGTGGAAAGACAAACTCCTGAAGAGCCTCATCTTGGAACAGGAGGAACTAGCAACAATGAAGGGGGCCAGCCTCGTATCAACCCACCAGAGTTTAGACCTCACTTGAATCTAGAAGTTAACATCCCGAGGAATGTTCAAGGTAACACCACTGGGGGCATAATCCTACAAGAGGATCCCCAAGAAGAACAGTTCACTGTCATAGGGGCTGGAGATGAAGTATATGACAGGAGATTGGACGAAATTGCTGAAAAGTTAAGGTCTTTGGAGTCTCAGAATTCTTTGGGCTTCGATGTGATGGATATGGGACTAGTGGATGGGGTGAGAATTCCCCACAAATTCAAACCCCCATGCTTTGAAAAGTACGATGGTACCTCCTGTCCTTGCACTCACCTGCAGTCTTTCCTGGGAAGACTCAAAGCTTATACCATGGATGAAAAGCTGTGGATGTTCTACTTTGAAGACAGTCTGACTGGGGCTTCGAGAGAGTGGTATTCACATTTGTCTAGGGCTACCATTAGATGCTGGAAGGATTTAGCTGAAGCTTTCATCAGACAATATCAGTACAACCTGGACATGGCTCCCAATAGAACTCTTTTAATGGGCATGTCTCAGTCTTCTAGAGAGAGCTTCAGGGAATATGCCCAAAGGTGGAGACAGCTTGCTGCTGCTGTCCAACCACCCATGTCAGAGAGGGAAATGGCTGACATCATCATGAATACATTGCAAGGGACCTATATTGATAGATTGGCTGCCTTCTCCTCTACCAGTTTTGCTGATGTGGTCATAGCTGGTGAGAGGATTGAAAGCCTCTTAAAGATGGGCAAAATCTCCGACAGTGGTGCAAGTTCGTCCAACAATCCCAGAAAGCCTTTTGCAGGACCCCGAAGGGCTGGTGAAACAAATTCCATTCATGCAAGCAGGGGCAGGCCTCAGTATGTTCACTGGTCAGTAGCAGCAGTTACCATTCCAGCTCATATTCCTCAACAATCAGCATATCCTCAACAACAACAACCACAGTATCAACAACAAGTTCATTATCCGCAACAGAGAACCTACAACAACAGCAATAACAACCAACAATAGCGTCCTTTCCAACAAAGGCCATCACAGGCAAACAGGGTGATTGACCCAATCCCAATGCCGTATGCTGCACTCTTGCCACAACTCCTAAAGCTCAACCTAGTTGAGTTAAGGATGTTGGCACCTCCGGATCCCACCAATATGCCAAATAACTATGATGCAAATGCCAGGTTTGCATTCCACTCAAACGCACCGGGGCATAATACTGAAATGCAGGGCCTTACAGATGAAAGTCCAAGATCTGGTGGACTCAAAAGCTCTCAACTTTGCACCTCCTCCGAATGTCACAAGGAATCCAATGCCTAGTCACAACGGGCCCAGGATTAATGCTATTGAGGAGGAAAAACCATCCACATTAATTAGTAGTGTTGTACAGATCCGAACACCTCTGGTTGAAATCAAAGCTCAGTTGTTAGAATGCTAAGTGTTCCCCGGGTGTGAGCTCGGCTGTGGATATTGCAACATTGCTGTTAATGGTTGTGAAAGGCTGAGAAACGGCATATATGGTCTTATTAAGGATGGTATCCTTCAGATTACGACAACAGCGACTACAACTCCAACAATTCCTTCATCAACAATCCCAGATACTCCTACAACGTCAGCAACCATTGTTCCAACGGATTCTACTACAACTCCAACAACTGCTCAATCGATCACTTCAACGGATACAAGTTCAGTCACCATTCCTGCTACAACTTCAACACCCATCCAATCAACAATACCTCCTACAACATCAGCAACAATTAATGAAAGTGTCTCAACGGTTACGATATACTACGATCCTGCAAATGTTCCTACCAACAATTCACAACAAAATACTACTCTTGTCAGAGCACCAGTTACCATATACTATGATCCACACACCATTGTGGTCCCCTCTGCAGCTGCTATCAGTCTGGTCACTATCACAGTGCCTGGGCCAGTTCCTTACAAAAGCAATAATGCCATCCCTTGGCATTATGGCTCAGACCTGTACTGCGAGGGGCAGAAAATCACTTTAGAATCATCAACTTCTTCACCTCAGATAGACAATGTGGGGGGAGGCGGAGGCTTCACTAGAAGCGGACGTCTCTTTGCCTCGCAAATTCCAAGACCCGTTGTTGAAGCAGAAGTTGCTGCTAAGGCAAAAGGGAAGAGCATGGTGCAAGAAGAACCAGTTGCTAGGGAAGCTTTGAAGACTCCTTTTGATCAAGAGGTTGATGAATTCATGAGAATCATAAAGAAAAGTGACTACAAGGTGGTGGACCAGCTTCACCAAACACCTTCCAAAATCTCCATACTATCATTGCTAATGTGCTCTGAGGCTCATCGGAACACACTATTAAAAGTCCTGCACGCAGCTTATGTGCCGGAGGAGATTACCGTCAATCAGTTAGAGGCTGTGGTTGGAAATGTCAACGCTAGTCATGGGCTAGGATTTACCAACACTAATCTGACAACGGAAGGTCGCAATCACAACAAGGCTTTGCACATTACCTTGGAGTGTAAGGGTGCAATTCTTTCTCACGTATTGGTAGACACAGGGTCATCCTTCAACGTCCTGCCCAAGAAAGCCCTTGTAAAGCTGGAGTATGACGGATTGGCACTGCGCCCAAGCAACTTGGTAGTAAGGGCCTTTGACGGTTCTAAGAGATCAGTTCTGGGAGAGATAGAGTTGCCTATAATGATTGGCCCACAGGTTTTCAAAATGACCTTCTTTGTGATGGATATACAGCCTGCCTACAGCTGTGAAGGAAAATTGCGATCTAAACGCAGCGGAAAACAAAAATTTTCCTTTAGTGATCCTTACGAATGAGCATGGTCAGTGATAGAATCGTTACCTCTTTGTGGCGATTCAGATCTTTGATGCAGCGATCACAAGCGTTGATGAAGTGCAACGCCTCTACTCAGTCCACACGAACAGCTTCCGGTCACAGTGCTAGCTGCTTACGAACGGAATTATTTGAGTGAGAATCAAAAACGAAATTGCATCAAGTAAAAGCTTCATCACAAGGGTTCCTTTTATAGACTCTCTTGTGGGCTGCGGGCTAAAAGCCCAATTCACATGATCCATAATAATATTATATATTATTATAATAACTATTATTATAATAAATATATATTTATTTTATTATTATTTTATAACCATTATAAAATAACAATAATTATTATTATATTATCCGAATTTCTATTTTTCACTTAAGTGCACCGTACCTTACGGTGTTCCTTTGATTTCTCTATCTCTCATCAAACTGTCCTTATGTGTGTGACCCTGTAGGATTTCGTAACGTTGGTAATTATATTAAATTATATATTTAACATAATAAACAGTGAGCGGTATCTAGCAACACATCACTGCTACCCAAGTCACGAAAATGTCATGTGATCTGACAAAACCTTTTTCGTGATAATATATGTTTGTACAATTACCCTTTTGCCCCTATGTCTATATTGAACACAAGGCATACACTGTGTCATCCTTGTCCAGTTCAATATTGGGCCCTTAGACATTTCTCCTGTTATGCAGGATTGGCAAATTCCATCTAGGACACTCATGTCCCTCAGCATGCTTCGTGGAGTGCCCATCAACTGTCTTTATGATCATCCAGTTACGGATAATGTTTGATCAACAATAAAGCACCCGACTCTACATCTAGGGTCCATAGTGGTTTCAGGTCGAAGGGTGGTAATACACCATTATCACCATGAGAATAACTTATGACACTTTGCATAACATATTATGTAGTATTCTCATAGCGGGTCAATCCGGTATAAATATTACTCCTAATATTTATACCTATGTCAAGACTTGATAACTCTTTATCCATGATCCATGAGATGTGATCATCAGTCTATCTTCATAATAGTCTCAATGCTTTAATGTTATCCCACTTTGCAATAAAGCTTGACTACGGATATTTTAAGAATAATGTCTTTATGTTTAATGGGATCTCATGATTAAGTCACACTTAACATTTCATTAAACAGACTAACTATTCTAGGGACTTTATTATTCTGAAAGACAAACATAATAAAGAAATGCCTTTTATTATTAAACGAATAATCCGATACAAGTACCAAAAAGTATTGGCCTCTAGGGCTTACACCAACAATCTCCCACTAGCACTAGAGCCAATTAGGCATACCCTTAATACCCATAGATCTAGTATGACCATCATGCTTCTGTTGCCCAAGAGGCTTTGTTAATGGGTCAGCGATATTGTCAAGTGTAGGTACTCTGCATATCTTCACATCTCCCCGATCGATTATCTCTCGAATGAGGTGATAACGCCTAAGTATGTGTTTGGATCGTTGGTGAGATCTAGGCTCCTTAGCTTGTGCGATAGCACCATTGTTATCACAATATAAACCAATGGGATCCACAATGCTAGGGACTATGCCAAGTTCACTAATGAACTTCTTGATCCAAACAGCTTCCTTTGCTGCATTTGAGGCAGCAATATACTCGGCCTCAGTTGTAGAATCAGCAACTGTTTCCTGCTTTGAACTTTTCCAGCTCACAGCGCCACCATTGAGACAGAACACATAACCAGATTGTGATCTAAAATCATCCTTATCTGTCTGGAAGCTAGCATCAGTGTAACCAATTACATCAAGCTCTTCCTGACCTCCATATATCAAGAATGAATCCTTAGTCCTTCTCAAGTACTTAAGGATATTCTTGACAGCTACCCAGTGAGCATCACCGGGATCAGATTGGTACCTACTCGTTGCACTTAATGCATACGAGACATCTGGTCGAGTACATAACATGGCATACATGATAGATCCTATTGCAGATGCATATGGAATCTTATTCATGCGATCCCTTTCTTCCTTAGTTGAAGGGGATTGTGTTTTTGATAAACACAGACCATGTTGCATAGGTATGAATCCTTTCTTGGAATCATGCATATTAAAGCGTCTCAACACTTTATCTATGTATGTACTCTGACTTAGGCCAAGCAGTTTTTGTGATCTATCTCTATAGATCCTAATTCCTAATATATAGGCTGCTTCACCTAGGTCTTTCATAGAAAAACAATTCCCTAACCAAGTCTTCACTTGTTGCAAGGTAGGGACATCGTTTCCAATGAGTAATATGTCATCTACATATAATACCAGAAACACGATCATGCTCCCACTAACCTTCTTGTAGACACAAGGTTCATCTTCATTTTTGATGAATCCATATTGTTTTACGGTTTCATCAAAACGAAGATTCCAGCTTCTGGAAGCTTGCTTCAATCCATAGATTGATCGCTGTAACTTGCATATCTTTTGGGCATCTTGTGGTATGTCAAATCCTTCAGGTTGTGTCATGTACACATCCTCAAGAAGATTCCCATTAAGGAAAGCAGTTTTGACATCCATCTGCCATATTTCATAATCATGATATGCAGCGATGGCAAGTAAAATCCGAACAGATTTAAGCATTGCAACTGGTGAAAAGGTTTCATCATAGTCAACCCCATGAATTTGTTTATAGCCTTTTGCAACCAGTCTTGCTTTATAGGTATGTACCTTACCATCCATGTCAGTCTTCTTCTTGAAGACCCACTTGCATCCTATAGGGTTAACTCCTATAGGAGGTTCTACCAAGGTCCAAACCTGGTTTGTGTACATGGAATCCATTTCAGATTTCATGGCTTCTAGCCACTTCTCAGACTCAGGACCAGTTATGGCCTCTTTGTAGGTCACAGGCTTATCTTGATCCATGAGTAATACATCACCCTGATCACTTATGAGATATCCATATCTCTCAGGTTGGTGACGTGTCCTGCTTGACCTACGCTGGTCTTGTTCTACTTGAGCAGGTTGCTCTTCCACAACTACTTGTGTTTCCTGCTCTAGTTCCTCCATAGGTGTTTCAATGTTTTGTGATTCTTGAATTTCTTCAAGCTCTATTTTCCTCCCACTGTTTCCTTTGGAAATAAAATCCCTTTCCAGAAAGACTCCAGTTCGAGCGACAAACACTTTGCCCTTAGAAGGATTGTAGAAGTAATATCCTCTTGTTTCTTTAGGATATCCCACAAATAAGCATTTGTCAGATTTGGGCTCAAGCTTGGTTGAAATTTGTCGTTTGACGTAAACTTCGCAACCCCAAATCTTCATGTAAGACATATGTGGTTTCTTACCACTCCATATCTCATATGGTGTCTTATCAACCTTTTTGGATGGAACACGGTTAAGTGTGTAAGCTGATGTTAATAATGCATGTCCCCAAAAGGAGTTTGGAAGATCGGCGTGACTCATCATGGATCGGACCATGTCTAACAAGGTTCGATTTCTTCTCTCAGATACACCATTCCATTGTGGTGTTCCAGGAGGAGTAAGTTGGGATAGAATCCCATACTCTTTTAGATGGTCATCAAATTCTAGGCTTAAATATTCACCGCCTCGATCTGATCGAAGAACTTTAATATTCTTCCCTAGTTGGTTTTGTACTTCATTCTTGAATTCCTTGAACTTTTCAAAGGACTCAGATTTGTGTTTCATTAAATACACATATCCGTATCTACTGAAGTCATCAGTGAAAGTGACGAAGTACTGAAAACCTCCTCTGGCTGGTATGTTCAGTGGTCCACATACATCAGTATGTATGAGTGCCAAAAGATCATTAGCCCTTTCACCTTTTCCTGTGAATGGGGACTTTGTCATCTTTCCAATTAAACAAGATCTGCATGTCTCATATGATTCATAATCAAAAGAGTCCAAGAGTCCATCTTTATGGAGTTTGGAAATGTGTTTCTCATTTATGTGGCCTAATCGACAGTGCCAAAGGTAAGTTGGATTCAACTCATTAGGTTTCAACCTTTTAGTATTAATGTTATAAATTGGCATTTCAAGATCAAGGACATATAATCCATTATTCATTTTTGCAGTAGCATAGAATATATCATTCAAATAAATGGAGCAACAATTGTTCTTTATTATGAATGAAAAACCAAACTTGTCCAAACAAGAAACGGAAATAATATTCCTGCTAATTGCAGGTACATAATAACAGTTCTCTAACTGAATTATTAAACCACTAGGTAAAGTTAAAACATAAGTTCCTACAGCTAAAGCAGCAACCTTTGCTCCATTGCCAACTCGTAGGTCAACTTCACCTTTTGCCAAATCTCTACTCCTTTTTAGCCCCTGCACATTAGTACAAATGTGAGAACCGCATCCAGTATCTAATACCCATGATGCAGAAGTAGATAAATTAATTTCAATAACAAAAATACCTGAATTTGAAGTCTCTACTCCATTTTTCTTATCTTCCAGGTACTTTGGGCAATTTCTCTTCCAATGTCCGGTCTTACCGCAATGGAAGCAAGTGCCCTCCTTTGCTATTCCTCCACTAGGCTTCAAAACAGGAGGAGTGGGTTTGGGTTTGGCAACTTCCTTGCTTTTCCCTCTACCACCCTGTTTGATGGGCCTCTTGTTCTGTTTCTTTCCATTACTGACCATCAGAATGGATTTCCCTTTTGTCTTCATATTCTGCTCAGCAGTTCTCAACATGCCTAGCAGTTCTGGAAGACTTTTGTCCAAGTCATTCATATTGAAATTCAGGACAAACTGACTGAAGCTCTCTGGCAACGATTGCAATATCAGATCAATCGCAAGTTCTTTTCCAAGGGGAAACCCTAATCTGTCAAGGTTCTCCACATACCCAATAATCTTGAGTACATGGGGACTTACAGGGGCTCCCTCAGCTAACTTGCTGTTAAAAAGGGACTTTGAAACCTGAAACCTCTCATTTCTTGCTTGCTCTTGATAAAGCATTTTCAGATGTCCGATCATATCGAACGCAAACATGTTCTCGTGTTGCTTTTGCAACTCAGAGTTCATGGTAGCAAGCATGAGGCAAGCGGTTTCATTGGCATCATCGAAATGCTTCTTATAAGCATCTCTTTCTGCCTTTGGTGCAGAACTAGGAGGTTCCTCCTCAGGAACTGGTGTCTCCAAGACATACAGCTTCTTATCGTGCTTGAGGACAATCCTCAGATTACGGTGCCAATCCAGGAAATTTGTCCCAGACAATTTTTCCTTATCTAGGATGGATCGCAAAATATTGTTCGATGTGTTTGTTGTCATGGTAATCTACAAGAGAAATATGAAAATATAAGTATCATTAAAACAACATATTTAATTAGGCCTTTAATCAAATATGCTCCCACTATTTTATTCAAAACAAATGACCCTCATCATTTGATTCGGAAAATCCCGTTGGAAGACTTTCTAGTGGGTCGAGATCCATGTTTCACTTTGTTTTAAGTCAGCGTTAGGCTGATTACACAAATCTAAGTTATTTAGGTAGGAACTCCTTCCAATTGTATCTCATACAACTCTCGAATATTTTCAATTGGGTGAATAACTCCTTATTCTGATCCATCACATGAATCATTCCCAATTCTTGCTTCTAAACATGTATAATCTTATTATAATTTGTTTAGTTAAGTTTGACCCATTGTTTTAGCAATTGGATATTACAATTATCCCATCACACCTTACTAATATAGAACATGCACCTCGCGTAGGCGAAACCTACAATGCTCGATACTAGTCTTGATGAGTGCTAAAAATTGGAAAGCATAAACTTAATATTTAATTTTGAGGGAATTTGTTATTAGTTTGATCTCACCGGCTTAACATGCAAAACGTCTCTCACATGCATCAACATACAATTACATGCATCAACATACATATAAAAAGATACAATTATGGCCCCTAACGCAATTGTTCTCTCAAGCCAATGAGAGAACCTAAGCTAACCTAATAACGATCTAAGCTTCTCCAAGCATGATCTCCAAGGTTATCCTCCTTTAATATTGAATACTTCCTTTTTCTTCATAACATAATATTACATTACATATAAGAAAACTCGTTTTACATACGAGGGAGTGAGATGAGAAAAGAAGTTACATAAAGAGATTGAGAGAGAGGCACGACTCGCAGGCCGTATTTAAAAATCCCAAAACAATAATAAAGGATAAACTAAGGCCATAACTGATCACCACAAATAAATAATAATAAACACACTTTTATTATTAGTTTAAAATTCCGATAATTAAATAAACTAAATTAAATTTCGGCTGATTGATCACACTTTGCAGACTTAGCCGGGGGTTCCGCTGCCCGGTCAGCGGACGGTGGTTCCGCTGACCGTTCAGCGGACGAGGGTCAAGGGGGAAGCGCCTCCTTGCGGGGTTGTCAGGGGCAGCGCCCCGGCGAAAAATTTTATGAACACTTCATTGTATTTCACGTCGTTTCCTGCACAACTTTTGTGCATTTACAACCCCAACCGGAAAAGTCTGCGGCAATACAACACTTGTACTGCCATTAATCCTAATGCAACAATTTCATGCCGTCAAACACAACTCGATTGATAACTCAATATGATAGATCAACATGTCATTGCTTCACCATACTAACGTCGGATTCCGAAGCGAATGAAAATGATGATCTTTCAAAAGAATTACAATCCTTATGTGATTGAATGGATGAAATCAAAACAGTATATCCCATATACCATCTTTGCATCAGAATTTCTTATATCTTATATAAAAGTGATCGATCTAATTGTGTAACCTATGGATGATCAATGTATCGCACAACTTCACCATACTAATGTCGGTTTCTGAAGCATAATCAACATCAATCATCCAAATCGTACACAACAGATGCCAAATTTAATTAATCGTTTATTGTTAAATTCGTTCTGTGTTTTAATCGAATCAAATACAGAAAAAAAAACGGAAATTTAACAGCTATCAGATCCATGGTTTCGTAAGTGGCTCTGATACCACTGAAGGAAAATTGCGATCTAAACGCAGCGGAAAACAAAAATTTTCCTTTAGTGATCCTTACGAATGAGCATGGTCAGTGATAGAATCGTTACCTCTTTGTGGCGATTCAGATCTTTGATGCAGCGATCACAAGCGTTGATGAAGTGCAACGCCTCTACTCAGTCCACACGAACAGCTTCCGGTCACAGTGCTAGCTGCTTACGAACGGAATTATTTGAGTGAGAATCAAAAACGAAATTGCATCAAGTAAAAGCTTCATCACAAGGGTTCCTTTTATAGACTCTCTTGTGGGCTGCGGGCTAAAAGCCCAATTCACATGATCCATAATAATATTATATATTATTATAATAACTATTATTATAATAAATATATATTTATTTTATTATTATTTTATAACCATTATAAAATAACAATAATTATTATTATATTATCCGAATTTCTATTTTTCACTTAAGTGCACCGTACCTTACGGTGTTCCTTTGATTTCTCTATCTCTCATCAAACTGTCCTTATGTGTGTGACCCTGTAGGATTTCGTAACGTTGGTAATTATATTAAATTATATATTTAACATAATAAACAGTGAGCGGTATCTAGCAACACATCACTGCTACCCAAGTCACGAAAATGTCATGTGATCTGACAAAACCTTTTTCGTGATAATATATGTTTGTACAATTACCCTTTTGCCCCAATGTCTATATTGAACACAAGGCATACACTGTGTCATCCTTGTCCAGTTCAATATTGGGCCCTTAGACATTTCTCCTGTTATGCAGGATTGGCAAATTCCATCTAGGACACTCATGTCCCTCAGCATGCTTCGTGGAGTGCCCATCAACTGTCTTTATGATCATCCAGTTACGGATAATGTTTGATCAGCAATAAAGCACCCGACTCTACATCTAGGGTCCATAGTGGTTTCAGGTCGAAGGGTGGTAATACACCATTATCACCATGAGAATAACTTATGACACTTTGCATAACATATTATGTAGTATTCTCATAGCAGGTCAATCCGGTATAAATATTACTCCTAATATTTATACCTATGTCAAGACTTGATAACTCTTTATCCATGATCCATGAGATGTGATCATCAGTCTATCTTCATAATAGTCTCAATGCTTTAATGTTATCCCACTTTGCAATAAAGCTTGACTACGGATATTTTAAGAATAATGTCTTTATGTTTAATGGGATCTCATGATTAAGTCACACTTAACATTTCATTAAACAGACTAACTATTCTAGGGACTTTATTATTCTGAAAGACAAACATAATAAAGAAATGCCTTTTATTATTAAACGAATAATCCGATACAAGTACCAAAAAGTATTGGCCTCTAGGGCTTACACCAACAAGCTGTCTATTGGGTAGACCATGGATACACGCCGCTGGCACCGTGATGTCAACCCTTCACCAGAAGTTAAAATTCGAGTGGGAAGGCCAAGTCATTACCATTTGTGGGGAGGAGGATATTTTTGTTAGCCAGCTGGCTACTTTCAAATACATTGAAATGGATGGGGAGATCCATGAAACAATGAGTCAGGGGTTTGAGGCCCTGAATATCAATGAAACATCTGCTGTGCTTGGGACTTCCATTACATCATATCAACAAGCCCGGAAGGTTGTTGAAGAGGGTACCGCCCAAGGCTGGGGCAAGTTGCTGCCCGTGGAGAAGAAAGAAGACCGATTCGGGTTGGGTTACAGACCAACTCGACAAGATCAACCAGAGGCTGCCAAGGAGCCCAAGTTTGTCAGCGGGGGGATGCTCACCCCGGATGCTGTGAAAAATCTGGAAGATGAGTAAGAAGACGAGCTCAACCTGGAAAGCTGGATACGTCCAAGGATCCCGGGCAGCCATGTCTCAAACTGGTCTTCCCAGGAAATTATAAGAGTTACTCCCGCAGAGTAATTATTATTTCCTGTTTTTTAAAGCATGCATCAAGTCCTGCATCTTGCCCAAGATGTCAGGACTCATTTTGTAATCGGGTCATCTTGTATTTTGTGCAAAGATCAATTAATGAATATCAGGACATCTTTTGCAAATGAGTCTTTTCTTTTCCGCTCACTGTTTTTCATTCTTTACTTTTTTGTACAAAAATAAAATGACAATGTTTTTCAAAATAAATAACTTCATTTTCACTTTTTCTAAGCAAGATAAAACTGATCACTAAAATAAACAAATCTAAACCCTTGCAGAGAGTGCCCTCCAGACTGCACCGACAACGACACCGCTATGACTTCGTATGACTTTGACAATCCGATTAATCAAGCTGATGAAGGGGTTGAAGAAGATTATGAGCTACCTGAAGAGCTAACCAGGTTGTTGAGACAAGAGGATAAGGTTATCACTCCTCATCAGGAGGAAGTTGAGACGGTTAATCTTGGTACAGAAGAAGACTTGAAAAAGGGTAAGATCGGGGCCTGTCTGCAAGATTCAGTGAAAGAGCAACTGATTGACATGCTTCGGGAGTATATGGATGTTTTTGCTTGGTCTTATCAGGATATGCCAGGGTTGGACACCGACATTGTTATGCACAAGCTGCCTCTGAAAGAAGACTATCCGCCAGTAAAACAGAAGTTGCGCCGTACTCGCCCAGATATGGCGATAAAGATAAAGGAAGAGGTACAAAAACAATGGGACGTTGGTTTCCTTGCTGTGACCAGTTACCCACCGTGGGTTGCTAATATTGTACCTGTACCTAAGAAGGATGGCAAGGTGAGAATGTGTGTGGATTACCGGGATCTAAACAGAGCCATCCCGAAAGATGACTTCCCATTACCTCACATTGATGTATTGGTCGACAATACGGCTCAGTTCTTGGTGTTCTCCTTCATGGATGGATTTTCAGGATATAATCAGATCAAAATGTCACCTGAAGACATGGAGAAGACAACTTTCATCACACCCTGGGGCACGTTCTGTTATAAGGTGATGCCATTCGGACTGAAGAATGCCGGTGCCACTTATCAACGGGCTATAGTAACGTTATTCCATGACATGATCCATAAAGAAATTGAATGTTATGTGGATGACATGATTTCCAAGTCCCTCACAGAGGAAGACCACCTGGTGAATCTGTTGAAACTATTCAAGCGTCTGAGGAAATACCAACTAAAGCTAAACCCCAACAAGTGCACATTCGGGGTGCGATCCGGTAAGTTGCTGGGATTCATTGTAAGTGAAAAGGGGATTGAAGTTGACCCTGACAAAGTCAAAGCTATTCAAGAAATACCTGCACCAAAGACCAAAAAAGAATTTCGAGGGTTCTTAGGCAGATTGAACTACATTTCAAGGTTCATATCTCACCTTACAGCAACCTGTGAACCCTTATTCAAGTTGTTAAGGAAAGAACAAACGGTCAGGTGGAATGAAGACTGCCAAAGGGCTTTTGACAAAATCAAGGAATACTTACAAGAGCCTTCAATCCTTATGCCTCCAGTCGAAGGAAGACCTCTGATAATGTACTTGACAGTATTAGAAGAGTCAATGGGGTGTGTGCTGGGCCAGCATGGCGAGTCTGGTCGAAAAAAGTATGCAATATACTACCTAAGCAAAAAGTTTACCGACTGTGAACAACGTTATTCACTGCTCGAGAAAACTTGTTGTGCTTTAGCGTGGGCTGCTCGCCGACTAAGGCAGTATATGTTGACCCACACTACCTTATTGATCTCAAAGATGGACCCAGTTAAGTACAATTTTGAGAAGCCAACACTTACCGGACGGGTTGCAAGATGGCAAATGATCCTCACAGAATATGACATTCAGTACACATCCCAAAAAGCTATCAAAGGCAGTGTATTGTCTGATTATCTTGCTGAGCAACCCATTGATGATTACCAGCCTATGAGATTTGACTTCCCTCATGAAGACATCATGTTCATAAAAGCAAAAGATCACGAAGAGCCTATTCACACAGAAGGGCCTGACCCAGAAGAATAATGGACAATGATGTTTGATGGGGCTGTTAATATGAATGGTCGTGGTGTTGGTGCAATACTCATTACACCTAAGGGAGTTCACATGCCTTTCTCAGCAAAACTCACTTTTAACTGCACTAACAACGAAGTTGAATACGAAGCTTGTATTATGGGTCTCGAGGAAGTTATTGACCTCAGGATCAAGACTTTGACTATATTCGGAGATTCAGCTTTGGTAATTAATCAAACCAACGACAAATATTACACTCACCAGGATCATTTGATTCCATACCGGGACTATACAAGAAGATTACTAACTTTCTTCACAACAGTCAAACTTGAGTATATCCCTCGAGATGAAAATCAGTTTGCCGATGCTTTGGCTACCATTTCATCCATGATCAAAGTTCAAGCAACCAACTTTGTGCCTCGGATTTCAGTATCCAGACTTGACAGACCAGCATACATATTCTCAGTAGACATTGCTAAAGATGATAAGCCTTGGTTCCACGACATCAAATGCTTCTTGGAGGATCAAACATACCCACCTAGGGCATCTTCCAATGATAAGAAGACATTAAGAAGGCTAGCTGGTAGTTTCTTCCTGAATGCTGATGGTTCCTTGTACAAGAGAAACTTTGACATGGTACATCTCAGATGTGTTGATAAGACAGAAGAAAATTTGTTGATGCACGAGGTGCACGAAGGATCCTTTGGTACCCATGCTGGAGGGCATGCTATGGCTAAAAAGTTGCTAAGATCAGGCTATTACTGGATCACAATGGATGCAGATTGTTGCGCTTATGCTAGGAAATGCCATAAATGCCAGATTTATGCGGATAAAGTACATGTGCCTCCCAATCCTCTGAATGTGATGTCTTCACCCTGGCCCTTTGCCATGTGGGGCATTGATATGATTGGCAAGATTGAACCGACTGCTTCAAATGGCCACAGATTCATCCTGGTAGCCATTGACTATTTTACCTAGTGGGTCGAAGCAGCTTCTTATGCAAATGTCACCAGGCAGGTGGTAGCCCGATTCCTGAAGAGAGACATCATCTGTCGGTATGGAGTGCCCGAGCGAATCATTACTGATAATGGTTCCAACTTAAACAATAAAATGATGGCAGAACTATGTCGGGACTTCAAGATCCAACACCACAATTCTTCCTCTTACAGGCCAAAGATGAATGGTGCTGTAGAGGCCGCTAACAAGAATATCAAGAAGATTGTGCAAAAGATGGTGGTCACCTACAAAGACTGGCATGAAATGTTACCATTTGCCTTGCATGGGTACCGTACGTCAATCAGAACATCCACCGGGGCAACACCGTATCAGCCTGTGTATGGTATGGAGGCAGTCCTACCTGTTGAAGTTGAATTACCCTCCTTACGGGTTTTGATGAATGTTAAGCTGAACGAAGCAGAATGGGTCCGATCCCGATACGAACAACTGAGTCTGATCGAAGAGAAGAGATTGGCTGCAATTTGTCATGGGCAGCTGTATCAGAAAAGAATGAAGAAAGCCTTCGATCAGAAAGTCAGGCGTCTAGAATACCAAGTAGGAGATCTTGTGCTGAAAAGACTCCTTCCTCCTCATACAGACCACAGGGGCAAATGGACTCCGAATTACGATGGTCCATTTATAGTAAAGAAAGTTTTCTCTGGTGGAGCATTGATGCTCAGTACTATGGATGGTGAAGACTTCCTGTCCCCTGTGAATTCAGATGCAGTTAAAAAATACTTCACATAAAATGACCCGCTGGACATAAAAACAGAATGTAAGTCCAGGCAAAAATAGGGCATCCCGGCGAGTCAAAAACAGAATAAAAGACTCAGGCAAAAATAAGGGGAAAAAAATGTACACCCGCTGAGTTGAAAAGCCGCATTGGACAACTAAGGCAAAAAGGGGTATCCCGGTGGATTGAAAACCCGAAAGGGCGATCCACGCAAAATTAGGGAATAAGCGAACAACTGCATTTTGAATTCGTCTGTATCACTTACAACATGGCAAGTTCCGAAAGGTTAAAGCATCAGTCAGAATCAACCTTCTTCAGAAAGCAAGATGAGAAGAACGTCAATGTCATACAAGTCATAGCAAAAGGGAAGCTCGCTGAAGCATCATCAACATTGCCAGCATCTTTTTATTTCTCAATTTTGTAACAATCTCCTCATTTCAGGGGATCTGTTTCTTTGACTGTACTTGCCAATTCAGGGCACAAAGTAATAAAATCAGATTTTCAGTCACATGCTGTCGCGTATATTTTATCTTTATTTGCAAAAATGTCCGATGTCCTTAATATAATGATCGCATAAATGCAGATGCGTCTTTTTTAAAATTACATGCTTACAGGAAATATATTTGCTCCCGGGAGTGTCTAAAATCTTATGATGGAATCCAGTAAGGGATACCTAAGGATACTTGTACATTTTTTTGCCATAGCAGGGTTGCAGGTACTCGAACACCAGAGATGCTTTCTCCCCATCTGAGTTCCTCATCCTCAGAAGGATCTTCACAGAAATCTCTAGGAAGATCGTTCAATGACCTTTCCTCCCCGACCGAGTGTTAAACAGGGAGCCACCCCCCCGTAGAGTCTCAACCTCTATCCAGAAGAGCAATGTTGAAGATTTCACAACAAAGTAACGAAAGCTTCCACAAACCCCAGCTGGGCTCCTCATCATTAAGACAGGTCTATCAGTTGCCTACTTCCCCAAGCAGAATCATATATCAGATCTACCAGTGATCTCATGCCCAGCTGGGACATTCCTTTCAAACAAGATCAGCCAGAAACCTCTACAGCAACGGGATCCGAATCCCGGATCGGTATCTTTTGCATAATCATAGCATTCGCATCATATCTTTCCCCAGAGCGTAGCATTCCGTCTAATACGGAGCATTACGGCAAAAATCAAACATATTGCATAATCACAAGCCATGTTTGAATCAGTCACTTGTGAATACTGACATACCATCAACAGCATACAGGATACCACTCAAATTCCCCGGCAGAATATCAGAGTATTTTTCCAAAAAAAAAATATACGGATGCGTGCCCCCTTTTGCACTCGTCCATGTCATCTTTCCCCAGAAAGTCGCCAGGACCTTTCCTATAAACAGATACTTCCACATAACGGATATTTCTTGACACTCGTCTGTGTCATATCCCCAGCAAAGTTGCCTAAAACCTTGCTTATTATATTTTCCAGACACTCGTTCGTGTCATCCTATCCCCACAGGTCGTCAAACACCTTTTATATTTATAAATTCATAACTCACTCATACTTTCTTACTCATACAGATACTCGTCTGTATCTTGTATACATCACTTATCTCCCCTCAGATTCAACACTCGTCCGTGTTCTTTGTTAACCAGTTGATACTCATTCGTATCATCATCTATGAACGTGCGTCAGCGTTTGTTTCTACCGATACTCATCCGTATCATAGCCTTAAGGATGCTCGTCCGAATCTTTAATCTATACACCGTGTCAAACACTTACACCTTTTTTTCTTGAATTTAGACACTCATTTGTGACTATCATTCCCCAGAAGAGTTCCCAGCAAATCCCAATAAATTATCTCCTTTCTATCTGACATTCGTCCTATGTCATGATACTTCCGGCAGCCGTACCCTGCCAGGTGATCGTCCTTCACCTTTTGATGATCGTCCTTCATCATTCCCCCAGCGGAGTCTCCATTATTGGAACCCTTTTATATCTGACATTCGTCCTATGTCATGATAAACCCCGAGAGCAGCCGTGCCCTGCTAGGTGATCTTCCTTCACCTCTTGATGATCGTCCTTCATCATGCTTATCCGGTGTCCGTCCCCATCGTCGACCTTTTCTATCCAGCATTCGTCCTATGTCGTGATACTTTCGGCAGCCGTACCCTGCCAGGTGATCGTCCTTCACCTTAGATGACCGTCCCTCATCCTTATCCCCAACAGAGCAGCCGTCCCCTGCTAGGCGATCGTCCTTCACCTTTGATGACCGTGCTTCATCATTTATTTCATTAACCTGATGGTTGTCCCCATCATTTTCTTTACCTTTAATCCCCAGAGAATCTTGTTACTTTCCCTGATGGCCGTCCCCATCATGATCCCTCTATTTCCCCAGCATGTCGGTCGTCTCCGTCATTGCTTTATCCCCGGCAGTCGTCCTCTGCTCGACGGTCGTCCTCCGTCGCCCGCACTCAATAATCATACTTTTCTTCCTTTTTCAATCTATATCCCTTTTCTTCTTCATTCAGTGAGTGCAAATTTTGGACTGTCTTTGGTATTCAACCACGAGTTATCTTGTTTGTCTGTTAAGCCGTCGCTTACATCCTACACAGCTAACTCATGTTTGAGTAGAGGCAGCTGTAAACACCCCAAAATTTCCCCCACTCATTTCACCATGGCTTGTGATTCTTTTCATTTGCATAATTTCAATCATATCATCTCATAGTGCATTTTTGCTTCACTGCATAGTTCAAATTCATCTGCATCTAGGGTTTTGTGATCTGAGCAATCCCTGAGCCATCTGAGCCACTCCAAGGGTCTCCAATCATCTCAAGAGGGTCTATGTGTGTTCAAGCATCATATTATATCCTCCCAAGATCAAAGAAGTCAAAGAATCACAAGAACTGAGAAAGGTATGGAAGCAGAGTCAAGTTTAACTACACAGATGACCTAAAATTAGGGTTTTGGTTTCAGAGGCCATAACTCCAATTTTTTTGGTCATTCTTGCTTCTATTGGTCTCTATATGTTATGAGGATCATGCATACCAATTTTCATGAAGAAATTCAATGGGGAGGGCATCTGATCAATATGTGACTTCTTGAGCAAGTCAGTGTAAAATCAGGGCATCTGAGGCCCCCAATCATCCAACCAAAGGATCTTCTCCATCATTTTGGGTGTATATGATCTTTATTTGATCTTAGAAGAAGTTATAAGTTCACAAAACTGAAGAATTTCAAGCCATTTGCAAAGTTGCCATTTTGGGAAAGTGACTTGTAATGCAAACTTGCCATTTTGGGAAAGTTTTTCAACCTCCTCTTTTTGATTCAAAAATGCTTCAAATGAAAAATTGTTGGTCATGAAAGTTGTAGATTGGATCATTCCCTTTTCAAAAAGTAAAAGAACTTGATCTAATTCATCATAGAACTCAAGTTATGGCCTTGCAAAGTTGAGAAAAATCACAAATTTTCACTTATGCACCAAAGGGGGAAGTTTGCAAAAAACACTTGCCAAAGCATTTTGTGACCTCAATTTGACTTCTAACCATTACACAAACATCATACATGGTCCATAATTCAGAATTGCCCAAGAGATTTCTCATTTTTATGCCTTGAATTACAAGTCACCATAAGGCATTTCTCATGAATCTTCAAGAATGGAATTTTTGCAAAAGGGACTTCTAATGATTGGATTAGTTGTTAAGTGATCTCAAAACATTATGACAACTGCATGTGGACCATTTTGCTGCAATTTTCCCAAGATTTCATAGGTTTCTTTGCCTTGGTTCACAAAGAATTCCAAAGAGGGAAAAGTTGCAAGAGCCATGCTACCACTTGCCTCAGCCATTACAGCTGCACAAAAGCAATCCAAAGGCCTTCCTTGATCCATGCTGAGCCTAGCCATGCCCCTATTCCTCCTCTGACCCGAGCCATACCTATGGTACACAAAGTCATGACTTTTTGCATCTTTTCCCATACCAATCAAACTGTGACATTACCAACCCTCTACCCAATCAGAACTTAATATGTGGACCTCAAGGACTTGAAACATACACACACACAAGCCAGCATCCTCCCATAAGCCAGGATTCACAAAAAATGTCAAAAATCTTCACCTCTTCGAAACTTCTTCCACAGCCATCAAACTTCCATTTTTTTCTTCACCAATGAGTCACATATCATCCAAGGAACAATAATCAACCACCAAAACATCCTGAAACACCACATACCAAAACCTCAAAACCTGCTACACCAGAGCTGAAACTTCAAAGCCAACCATTCCCAAGGTTTTCTAAGCTTCATTTCATCATCAGGGGGTTCAAAGAGGTGGACTTGCAACAAAGGAAAAGCCAGAAAGCCCAGAACCAGAAGGTTCAACCTCAGGTATAACTCATGAACTTTTTTTCCAGAAGCTTGTTTTTAAGTTCTTGTATGGTTCTTTGTGTTCCCCTGATCATGGGGATATGATTATTTTTGAAAATGGTTGAGAAACCACCATGTATGCAAGCTCTGAAATTTATGTCCGTTTCATGTTTTGGTTCGATTCTTGCTCATGATGCGAAATAAATGTTTTTTGATTGAGGGTTTAGGTTTAGGATTGTTGGGGGATCATTTCTGGGCAAGAAATTTGAGGATTAGAGGCTTAGGGAAGAAGCTAGGGTTTGAGTCCACCGGAGAAGATGACCGAAACACTGTTCCGGTCACCTGAAAATGTTTAGCCCTAATCTGCGTAATTAATGGAATTTGAATAATGGCCCTTGGATTCGTCCTTCCCGCATGAGGTGAGTGGCCCAGATCAAGTGTTAAAACCCTAATCCAATCATTAACCTAATTAATTATGTTTTAAAATTCAAAAATCTCAGAGTGAATCCTCACCCTTCAAACACGCGCCAGTCAACTCCCGCGCGTTTCTTTTGAATCTGGATCATTGGATTTGCATACTTCCCATTTAAATTGTTTTTTATTACATTTTAATTCATTTTTCTTGCACAATTTATTAAAAATAGCAAAACCCTTTCAAAAAAATTTATTTTTTTGCATTTCCCTTTCAAATATTTTTATCATTCTGAAAATAATTTTTATTTTATTTTTTGCATAAAATTCGTATTTTTAAAATATTTAAATGTTTATTTTAATTAATTAATGAGAATTAATTAATTAAAATAGAATTTAAGTTTCTAAAAATCACCAAAAAAATCACATTGCATCTTGATACATTTAGAAACATTATCAAACCCTTCACACAAATTTCTATTTGGTTCTTGACCTATTTTGACATTTTTCTTTGGATTTAGGGTTCTTAAAAATCAATATTTTTACCCTAACTTGGAAAAATCCTCTCTGCCTAACCATGAAGAGTTTGATGTTGGTTCTTTTTGTATTGCATTCCACATATCATGTAGTTTCTAGGATAAAATTGGCATGAATTTATCTTTCATTTTCATTTTATTGTTCATTTTTCCTTTTGAAGTTCCTTCAAACCCTATCAAACTTGGGAAAATCATAACTTCCATTAGGTTAAGATTTAGGTCCCCTCCTTTGGGCAGTGAACTTGTATAGGTTTAGGGTACTTTTTATTCCATTTTCAATTTTTTATCATGTCATTTGCTTCTGGTTTTGAATTTTTCATTGCATGTTATGTATATACCCTAATTTTTGCCTTCATTTGCATTCATCCTTCATATGCTTGCATACATGAATTGGCCATGACATTTTGTGCATCCACATGACATATGAGACATATTAGGACAAATTAGAATCATGTTTGATCATTTCATCATTCATTTTCCATGCTTTTGCTTTCATTACATGTCATATGTTTTCATGAACTTTCATGCTTCTTACTTGTCTCATTTGCATCCTCATTTGCATCCTCATCTCTTGTATGATCATCCACACTTCATGACATACATTTGCGTCATCCCTTTGCATCATTTACATCTTGATTATGCTTCTGGTTTTGGTTTTCATCATTGCATCTTTCTCATTTTTATTCCATTTCATTTCCTTTTGCTAACTCTTCAGGTGGTAAGTTACTTTGAGAAGTGAATTTGCCTTCACTTATCATAACCTCTTCTCATCTCTTATGCATTCATTGCTGCATTTTATATTTGTATTAGAGTGAGATTTCTCATTCATGCTCCTTATCCTCTTTCATTCTTCAAGCAACTTATCTGCTTAAGTGAAGTAAGTTGACTTGCTTCTTTCTGCTTCTCCTCCTTTCATCCTGCTTCTTCCTTGGTGGCTCTTCTTGAAGATCTCTTGCAAGCCTCATAAACCCTAGGAATACCCATGCATGATCACAATTAGGGTTTGATTAGTCCACTCATTAGTTTTACCTTTGTTTCATCTTTTGTGTCTTCTCTTCTCATCTCATAACCAAGGACTAAACCCTAAAGGTTTTAAGGCTTTGTAATTAAGCTTATGCCTGCATCCTTCTATTAGGATGGAGTGTATAACTTTAATCCTAAGTGTTAAACCCTTAATGTGTTTAAATCCTTTAATCAATTCACTTAATAATCATCAAGACATCAAACTTGTAACTTGGGCCTTGCATTAGGGTTCTAATTCTTCCTTAACTGGTTAAGAAGGACTAACTCTAGTGTTAATGGACAAGTCCCCCTCAAGTTGTCTTACAAACCATAAAATTCATTTCTTAATCTCACCATTAACTAAAATCCACTTAATAAAGGCTTTGTTATGTCACGAGGTTAATCCCTAATCATGGATTAAGTTGAGGAGCCTTTCTCAACTTAAATGTTCTCATCTATTATCCTTCTATTAGGATGGTGTAATGAGTCCATTAAATCCTTGATTGTGGCTTAAACTCATTACTTAACACTAAACAAAAACTCCAAAAACATCTAAACAAATGCAAGTAAGTTAATGATCTTAATCCTACATCATGGTGATTAAGTGTGAGGTGTTTACTTTATACTTAAGGTATTCTCATTACCCCTAATCAGAGGGAGGATGTGATGAGTTTACTAACCCCTGGTTTAGGCTTAAGCTCATTTTCTTATGATAAATTCCAAAAGCAATAAAAGATTGAAAACACAAAAACAAACAATAATCGTCTCCTCCGGGATTCTTTTCTCACCTCATTCACTCACAAACGAGAACTCGCTTCTTCCGTCTAATGCAAGACAGTTTGCACCTGAGCCAGACAGGTCATACACTTGAGCATAGACAAGTAAGAAGTTCACAAGTCAAATTATCTTTCGGTCTCTTTGAGTTGAACTACGGTGTTCTGACTTCCTCATTGCACAAGAGGATACGTAGGCATAACTTAACTGTTATCGAACAAAAGTCTCTGTCTGTTCCCCTTCCTCCAGCATTATTCTTTAAGCCTCATAGTCTTGAGCTTCACATTCTTCCCTTGCACTGACACTCTTTTATTTCATTCCACATTTCCTTTACACTGACACTTGCATTCTTTTTCCAGCTTTTGCACACAAAATAGAACTGACACTACCCCTTTAAACACAAATCTTTTAAGCGTGGATCCCGTCGAGTATGACAGACAATCTGGGTGCTAATACCTTCCCAGGTTGTAACCAACCCCCTTTCTCAGTTTCTCTGGTTCGCAACCGTCTTATCCATCTTTTCTTAGGTTTATGCAGCTTTACCTTTCCTTCGGGATAAAAATGCCTAGCTGGCGACTCTATTCATTCTCTCCTCTTTCGCCGACCGTTCACGTTTGTACCCCTCTTGACCAGGTGTCATTTGGCGGGAGCGACACTACCTCTGCTACAGTCAGTCCAGTCACCATCATGGTGCTTGGATCCATTCCATACGAAAAAGACAATATTGAACCATGGCACTATGGTTCAGACCTTTACTGCAACATAGATAGAGTCCTTCTTGATTCTTCAGTGGATAATGTCGGGGGAGGCGGAGGTTTCACCCGAAGCGGACGCCTCTTCGCGTCACAAGTTCCAAGAGCTAATACTGAGACAGAGGCTGCTGCCAAAGCCAAAGGTAAAAGTGTGGCACCTGAAGAACCTGTACCAAAAGAGGCCCATAAATCATCCTTTGATCAAGATGTGGATGAATTTATGAGGATAATCAAAAGAAGTGACTAAAAGGTTGTGGATCAGCTCCATCAGACTCCTTCCAAGATCTCCATCTTATCCTTGTTGTTGTGTTCCGAAGCTCATCGGGATGCACTACTTAAAGTCTTGCACGTAGCTTATGTGCTGGAGGAGATCACGGTGAATCAGCTCGAGACAATGGTGTCTAATGTTAATACTAGCCATGGCTAGGTTTCACCAATGCTGATTTGACAACAGAAGGTCGTCACCACAACAAAGCTTTACACATCACTTTGGAGTGTAAAGGGGTTGTGCTTTTACATGTTCTTGTTGACACTGGGTCTTCACTCAATGTCCTGCCAAAGAAAACCCTTGTCAAGCTTGAATATGATGGTATAGCTCTACGACCAAGCAATCTGGTGGTTAGAGCTTTTGATGGCCCCAAGAGGTCTGTTCTTGGAGAGGTGGAGCTCCATGTGATAATCAGTCCGCAGGTCTTTCAGACTACTTTCTATGTGATGGACATTCACCCGGCCTATAGCTGTTTGTTGGGTCGACCATGGATTCACGCTGCTGGCGCAGTTACGTCGACCCTTCACCAGAAATTTAAATATGAGTGGGAAAGACTGATTATCACCATCTGTGGTGAAGAGGATATCTTTGTTAGCCATCTGGCTACATACAAATACATTGAGATGGATGGTGAAATCCATGAAACCATGAGCCAGGGGTTCGAATCGCTGAACGTCAATGAGGCGACAACTGAAGTACTTACTGCATCCCAAGAAGATAGGATGGGTACTTCAATTGTCTCCTATCGACAAGCCCAGATGGTTGTTGAAGATGGAAATGCCCAAGGCTGGGGAAAACTGCTACCAGTGGAGAAGAAGGAGGACAAATTCGGTTTGGGTTACAAACCATTCCGACAAGATTAAGCAGAGGCTGCTAAGGAGCCCAAGTTCATCAGTGGAGGGATGCTCACCCTAGATGTTGTCAATAATGCGGAAGACGAGGCGGAAAGCGACCTCAACCTAGAAAGCTGGATTCGTCCAAGGATCCCGGGTCACCGAGTCCTTAACTGGTCTTCCCAGGAAATTATAAGGGTTACTCCTGCAAAGTAATTATTATTTCCTGCTTTTTTTAGCATGCATCAAGTCCTGCATCTTGCCCAAGGTGTCAGGACTCATTTGTAATAGGGCCATATTTGTAATTTTGTGCAAATGGAATATCAATGAATATCGGACATCTTTTGCAAACAATTTTCTCTTTCGCTCACTATCTTTTCATTTTTTCACTTTTGCACAAAACAATAAAATGGCAATGTTTTCAAAATAATAACTTCATTTACACCTTTTTCTAAACAAGATTAAAATTGATCACTAAAACGAACAAATCTCAACCCTTGCAGAAATAATCCTCCAGATTGCACCGACAACAACACTGCTATGACCTTGTATGACTTCGACAATCCAATTAATCAAGCTGATGAAGGGGTTGAAGAAGACTATGAGTTTCCTGAAGAGTTATCCAGGTTGTTGAGGCAAGAGGAGAAAGTGATTACCCCTCATCAGGAGGAGGTTGAAACTGTTAATCTTGGTACCGAGGAGGATTTGAAAGAAGTGAAGATTGGGGACAGTCTGTAAGCTTCAGTAAAAGAACAGCTTATCAACATGCTTCGAGAATACATCGACGTCTTCGCTTGGTCCTATCAAGACATGCCAAGTCTAGATACAGATATTGTCATGCACAAGCTACCATTGAAAGAAGATTTCCCACCGGTTAAACAGAAGCTACGCCGTACTCGCCCAGATATGGCCATGAAGATTAAAGAAGAGGTACAAAAACAGTGGGATGCCGGTTTCCTTGTTGTAACTAGTTACCCGCCGTGGGTTGCTAACATTGTACCAGTGCCTAAGAAGGATGGCAAGGTGCATATGTGTGTGGATTACCGGGATCTGAATAGAGCTAGCCCGAAGGATGATTTCCCATTACCTCACATTGATGTATTGGTCGACAACACAACTCAGTTCTCGGTATTTTCTTTCATGGATGGATTTTCTAGGTATAATCAGATCAAGATATCACCCGAAGACATGAAGAAAACCACATTCATCACACCCTGGGGAACATTTTGTTACAAGGTAATGCCTTTTGGACTGAAGAACGCCGGTGTCACCTATCAACGGGCTATGGTAACGTTATTCCACGATATGATCCACAAAGAAATTGAATGCTACGTGGATGACATGATTGCCAAGTCCCTTACTGAAGAAGACCATCTGGTAAATTTGTTGAAGTTGTTCAAGCGTCTGAGGAAATATCAATTGAAGTTGAACCCCAACAAATGTACATTCGGGGTACGTTCCGGTAAATTGCTGGGATTTATCGTAAGTGAAAAAGGAATTGAGGTTGATCCCGACAAAGTCAAAGCCATTCAGGAGATGCCTGCACCTAGAACTGAAAAAGAAGTTCGGGGGTTCTTGGGTAGATTGAACTACATCTCAAGGTTCATATCTCACCCCACTGCAACCTGTGAACCCTTGTTCAAGCTGTTAAGAAAGGAACAAACAGTCAGATGGAACGACGATTGCCAGAAAGCTTTTGACAAGAACAAGGAGTACCTGCAAGAACCTCCAATTCTCATGCCTCCAATTGAAGGAAGACCTTTGATAATGTTCCTGACAGTATTAGAAGGATCAATGGGGTGTGTGTTGGACCAGCATGACGTGTCTGGTCGAAAATAGTATGCAATATACTACCTAAGCAAAAAGTTTACCGACTGTGAACAACGTTATTCACTGCCCGAGAAAACTTGATGTGCTTTAGTGTGGGCTGCTTGCCGACTAAGACAGTATATGTTGACCCACACTACTTTATTGATCTCAAAAATGGACTCCGTCAAGTACATATTTGAGATGCCAGCACTTACCGGAAGGGTTGCAAGATGGCAAATGATTCTGACAGAGTATGACATTCAGTATACCTCTCAAAAGGCCATCAAGGGCAGTGTACTGTCTGACTATCTGGATGAGCAACCCATTGATGATTATCAGCCCATGAGGTTTGACTTCCCTGATGAAGACATCATGTTCTTAAAAGCAAAAGATTGTGAAGAGCCAATTCACACTGAAGGGCCTGATCCCAAAGAAGAATGGACTATGATGTTTGACAGGGCTGTCAATATGAATGGTCGTGGAGTTGGTGCAGTGCTCATTACACCTAAAGGAGTTCATATGCCTTTCTCGGCAAAACTCACCTTTGCCTGCACTAACAACGAAGTAGAATACGAAGCATGTATCATGGGTCTTGAGGAAGCCAATGACCTCAGGATCAAGACATTGAATGTATTCGGAGATTCAGCTTTGGTAATCAATCAAACCAACGGCAAATGGTACACTCACCAAGAGCATCTGATTCCGTACCGTGACTATACAAGGAGGTTATTGACTTTCTTCACAACTGTCAAACTTGAGTACATCTCGAGAGACGAAAATCAGTTCGCAGATGCTTTAGCTACCATTTCCTCCATGATCAAGGTCCAAACTGCAAATTATGTACCTCGGATTTTGGTATCCAGACTAGACCGACCAACATACGTATTCTCTGTGGACACTGCTAAAGATGACAAGCCTTGGTTCCATGACATCAAAATCTTCTTAGAGGATCAAACATACCCACCTGGGGCATCATCTAATGATAAGAAGACATTGAGAAGACTGGCCGGTAGTTTCTTCCTTAATGCTGATGGCTCCTTATACAAGCGAAACTTCGACATGGTTCTGCTCAGATGTGTTGACAAGAAAGAAGCAGACCTGCTAATGCACGAGGTGCATGAAGGTTCTTTCGGTACCCATGCCGGAGGACATGCAATGGCTAAGAAATTGTTAAGATCAGGTTACTACTGGATCACAATGGATGCAGACTGTTATGCCTATGCCAGAAAATTACACAAATGCCAGATCTATGCGGATAAAGTGCATGTGCCTTCGAATCCTTTGAACGTAATGTCTTCACCTTGGCCCTTTGCCATGTGGGGAATTGACATGATTGGAAAGATCAGACCGACTGCTTCAAATAGCCACAAATTCATCCTGGTAGCCATTGATTACTTCACCAAATGGGTTGAAGCAGCATCGTATGCAAACGTCACCAGACAAGTGGTAGCCAGATTTCTGAAAAGAGACATCATTTGTCGATATGGAGTTCTCGAGCAAATTATTACTGATAATGGTTCCAATTTGAACAACAAAATGATGGAAGAACTGTGTCGGGACTTCAAAATCCAACATCACAACTCTTCTCCTTACAGGCCAAAGATGAATGGCGTTGTTGAGGAAACTAACAAAAACATCAAGAAGATTGTGTAGAAGATGGTGGTCACTTACAAAGACTGGCATGAGATGCTACCATTTTCCTTACATGGGTACCGAACCTCAATCAGAACGTCTACTGGGGCAACACCTTATCAGCTTGTGTATGGTATGGAAGTTGTCCTACCTGTTGAAGTTGAGTTACCCTCTGTCGCTCCCGGGATTTTCATCCTAGTACAAACGCGAAAGTGGCGCGGAAAAGTTAGAGTCGCCGGCCAGACATTTTTATCCCGAAAGAATGGGAAAGGTAATGTTGCACAAACCCGAGGAAGAAGGAAAGGACAAGGTCCTGCGAACCAAAGATCTGAGTTCGGGAGTTAGTTACAAACTGGGAAGGTATTAGCACCCCAATCCGTCCGTCGTACCCGACGGGATCCACGCTTGCTTGTTTTGTCTCAAAAGGTGAGAAAAATAACTGCTGCTGAATAAAACCGCTAACTGGAACTTGGAAATGGAAATGAGAAAGGAATAAGATAAGAAAATGGAAAGAAAGGGGGAAATGTAGGGAAAATAAAGAATGTGCTCGAACGGCCCCTACCCCGCTGCCTACGTACCTCATAGAGATAATGAGGATCAGAGATGACGTAGTTCGCCTCAATAAGGCGGGAACTATTTGTTTGTGTTTTTTATGCTGGAACTGCGTATGCCTATGCTCAGGTGTTGCAGGCTCGTCTGGTACGAGTGCGTTTACCGTCTTGCAAATGAGACAAGTCGCCGCGAGTTTGCGTTGTGAGTGAATGAGATGAGAAGAGAAGTTCCCGCAGGATAGTCGCTTGTTATTTGTTTTTTTGTCTTTTAAAAGTTTTTATATGAATTTGGCACAAGGAAGTGAATTCAAACTCTTTTCCGTGGAATGTACACTTGACACTACATTCCAAGATGGAATAATAGAACAAGCATACCCAGCAAGGAGAATTTATCCAAGACTGGTTTCCTAGGATTAGGGCTTCAGTTCACTGGCTTGTTGAACTTTATTAAGTGTTTTTGTTGCTTTTGTGAAGAAGTATCTTTTAAGTTTTTCTTTGTGAACAACTCCTTGATGAGACTTGTGCATCATGATAAACAAGCTTACACTATTCCAAGATGGAATGAATGCAAGTGCTTCATGGAATAAGGCTATACACAAGGAATCCTTTCATTTATTTGTTAAGTGTTTTTGGATTTTGTTTGAAGATGAGAAAGAATGACTCAAGTTACAAAAAGGGCAAAATCTAAAGGGAAACTAAGAAACAACCCTAATTTTGTTTATTTACAAGAGAGGCCCTATGGTTAATGTGGTTTTCTAATCCTAAGGAAGAAAAGAAAAAGAAGAAAAGAGAACTTAGAAACTAACTTACTTCCTAAGGAAGTTAAGTTGTCTCTAAAGAAAGGGAAAACCTAAAAGCAAAGCACAAGGTGCTAAGGCAAACACAATTAAAATGCATAAGAGATGGAAATGAAGTAATGCTTACCTCAATCTTCCCCCCTACAAAACAAAAGTTAGCATGACAATGCATATTGAAAGTAAAATCAAAGCATGAAAGCGATTAAGTACCATAAACGTCCTAGAATGGAACTAGGGTTCAAAATAAGACCTAAGTCTAAAGGTGAAGGTACCTAAAGGTTACATGACTTCTAAAGTCAGTGTCTACATGCTATAGGCCCCTAAGTATGCTAGGATACCTCACAATATCAAACTATGTCAAACTATGTACAAAAAGTTCACCTAAGTTCACATGAATGCAAATTAGGGTTTATGGATGAAGTATGAATGCGTATGGCTTACAAGCATGAATTAGTACATGAAATGAGTATCAAAGTCAGTAATTAATGCTTATGAAGATGGATGAATGAATATACAAACATGGATGCAATGAATTAGGCATATGGAGCAATGAGAAGAAGATATGAGAAGAAACGAACAAAAATCGCATAAGATCGCACATGATGCAAGTTAAGGAAGAATGGCATGTGAATATGCATGAAATGATTATGGGTCAGTAGCATACAAGGTATGAGATGCAATTAGAATGCATGAATAGGCATTAATTATTTCCACATAATTCAAGTTATTATTTAGAGGAGAAGAGAAACTATTTTAGGTTAAAATTAATTCACATAAGTATGCACTTTGAAACACTAAAACAAACCAAATGAGTATGGTTCAAAAAAATGACCTATGACTGGAATTAAAGACATACAAATGACCTATAATAAACTCCTAAAAGTTACCAAAAATCCCCTCAAGAAAATGGCATGAATGCCTTCTTAACACTTAGGTTATGCGACACATAAACACATGAATCAACCTAGGATCTAGGTGACATGGAAAAATAGCAAAAAGCCTTTAAAAATTATGAAATTAAATCCCTGGAATGATATAGTCATTATCTTACATTGTCCAAAAGGATTATACAAAATTATGCACCAAAGTGCCAAAGCAATTCCTTGACTAGCAAGGTAACAAAACATGATCACCCAAAAACAACTCCACAAAGTGGATCAAAAAGGGCACTAAAAATTATGAAAAAAAATTCCTAATGAGCATCAAAATGTCACAAATTACAGTGATTAATCATATACAAAAAATAGGTTTCACACCTATGGGGAAAAATTGTTTTTGGTCCCTTATGCCAAAACACTCCCCTTTGGGACAGCTCATGATCTAAAATCCAAATTAATTATTAAAACCACCCAAATCTGGAAACAAAAAATATGACAAATTAAACAAGAGGATGAGGATCACTCATGAATGTTTCCAGAATTTTATCTCACTTAAAACTATTTTTAAAAAATGCGACGAAACGGGCAAAAAAGTGGATTTTAAGGGGAAATGAAAGGCATCGATCCTAATGGTTCGTAACCTAATCCCTAAGCTCCGAAATCGACACAAACCAATATATATCACAAATATAACCAATGCCTCAGGTGGGAGGGCTCAGTATGCACCTTAAATTATATGGTCCTAAGCCGCATACAACTAAAATGATGCTTAAAAGTAGATTATCGAAACTACTTACTTGAATGAAATGCCGATTCTTCACATAAAAGAAAATCCGAAAAAATCCCCAAGCAAGGTTTGTAGTCTCCTATGAGCAAAATAAATGCTCATCATCCATACTCGCTTTGTTGAACTCCACCAAAATCAAAATCGATTCAAATCGATCAAAAAAAACATGAATGAACCATCTTAATCCATAATTAGTACTAAGCATAATTAATTCACAAATAAAAAACTAAAATTATCAAAGAAAATCTCAATTAAAAATTCCCTAGAAAATGGATTAAGATAATCCACAAAAAATATACTTAACAAGAATTAATTAATAAAATTTGTTTAACAAAAATCTAAAATAAAGAACAATGGTGTAGTAATGAAGAAACATGCTGCAGATAGCTAGAAAAAGCTGGCCCAGGCCCAATCTCCCTTAACCTTGGCGTAAAGGGGTGCAGAAGTAAGCAAACAGGGTGCTGATGGTGATTACTGGCTTTCAGGCCCAAACCAAAATCCAAACCCGTAGGATGGGGTGTGAGAGGAATTGAGGGGTGTGGAAAGAGGTCCATGGTGCTGAATTTTGCTTAAGCCCAAATCAAATTTAGTAAACCCTAAATTAATTCAGAAACTCATAAAGAAATCCTCTTCTCCTTCTCTTTCTCAACTAAGCCCGCCGCCGGAGACGCCTTGTGGCCAACAAACCCTCGACGGTCTTCCCACCGACACCATCAAACCCCCTCCGTCACCATGATTCACCCTTCTTCATCTCTCTTACGACGTCACCCATTCAAACGACGCCGTTCTTGTTTCTATCTCCTTCCGATCATTTCGTCCCCTCTTCGATTTTATCTCCATCACCATCTTCGTCTCTTCCCTTCATGTTCACGTTACGGTGGCTTTCTTCACCTTCAACAATGCGCCACCGCAACTCGCCCTCTCCGTCTTCTCCATACCGCCTCCGTCAATCTTCTCACCAACGGAAAGTCGTCGTTCTCCCTTCACGAGAACCGGCATCGCTGATGACACAATAGCGATGCGTAGAACTTCACTAACTAGTTCAACAACAATTTATGGAATCCCTAATTCGCAAGAGACACGAAGAACGCAAATCCAAGATTCCGTCTCAACTCGTCGATCACGGTTTTCTTCGAAGACCTCGCCACAAATCGCAACCAAAAATCAACTTCAATATTCACTGATTCAACGAAGCGATTTCCGGTATGTGTTTGTTTCTACCCATTACTGTTCTTCTTCTTAATCAGATTGTTGTTGATGATGTGTTTACGTGTTGGTGGTTGAAGCAGGTTGATGATGATAATTGAAATTGAGAGATTGATGAAACTGTGTTTGTTGTTCTGAATTGTAGTTGATAGGGTAAGTTTGTAAATTCTGCAGAATCATTGTTGTTGATAGAAATTGATGAAAATCGTTGTTGTTGAGCTCGTTTTTATTCTGTTGATTCTTGTTGATTTTCGTTGATTGTTGATTTTTTGCAGATGCGAATCGTCACCTTATTGAAGAAGATTGCAATGAAAAGTTGGTAAAGGTCGATGAAGAGGTATGCGATACCAATCGAAGACTGTTGCAGGAGATTGTTGAAGGCTTGATGGAGATGATGGGTTGAAGAAACTGAATTCTTGATGACAGCGAAGGATATGTTGTTAAAAATTGAAGGTGTTGTGGTGATTGTGTCGATGCCGAATTAAGGGTTTGAGGCTGAGACTTTGTTGACGGTTGAGGGTGAGAAGAAACTGAATAAGCGATGAGAGAGCTTCTGTGAGCGACGATGATGAAAGGAATTACACAAATTTCACAGCCCCGGTAATTCCGCAATCTCCTTTTCCTTCTTCTTCTATAGGTTCTTTTGGCTTGTTCTTGTTGTTACGGTTGCAACGAATTGTGATCTGCGGATTCGTATTGAAGAAACTATGATTGTGGTTGTTCTTGATATCAATTAATCTTGTGTTGAGTGTTTGCAGGGAAAGATTGAAGAGCTGCTGAAGTTTGAAGACGAGCAAAAATCAGTATTGAGAATTGCAGATTCAGATAATGATGGAAGCCGAAGTCAATGCCATGATTGGTTGTATTGAAGAGGATGCAGAGGTTGAAGGTATGGGAGATTCTTGCTGAAGAAGAATTAAAGATGAAGATGAAGTTGCTTGAAGTTTGTTGATGACAAGATGAATGAGATTGAAGCGAATTGAGAGAGGGATGAAGATGTAAATTGGTAAGAAATTGTTGAGAGAGGCCGAAGCTGGATGAAGCCTTGTTATATATGTTTTCGTTTTCTTCAGTTTCTTATTTAGAGAACCCTCTGAAAACATGCTTGAGATTGGGACTTTTAGATTGAAAAGATCCTCTCTATTTTTTTTGTTTTTTTTTAGAGTCACTTGGAGACCCTTTTTTTTTTATATTCTGTAACTCTTTCAGTTATATGTGAAACCCCACTTTTCTTAACAGAATTCTACCATTTCCATTGATTTTTGCAGCCTGTGTTTCTTTCTAGTCTCTCCCATCTTTGCTATTTTTTCCTTAATATACTTTAATGGATTTCATGTAAGGAAAGAATAACTCCTAAATGAATAAGAATTGATGGTAAAACTTGGACTTGTGGAAAAATAATAATAAGTTAAGTGTGGCATTGGTAATGGGCTTATAAGCTTTGGGCTAGATAAAAATACATGATTGATATTTTTATTTATGAGAAAGATTAAAAAGTGACTACATGTTTGGATTAATGGGTTGACAAAAATGGATAAGAGGAAATGAAGTTACGTACGGACCATAGTAAACGGTTAATGGATTGATAACCATGGATAATAAAATACGAATTCTAGAGAATCAATGCCTTAGCATACTTAATCCATATCTCGTTTCCAAACCAAATCAAACTTGCATTCTTCATGAGCCTTCTAACTTTAGTTAACAACAGTCGATTAACCCGCACCATAAGTGACAAACAATCATAAGCTGAGAGAAACGCAATTCTCTAACAACAATGAAAACTTTAATGACATTATTCATAAACCGACCATGAATAAAACCCTAAATCCCTCTTGAGATGCCTCCCGATAAAAAATGAATTTATAAAGGAGAAGAAAGAGCTTTTGCCCAGCTTGACCCCATTGAAGTGAGAAAACCTGACATTCCTCCCCTTGAGAAAATTTGAAAACCTGACCTTGATACTTGATGATTTTCAGATAGTGAATACCCGAAAGTTCCATGAAGAATAAGAAAGCTACGACCCCATGCCTTATGAATCCACGAAATGCATGATTACAAATGATATGCTCTAATGAGAAATGCAGATGAAATGTGAAGCGATAAGCCAGTTAAGGTAACAAGAATGAGGGCAAATTTTGAGGTATTACACCCTCCTTACGGGTAATGATAGATGTGAAGCTGAATGAAGCTGAGTGGGTCCGGTCTCGGTACAATCAACTGAATTTGATCGAAGAAAAGAGATTAGCAGCCATCTGTCATGGGCAGTTATATCAAAAGCGAATGAAGAAAGCCTTCGATCAGAAAGTCAGGCTTCGGGAATACCAAGTGAGAGACCTTGTTTTGAAAAGACTCCTTCCTCCTCATACAGACCACAGGGGCAAATGGACACCAAACTATGACGGCCCATTCATAGTAAAGAAGGTCTTCTCTAGTGGAGCACTGATGCTCACCACTATGGATGGCGAGGATTTCTTATCCCCTTCAGATGCAGTTAAAAAATACTTCGCATAAAATAACCCGCTGGACATAAAAATAGAATGTAAGTCCAGGCAAAAATAGGGCATCCCGGCGAGTCAAAAAATAGAATAAAAAGACTCGGGAAAAAATAAGGGAAAATTGAAAAATGTGTACACCCGCTGAGTTGAAAAGCCGCATTGGACAGCTCAGGCAAAAATGGGTATCCCGGTGGATTGAAAACCTGAAAGGGCGATCTACGCAAAATCAGGGAATAAGCGAACAACTTCATTCTGAATTTGTCTGTATCATTCACAACATGGCAAGCTTCGAAAGGACAAAGCATCAGTCAAAATCAGCCTTCTTCAGAAAGCAATATGAGAAGAACGTCAAGGTCATACAGGTCATAGCAAAGGAAGTTCACTGGAACGTTGTCGTCAACATTGCCAATACCTTTATTTTTTCAATTTGCTGCAATCTCCTCATTTCAGGGGACTTGTTTCTTTGATTGTATTTGCTAATTCAGGGCACCCAAATTAATAAAATCAGAGTTTTCAGTCACACCTCGTTTTGTACATTTTTGTTTCGTTTGCAAAATGTCCAATATTCATAATACCACACTTGCATAGAACAAATGAGCCATTTTTAATAAATGCTTGCAGGAAATATATTACTTTCAGGAAAGTCTAACTCCTACGACGAAATCCGATTAAGGATTCCTCAAGATACTTGTGCATTTTTCTATGTCTTAACGGATTGCAGGTATTCAATACACGACATGAGGCATGTCAAGCATTGAATCCCCAGCATGCTACTTCCCGGAAGTTACCTCCTCCCCAAGTAGGATCTCTCGAGCAAATGCTGCAACTACTTTTCCCCAGCGAAGTTGCCAAAGCCTTCTCATCCCCAGCATGAGTCTATTCAACAGAAGCTTCCCCAGCCGAGATCCCCACAGAGTTTCCTAGGAAGATCGTTCAGTGATCTTTTCTCCCCCACCAGAGTGCCAGATCTCTCTCATCCTCAGCAAAGTTAATGGGAACTGTCTCCCCACATAGTTTCCGTTCTCTCCCTAAGAAGAGCAATGCATGAAATACTTTCCCAGCGGAGTTGCTGAAGCTTCATTCTCCCCAGCTGAGTTCTCCTTACATATAGATCTACCAATGATCTATTCCCCCAAGCAGAGTTCTCCCTCCTGACATATCTACCAATGATCTCTTCCCCAGCCGAAATATCCCTTCAAATAGATCAGCCAGAGATCTTTATCCCAGCAGGCTCCGAGTCTCGGATCAGTTTCTCCCCTTTGCATAATCATGGCATTTGCATCATTTTTCCCCACGCAGAGCGTATCATTCTGTCTAATACGGAGCATTATGGAAAAAATAAAACATTTGCATGATCACAAGCCAGGTTCGAGCCAGCCACCTGCAATTACCATCAATATCTCATCAGCAATAATACAAATACACCCCTTTGCACATAAAAGCCCAAAGCGGCCCCTTTGCATTCTCAAGTACAAATACTTGTTCATAACATGTTCTTTTCAACACCCGTCCGTGTCATCCTATCCCCACAGAAAGCCAAAGCATCTCCTTTTCATTCTCAAAATAGATGCCTGTTTATATCTAGTACATGCTCGACACTCGTCCGTGCCATACTTCCCCAGCAGATCAAACACTCGTCCGTGTCTTGCTCTTACTTCACCAACAAACCAACACTCACTCATACTTATACAGAAGTCTTCGATACTCGTCCGTATTTTGTTTATATCACTCCTCAAACAGATCCGACACTCGTCCGTGTTCTTTGTTAACCGGTTGGTACTTATCCGTACCATCATCTTTGAACACGCGCCAGCGTTTGTTTCTACCAATACTCGTCCGTATCATGGTCCTAAGGATGCTCGTCCGTATCTTTAATCCATACACATCGTCAAACACTTATATCGTTTATTTCTTGAAAGTGTAAGCACTCGTCCGTGTTTACCATTTCCCGGTAAGTCATCAACAAAATAACTTCCTTTTTATCTGACATTCGTCCTATGTCGTGATATTTCAGCAGCCGTTCCCTGCCAGGTGATCGTCCTTCACCTTTGGATGACCGTCCCTTATCCCTTCCCTAGAGGAGTCCCCATTAAATGGAACCTTTTTATCTGGCATTCGTCCTATGTCGTGATATTTTTAGCAACCGTCCCCCTGCTAGGTGATCGTCCTTCACCTGTGATGACCGTCCCTCATCATTTTATCTGATGGCCGTCCCCATCATGGATCTTGTTATCTGACATTCGTTCTATGTCGTGATAAACCCTGAGAGCAGTTGTACCCTGCTAGGTGATCGTCCTTCACCTCTTGATGATCTTCCTTCATCATGCTTACCCGATGGCCGTCCCCATCGTTAACCTTTTTATCCGGCATTCATCCTATGTCGTGATATTTTTAGCAGCCGTCCCCTGCTAGGTGATCGTCCTTCACCTGTGATGACCGTCCCTCATCATTATTCCATTTATTCTTTAAACCGATAGCCGTCCCCATCGTTGCTTACTTTACTTCTCAAGCCTGATGGCTGTCCCCATCTATGCTTGTTTAAATCCCTAGAGAGTTTTATTTCATTACCCGATGGCCGTCCCCGTCGCAGTTTCTTTATTCCCCCAGCTTGTCGGCAGTCCCCGTCATTGCTTTACTTACCACTTCATCCCCAGCAGTCGTCCTCTGCTCGATGGTAGTCCTCCATCGCTTTCATTTGATACTCATACTATATTACCTTTTACAATTTATATCCCTTTTCTTCTTCTATCCAGCGAGTGCAAATTTCGGACTATCTTTGGTATTCAATCACGAGTTATCTTGTTTGTCTGTTAAGCCAGGCATTTACACCCTGCACAACTAACTCATGTTTGAATAGGGGCAGCTGTAAACACCCCAAATTTTCCCTCACTCTTTATCACACCATGGCTTGTGATCTTTCATTTTTTGCATTAACATAAGCATTACATCTCATATTGCATTTTTGTTTCACTGCATAGTTCAAGTTCATCTACATCTAGGGTTTGTGATATGAGGAATCGAAGAATCTATCTGAGCTATCCCAAAGGTCTTAAAGCTTTCCAAGAGGGTCCATGTGTGTTCTACTATCATATTATGCTTCCCAAATTTCATGTAAGTCAAGAGATCACAAGACTGGCAAAGGCATGGAAGCAGAGCTAGGGTTTTCACTACACAAATGACCAAAATTAGGGTTTTGGTTTCAGAGGCCTTAACTCCAATTTTTTGGGTCATTCTTGTTTCTAATGTTCTTAATATGTTATAAGGATCGTGTGTACCAAGTTTGATGAAGAAATTCATTGTGGAAGTCATATGTTCACTAGGTAACTTCCTGAGTAAGTTAAGCCAAAATCAGGGCATCTGAGGCCCCCAACAATGGAACCAAAGGGGTATTTTCATCAAATTGAAGTTATATGATCTTTATTTGATCTTAGAAGTGGTTGGAAGTTCACAAGATTGAATAATTTTGAGCCAATTGCAAACTTGCCATTTTTGGAAATGACTTGAAATGCAAACTTTCTATTTTCGGAAAGTTTTTCAACCTCCTCTTTCATAACAAAAAATGCTTCAAATGAAAAATTCTTGGTCATGAAAGTTGTAGACTGGGTCTTTAAATTTTTAAAAAGTACAAGAACATGTATTGATTCATCCTAGAACTCAAGATATGGCTTTTCAAATTTGGCAAAAATCACATAATTTTCAAGTTCATGTCAAAGAGGGATTTTGCATTTTGGCATGTTCAAGCATTCTAATGACCTCAAATCAACTTCTAAACTTCATAATATGTCAAATCATTCTCAAAGGATCAGAATTTGCCCAAGGTTGGAGGCATTTCATGGCTTGTGATCCAAGAAACACCAAAGAGGGAAAAGTTGCAAGAAGCTTGGAAAGGCTTCATCCACTTGTGCCAGCTGCATAATCTTGATTTTATGGCTCTCCATGAATCTTGCTGAGGCTAGACACCCCATTGAACAGATCCTGCCATGGCTCATACCTCCAAGTACACAATATTGACTTTTTTGCAAAACACACCATACCAATCAGCCTGTGCCACAACAACTTTATGATCAATCCCATTGGCTTACATAAACCTTATGGACCTCAAAACACATAACCATCAAGCCTGAAAGCTCTCATAGAAGCAGAATCACAAAAACTGAAAAAAAAACATCACCTCTTCGAATTTCATAGCTCAGCCACTCAAACTTCAAACTTCCTTCACCAATCAACTCAAAAACACCTCAGGATCATTTCCCACCCATCACCATAGCCTAAAACACTCTCAAGCAAAAAACACGAATTCTGCCAAACCAGAACTGAATCTTCCAAAGGAGGCTATCTAAACTCATTCCAAGCATCACAATAGACTCAGAGGGACCAAAGGAGGTGGTTTGCACAAAAGAAAGGCCCAGAAAGCTCCATTTTCAAGAACTACAACTCAGGTAACCTCCATGAACATTTTTTCCAGAAGCTTGTTTTCTTGTTAAAATATGATTCTATGTGTTGCACTGATCATGGGGATGTGTTTAGTTTTGAAAATAAGCAAGAATTGAGTATGTATTGATGATCTGAAATTTTGACCTAAAAACTTGTTTGATTCGATTCAGTCATTTGATGCATGATTAATTGTTTTTGTTGCTGGATTTGAGTTTGTTGTTGGTTAAAGATCATTTCTGGAGCTTGTGGTGAGTTTTTGTGAGGTTTTGAGAGATTCAGGAAGGGAGTCTGGCCGGAGAAGATGACCGGAGGTCTTCTCCGGCCACCTGAAAGTCATTAGGGTATAATTTCTGATTAATTAGGCTAGTTTAAGTTATGACCAGAGGATCCTGTTTCCCGCGCGCACGAATGGCCCAGATCCTTTCACTTAGCCCTAATTTCCAATTAATTAAATTAATCAGTTAATTAAGTCAGATTAAATCCCAGCCTTTGGATCACAGGCCAGTCAACGCTTATAACCCCAGTTTGAATCTCAGCCATCAGATCCTCATACTTTTCTTTTATTTCATTTTTATTTCATTTATTTCCATTTCTTTTGCATAATTTATTTAAAATATCAAAAAGCATTAAAAAAATATGAAACTTTGCATTCTGATTTCAAATATTTTTCTCAACCTGAAAACAATTTTTATTTTATTTTTTGCATTAAGAAAGTATTTTTAAAATATTTAAATTTTATTTTTAATTAATTAAAGTATTTTAATTAATTAAAAATGCATTTAGGTTTCTAAAAATCACCAAAAAAATCATGAATCATCCCAATGTATTTAGAAACATTTTCAAACTCTTCACACAAATTTCTTTTTAGGTTTGATCATAGTTTGCCAATTTTCTTTGAATTAAGGGTCATTAAAATCCCATTTTTGAACCCTAATTTTGAAAATTCATTTCTGCCTAACCAAGAAGAGTTTGAACTAGATTCTTTTTGCATTGTGTTACATGTTGCATTTAGTTTATAGGTCATTTTCCTCATGAATTTATCTTGAATTTTCAATTTGATTTTCATTTTTCCTTTTGAACCACCCAAAAACCCTAGAAAACTTAGGAAAATCATAACTTTTGATAGGTTAGGCTTCTGACCTTCTCCTTTGGGGTGTGACCTAATATGGGATTAGGGTTTGTTTGATCTTGATTTCAAATTTTTATCATGTCATATGCTTCTGTTTTATCCATTTTCATCTTACATGTCCATAAAACCCTAATTTCTCATGTTCATTTGCATTCTCCTTGCATATGCATCATTACATGAACTTGCCATGACATTTCATGCATTCATATGTCATCTTAGACATGTTAAGACATGTTAGAACCTTGCTTGATCATTTCTTCATTCATTTTCCATGTTTAGCATCCATTTCATTTCATAAACTTTCATGTGTTTTCAAACTTCAAAGCATGCTTCCTTTGCATCTCATCCTTGTATGATCACACATATGCATATTGTATGACTTTGCATCATCTTACATGATATTTACATTGCATAAACACTTCTGACTTTGGTCTTTGCACCTCATTTCATCTCATTTAAATTCATTTCTTCATGCTTTATATCTTATGCATTCATGCTAACACTTTCAGGTACTTTTGGTAAGTTACCTTGAGAGGTGGATTTGCCTTCACCTCTCACTTCTTCTTATAATTTTCATATGCATTTTAACTTGTATTTGAAGTGAATTTGATTCACTTATGTTCCATCTCTCTCACTTTCTTTCTTTAAGTTACTTATCTTCTTCAGTGAAGTAAGTAACTTATTCTTCCGCTTCCTCCTCCTTTCATCTGCTTCTTCCATTGGTGGCTCCCTTGATGATCTTTCTTAAGCCTCACAAACCATAGGATATCCAAGCATGATAATGATTAGTATTTTAATTAGTTCCCCTTAGCTTTTCACCTTTGAGTCTCCTTGAGTCTCTCTTCTCATCTCAATAATTAGAGACTAAACTCTTAAAGTTTTAGGACTTTGGAATTAGGGTTATGCCTGCATCCTTCTCTTAGGATGGAGTGTATAACTTTAATCCTAAGTGTTAAACCTTTAATTTGTTTAAACCTCTTAATCAAAGCACATTAATAATCACCAAGACTTTATCTTGTAACTTGGGCCTTACATTAGGGTTCTAATTCTTCCTTATGGTTAAGAAAGACAAACCCTAATGTTTAATGGACAAGTCCTCCTCAAGTTGTCTTACAAATCATAAAATCCACTTCTTAATCTCACCCTTTAATTAAAATCCACTTAATAAAGGCTTGTTATATGATGAATTTAATCCCTAACCATGGATTAAGTTGAGGTATCTTCCTCAGCTTAAGTGTTCTCATCTATTATCCTTCTATTAGGATGGTGTAATGAGTTCACTAATCTGTGATTAGAGATTAAACTCATTACTTAACACTAAACAAAAACCCAAAAAAAAACATCTAAATAATCATAAGTAGGTTAATGATCTTAATCCTACATCATCATGGAAATTAAGTTGAGATGCTTATCTCATACTTAAGTAGGCTCATTATCCCTAATCAGGGAGGATATAATGAGTTTATAACCTTTGATTTAGGCTTAAGCTCATTAACTTATGCAAAACACCAAAAATAATAACAAAACTGAAAGCACAAAAACAAACAATAATCGTCTCCTCTGAGATTCTTTTCTCATCACACTCATTCACAAACGAGAACTTACTTCTTCCATCTAATGCAAGACAATTAGCACTCGAGCCAGACAAGTCATACACTTGAGCATAGGTAAGTAAGCAGTTCACAGTCAATTTATTTTTTCAGTCTCTTTGAGTCGAACTACGGTGTTCTGACTTCCTCATTGCACGAGAGGATACATAGGCACAACTTAACGGTTATCGAACAAAAGTCTCTTTGTCTTCCCCCTCTTTCAGCATTCTTTTCTAAAGCCTCAGTTCTTGAGCATTCACCCTTTTTCACTGACACTTGTACATTCTTTCTTTAGCTTTTTCACACAGATAGCACATACACTACCCCTTTAAACACAATCTTTTAAGCGTGGATCCCGTCGATTACGACGGACAATCTGGGTGCTAATACCTTCCCAGGTTGTAACCAACTCCCTTTCTCAGTTTCTCTAGTTCGCAACCGTCTTATCCATCTCTTTCTAGGTTTATGCAGCATTACCTTTCCTTCGGGATAAAAGTACCTAGCTGGCGACTCTATTCAGTTCACCTCATTTCCTCTCTTCGCCGACCATTCGTGCTTGTACCAGGATGCAAATCTTCGGGAGCGACAATTGATGGCCACCAAACTGTGGCACTCACCATATTACATGGCTTGCGCCATGTTCACCTTAAGGGAGCATGGCTCCCGCCACTATTCCAAGTGGCTCTCGCCACATAGCCTCTCAATTGGGTGGCCTGTGCCACCCCTAATTAAATAATGGGTGGCCGGCGCCACCCGTACAATTGTTCACGGTACCATCGTCCCAATTTTGTTTTTCCAGAATCCCATAAAATAACAGCCACAATCATAAAATTAACTCAGCAACAAATTTCATAAAAATCGACAATTTAACAATTTCACATAATCAACCAATACGACTCCATGAACAACACAACATCGTAATCAACTAAATTAACATAATAAAACTACCTGATCCCAAATTCTATGCATCGATTATCATAACCCGATTATAAAAGTAGAACCCCACCCTTACCTTAAATTGGTGGCCTCTCGAATATCTGATTGACTCCTTCCGACTCGTTCCGACGACAACAATTCTCGTAACCGTTTTTTTCCCACTTTTCCTCATTCTTCCTTTTTCTCATGTTCTTCTTCTCCTTCTTACTGATACCATAAACCTAACTTCTTTTCTTTCTATTTCTTTTTATCAAAATATTATTAATATAACAACTAATGGCTTAAGTCATACACCCCTTAATTTACTAATTCCAACACGATTTAAGCCCACTTAATCAAGCACACTCCAATAATCAATAATATCACTTCTAATATTATTTCCACGACTTTCTGAATTAATATTACGACTTAACGACTTAATTCACCGCAACACAAAATCAACTAAATAATAATTCACAAATAATTACTTTATCCCGACTTAATAGATTAACTACTGATTATCAACCAAATGGTCCAAACGACCCAATCACATATTCAACAATAAACGGGGAAATACTCCATATCGTTTTCCACAACTTATATCAACTTAGTTAATTAAATTCGACTCAAATTAACTTATAACCATCAACGTAATATTTTGATATTTCGGAAATTAACTTAAACCAATATAAGTATCACAAACCAACACAAATCGACATAAATACTCGAATCAACGTGAATTAACACAACATACTACAATTATATTTAATTAAATAAAATGAGTGTTACAACTCTCCCCCACTTAGAATATTTTCGTCATCGAAATTTATCCGATTTCAACTACTCCAACTACTTAATCCATCCGACTAATTAACTCTCAACCCTGAAAGGCAACCCCACATAGAATACAAACAACAATTCATAACCTCAATGGAAACAACAACACAAACAACACTCAAGCAATACACTTGACAACCATAACCATAACACAACAAGTAACCAACTTAAGAAGTCACCAGTTTAAGAACCAGAACACAACAACATAGGAACACATAACTTAAACACGACATCAACGCAACCAATTATCAACATCATTGTTATTCACATACGAACAAGTGTATTACACCACACGTTCGCTGCGCACTCTGATTACTTGCAAACTACCAAGTCTATCGAGTTTAACTCCAACTTCCAATCATCAAAATCGACATATCAACAAAGCCTTCTACTCAACCCTTTGGAAATTTTGTTCCAACAGGTATTCTAACTCTTTTGTAGTTATCGAATACTTCAAACTTAGATTCGTAAGACAACGCCTCTGAATGTTCAACACGATTACAACTGCGACTACTTACAAATCTTGGGTAAGATATACCTATACTTCCCAAGGATTCCTAATTATCATCAACATAACTACAACTTTACCATCTTTTAATAGCATGTCCCTCGAGACTCATCTTAAACACACAACATCATTACAACAACATAAGGTACAAGGGTCCAACGAATTTCCACAAAATAACTCATATTCTCCACTTCTAACTAATTCAACACACTGAATCCTCGATTCTTACTCATACCGACACAACCCTTCATAAATTCTTATCCGAGTCAACACAACCAAACAACTCTTCTTGTCCCAAACAAAAACCGCACTTTAATAAACCAACTTATAATTTCACTTCTTCTAATACTTGCAACTCAACTCTATCCGACATTCTCGTCAAATCATGATCTTACATTTCCATATACTTTACCTTCTAATCATCTCAAGAAAGCTTCACATCTCATGCCACTTAATTCATCACAAAACAACAATCCAATTATCCAGAGTTCAACTATGAGTTTCCATATCACTATTCAATCCAAACACAACTTCATGCTATCATCCTTAAATCCAACTAATATTCTTATATACGAATCTGCATCGACAAATCAAAAAATCCACAAGTACTTGGCTTGACTTCAACAAATTCAACGTACAACTATACTAGTTGGCACGACACATCTATCCATCAATTATGATTCTATCTACTATCAACAAGAGATTAAGGGTGATCAGTTCCTTAATTTGTCAATAGACATCCGGCAACCATAACGGTGACATAAATCATCATTACCCAACACAATAGCGTACATAAACTTGTGCCCCAAAATTCGTAAGCATAATGCTCTGTCAACTCTCTAAGGCTTACCAACGTCTTCTTAGTTCCCTTAATTCCGACTTCGTCAACTATACCAAAATGTCCAAAATCCAAAACACGATTGCTAATACACGTGCGTATCTCAACATAACATTAAATATCCTTCTAACACCGGAATCGCTACTATGGCAGGTACCATCCAATTTGGCTCGCTCAATTACAACTCTTATCCAAGTCAAAATTTTCAACAACACTAATCAAACCTCCGTCTTCCTCGCAACAATAACATCGCATAACATCTTCACTTTAATCATCCTCGTTCGACATGAATCGCATCTCTATGAATTCTCCGATACTGTTGTATTCTTTCTAATACCAACATTTTATTACTTCTCAATATTTCACACTCGTCTTCGTCCTTCCAAATTTTTAGTAATAATCGCTCAACTTCGAACACAATTATCTCTTCTAATAAATACTTCCCAATCAAAAAGTTATATTCCAACATAAAGATAATTTTGTGCAGATTTCATAATTTCAAGAATCACTTAAACCCGATTTACGAGTAAAAAGTTATCATCTTTGAAATGGGACTGGTCAAGAATTCCTGTATGCAGAATTTTCCAAAAATCAGCATCATACCCAACTATTAAAATGCACTTATCTCCCTTTTCAAAAAAACCCTGAAGGAAAATCTTATATGCAAACTGCAGGGAATTTCGTAAGCTTTCTAAAAAGTTCAGAATCGCTTCAATCAGAATCACGAGCAAACAATTATGCCTCTTTTACTGACAACTTCTCCAAAATTACGAAAATCAAAATTTAAGATTGATGAACATAAGTTCCATCTCTCTCTTGCTTCCAAGATCTATCAACAATCCTTTCTTTCCATCCAACTTTAAAAATTTCTCAACTTTAATCCAACTATACTCAAGGCGTATTAATCTACCGACTTAATCCATCAATTTATAATTTCCTTTGGAATAATCCCTTATTCTCAATTAATTCACCATCCATAATCTACGCATATCTCAAACTCGACTTATACGAATTTATGAGTCCATACTCTCGCTGTTCCGCAACCACATTGCTTCAATAACCTTGCACTCGTGCAATCAACATCAATTTGAACCAACCTTTACATACCAACAGCATGTCCGGGAGATAAGCCTCTCTCCCATTTAATCCAAAGCAACACCTGCAGACAACGACTAAAAACTAACAAACAAGTACCGACAGTGTTTCACACACATGTCGCGCACTAAGGAATAAACGACATTAGATAACATTGGCCGGACGGACCGACCTGCTCTGATACCACTATTGTAACACCCCATTTCTACCCGGAAAATATTGACAAAATCAGAGTAATAAAACTTCAAATTGATTATAAAAACATGATGCGACATTTCAACTTTCAAACATATTCATTTTCATTTAATCAAATACCACAGCGAAACATATTACTTTAGATCCGGATGAAACTTATAACAACAACTTTTATTCATTTATGAAACCAAAACGACTTTTACAACTACGCAGCGGATTCTCAAATATTCAATTAAACATGGTATAACATGTTATTCAACTTAAACAACTTTGTAACAACATATTTTAACTGAAATAACTTAAAACAACAACAAAACAACTAAGCGTTCATCCCCTTGAGTGTTACGTATCAGAGCATCGACACCGAATCGAACTAACAAAGATAACCATCTTCCTTCAAGCTACCTGCACATTACCAACATGGGGGTAACATTCAAATAGAAAGGGTGAGATATCGAATTTTATAAACGAAGTATGATAAATAATACATAGACAAAAATCATACAATTACCACCACTCTATAACAACAACAACAACAACAACAACAACTTAACCATCACCCACATTTTATCAACTTACTTTACCAACCTATGACACCTATCAACATTTACTACAAAATCAACATATTCAACTTAACAACTTCAACAAACATAATCATCATAAACAACCTAAGCTAATACGACAACTTTATCATCATGACCATATAAGAAACTTCATCAACATAAACATATATCCAACATGAACGACTTAATCATCCTAATCAACATAACCAACTTCAACTATAAAATCCACATAAGCACCTTCATAAACTCTAACAAACATACACAACATATTCAACTTCTTCAACATTAACATAATCGAATTTATCAACATAATTTTATAGGCAACTTCATCAACATAAACATCTTAATCAACTTAAATCAACATAAACAACTTCATCAACTTAAGTCAAAATAAGCGACTTAATCAACGTAAGACAACTTAATCAACTTACAACATGATGCGACTCGACTATGCGTATGCATGTGGTACCATTGGAGTAAAACTCCCAACTTAAAATATATCAGGTTATCAAGGTATCTTCAAGGCATAAGCCTTCAACTTAATAATTTTGCCAATCCAGGCCAACGTAGTGAGCATCCGCTTCAACTTAGAAAATGCAGTGCATGCCATGATATAACAACTCAATTCAAACAACAATCAATTCCAAACAACATAAAACAATCCAAATAGCAACTTTAAATTCAACACCGATTCAACTTTGGCCATAGGCCTACAACTTATATACATCAACGTTGGTCTTATGACCTACAACTTAAATATCAACATTGGTCTTTCGACCCACAACTTAAAAATGCCCGTAATCCAGGACAAAACAACATATTTCAACGTACACGAAATCCACATATTCAACACGAATTCAACTAAATAAACCAACTAAAAATCACCTACTAATTAATTTTAACTACCTCGACAATTTCCGTTAAATTTCGGACAACTAAATTTTTCGCCTAATTTGGTTAAACCGACACTATTTCAAATTCTGCTACGATTAATAATTTATTACAACATTCTATAACTTTTCTGTTTACTGGTGTAAAGTTCCTTTTGCAATTTTAGTCATCTATCATGAAATTCTCATAATTTTGTTTCTGTCAAAAACATTTTTCTTACTTCTGCTAAAACCTGCTACCTTAGTATAAAACTTGTTATATTGTATCCTATGTCCAATTGGTATTACTAATTTTAACCCACTAATTCACTTGATCTTTATCTATTCCAAAAATAAGACATTGTTTGGTTTGATTTTAATTTTATTTAATCCATACTTACATTACTACCACATAGTTTGGAAAATGTGCATTGATGTGTATAAAGAAAACTAATTGGATACCCCACTATATGGGTGGTTGGCGCCACCCTCTCTATGTTGGTGGCCACCAAAATGTGTCACTCACCACATTACATGGCTTGATCCATGTTCACCTTAAGGGAGCATGGCTCCCGCCACCATTCCAAGTGGCTCTCGCCACATAGCCTCTCAATTGGGTGGCCTGTGCCACCCCTAATTAAATGGTTAGTGGCCGGCGCTACCTGTGCAATTATGCACAGTACCATCGTCCCAACTTAGTTTTTCCATAATCCTACAAAATAACAACCATAATAATAAAATCAACTCAACAACAAATTTCACAAAAATCGATAAGTTAATAATTTCACAGAATCAACCAATAGGACTCCATCAACAACACAACATCGTAATCAACTAAATCAACATCAACATAATAAAACTACCCAATCCTAAATTCTACGTATCTATTGTTATAAATCGATTATAAAAGTCGAACCCTACACTTACCTTAAATTAGTGGTCGCTCGAATCTCTGATCGACTCCCTCCGACTCGTTCCGACAACAACAATTCTCGTAACTGTTTTCTCCCACTTTTCCTCGTTCTTCCTTTTTCTCACGTTCTTCTTATTCTCCTTCTTACTGATAAAAGCCGTCTTTTGAATATCCTCTTCTTTCACACGAATCTGGTGATATCCTGATCTTAAATCAATCTTACTAAAAATAGGCGCACCAACCAATTGGTCCATCAAATCATCGATCCTTGGAAGCAGATACTTGTTCTTAATTGTCACCTTGTTCAACTGTCGATAATCAATGCACAACGCATACTCCCATCCTTCTTCTTTACTAATAATACTGGAGCACCCCAAGTAGAAACACTCGGCCTAACAAATATCTTGTCTAATAAGTCATTCAATTGCTTATTCAACTCTACCAATTCTGATGCTAACATACGATACGGTGCCATCGAAATCGGTCTAGTACCCAGAACTAGATAAATAGAAAACTCACATTCTCTTTCCTGCGGTACATCCTTAATATCCTCCGGAAACACTTCTGGAAAATCGCACACCACTGGGAACCCATTGAGTTCCACTTTTCTCTCCACCGACAATGATGCAAACAAACCGAAAAATTGTGCTTCGTCCACTAAAAGTTTCTTCAATTCTTTCGTGGATAGGAAACTCATATTCAACATCATCCAAAGAAGGAAACCTTACTAACTTATGATAGCAGTCTATATGAACTCGATTAAATTGCAACCAGTTCATACCCAAGATTACGTTCAAACCCTCAAACGGCAAACAAACTAAATCCATAACAAAATCTTTACCATACATAGTCAAAGAACAACTTACACACACCAAAGAAGTAGTTACCAACTCTGAAGCAGGTGTCTCAATAACTATCTCACCACCCCAAGAAGACATAAACAAATTCAAACGCTTAGCGCACTCAAGACAAATGAACGAATGAGTTGCTCCCATATCAATAGTAGTAACTAAAGGCGTACTATTAATAAAACATGTACCTTTAATCAAACGGCCTGCACTAGTAATGTCCTTCCCTGCTAATGCAAACACCTTTCCTCCCGCATGAGCTTGCTTTGGCTTAGTACACTTAGTACTAATGTGACCCACTTCTCCATAATTGAAACACTTCACAACATTCCTTCTACACTTGGTAGTAGCATGTCCAAGACCTCCACAGTTTGAACATTTCACTATGTTCTTACCACACTCAAAAGACTTATGACCCAAATCACCACACTTGTAACACTTAACGGGACCAGAACTCCCTCCACCAGATCTCTTATCAAAGCTTCCCCTATGCTTGCCCTTATCAGCGTGTGTCGCATAAGGTCCACTTCTAGCTTGTTGCTTTCCTTTCCTTTCATTCAAACTCTTGTCATGTGTAGAACGAGCCTTGCTATCCTCCTCGAAAATTCTACAACATTCCGTCAACTCCGAAAACCTTCTTATTCTTTGATATCCCACAACTTGCTTAATCTCAGGACGCAAACCATTCTCATGCTTAATACACTTCGAAAACTCAGCAGTAGCAGCAACATAATGAGGATGAAATTGAACCAACTCCATAAACTTCGCAGTATAGTCCACCACGGACATACTACCTTATTTCAGTTCAAGGAACTCCATCTCCTTCTTTCCTTTCACACTTTCAGGGTAATACTTCCCCAAGAACTCATCACAAAAGACATCCCAAGTTATCTTTTCATCCTCTTCCTCAAGAGCTTGACTTCTACCGACCCACCAATCATCAACTTCTTCCTTTAGCATGTGAGAACTAAGCCTCACCTTACTCTCTTCAGCACATTCCATGTCTCTGAAGATTCTTTCAATCTCTTTCAACCAATTCTGAGCACCATCAGGATCAAATCTTCCTTTGAAGACCGGTGGTTGATTCTTCCTGAACTCATCATTAGCATTCACATTCGGAGCACCCTGCACCGCCTTAGCCATTGCTTCCAAAGCAGCGGCCATCTCATTGTCATTTCTACCAGCCATATTCCGATTGTTCCCAAAGACAACAACAAGATTAAACAAAAGTTCAATCATCACAACAACAAGACAGACACAACTGACTATACACTGGCTCTGATACCACTTAATGTAACACCCCCTTCCTATACCCCAAAATAATCAAATAATCATTTAGGCACATATTAAAATTCCATCAGAGTATAATTAAACATAGTATAAAAGAGGCATGTCACATTATACATGAAATTAAAACATCCAACACCTGCTCATTTAACGATATGCAACAATGGGGTAACTTGCAATAGAGGAATTTAATCCTTACACCCATAACTCAACATTAAAATAATAGCGAAAACTAAACATTAATCAACATCAAACATATATATACATATATATATATATATATATATATATATATATATATATATATATAATCAAGTTTGATTCACCAATCATTCATGTTTACATAAACATTCATTACCAAGATACATATACAAATGCATCACAAAAGGCATCAAGCCAACCCTAACTACCCGGTGCTACATATTAGAGCCGACCGACCAAAAGAATGAAGACACACTTCACAAAAGACCTCCAGCAAACCTACTCTGCAATGCCTCATAGAGCATCATAAAACAGCAGAAGGGTGAGAAATATTATCATAATAACAATGCATATAATTATATATCTTAACATAAAATATACATATGCATATTCTCACCACAATTCATTACTCATCACACATATACATCACAATGTATATATACAAACCAAGCATATTCATCATGCACAATTTCACCATTTCACATAAACATATACATTCATATTTATTCATAATTTTTATCACTCTGCATAAACATGCATTATTCATGTTTATTCACCAATTCTTAATTATAGATTATAAATGAAAATCATAGAGACCAACTCACGACTCTATGTAAATGCAATGCGGTACCGACTCAATCATCTCAAGTTCACTCAGGAACTATTGGAATCATCGCTCGTTACCTAAAGTAACTCCCCGTCGGGCATACGATGTTCACCCATTTCTCACACCCCACATGGGCACACAATGTTTATGGATTGATCAAACCCCACACGGGCACACAATCTGATTACTCACGCCCCACACGGGCACACAATCATTTGTGATTAAATCACCCATTGCTCACACCCCACATGGGCACACAATGTTTATGGATTGCTCACACCCCACACGGGCACACAATCTGATTGCTCACACCCCACACGGGTACACAATCATGTTGTAATCATAGCTCACACCCCACACGGGTACACGATGTTACAACGGATTCGCAAAGAATCCCACAACACAAGAATGCATACATTATGCTTCACATGCAAAATGACACACAACATTCTTGAAAATGCACACATATTCACAATATAATTATGCATTCATCTCATACAATCACAAACAACTACAAACATTCGCATCAATTACGTCAAATGGCCACGAACTCTCTCACTATCAACATGCATTCATATTCACTCCATGAAATGCATTTATTTTCCAAACGGCCATTATACCACAAACAATCCCACAATTCCTTAACTAACATGATTATGTTTTATCAGAAAAGTCGGGTAAAAACTACATATTTTAGCATCATTAGTTCCTATATGTTTTTAGCTTCGAAACTATATATAGAACGCTTAAAACAGATACTCGGATCAAAAGTTATGAAATAAAACACAAGGTTCTAACTTCCAGGTCTCGCTGAGCAAGGAGATTGCTCGCTGAGCGAAATTGTTTTAGAAAGCTCGCTGAGCGAGAACTACGATTTCAGCAGCAGCTCAGTCACACAACAATCATGATAAAACCTTCCAAAACCCAACCAAACTCCCACAAACATGATCATTAACATGTATTCATCATCATACTTCGATTATATCAAGTTCTAACCGATTAATCTACCAATTTTCTTAGATTTCCATCAAAACCCTAAAACCTAACATTCTATAAACTCCTCCAAAACAAAAACCCAATCAATCTAACACATACATAATCATACACAATGATAAGATAACGATATTTCACACCCTTACCCGATTGTTTCGATTCTTAGGAGCAATCTTGAAGAATTCCAGGCTTTGTTTTTCCTCTTTTCTCTTATTTTCTCTTCTCCTCGTTATCTTTCTCTTCTATTTTCTTTCTATCTCCCTCTCTTTCTATTCTTTCTACTACTTATCTCTTTTTCTTTCTATTTCTTTTCTTTTCCACCAAATATCATTTTCTCACAATTTCTAATTCCACTAAAATTTCTGACTTATCATTAATTAACAAATGTCTAAAATACCCTCCAATCTAATTTTACCCGAAAATTCTCAAAACAGTAATATAATATAACACATCAACATATCACATAAACACATCAATTTCATAATTAAAACAATTATCACTCAATTCAAATAAAAGACTCAACAAAAATGGAATAATCGAATCGGGGCGTTACACTAGTCTCTCATCATGCTGAAGAAAAAATAGGAAGATAAAATCCTAATTCAAGTGAGAGAGGTTATATGTTATTCTTGTATACTTGTAATCTTGTTTGAAAGATAAATGAAAGAATAGTATTTTATAACCAAATTCTTTGTGTTATATATCCTTGTGCTTTCCATAAACCCTAATCCTTGTGTGTTTCTTGATCCCAAAGAAACCATTTATATTTTGTTTATAGGGCATCCGATTTCATGACAAATTGGTGCGGTGAGCATGGTGGAAGATGCCTTTAACAAAGTATGAGATTGAAAAGTTCACTGGAGTGAACGATTTTGGTCTGTGGCACTTGAAGATGAAATCCCTACTAGTTCAACATGCCATTGTTTGGAAGCGTTGAAGGGAGAGACAACCATGAACTTTGTGTAAACAGAACTTGAAAAGACATCCATGATAGAAAAAGCCCATATCACATTATTATTGAGTCTTGTTGATAAGGTTCTCCGACAATCATCAAAGGAGACGACGACATCAGGCTTATCGTTGAAACTTGAAAGTTTGTACATGATCAAATCACTAGTGAATCGACTCTACCTGAAGCAAGCTTTGTATTCATTAAAGATGAGTGAATACAAAGTGTTGGCTGAGCAGCTGGATATTTATGTTCAACAAGATGATTCTTGATCTTGAAAATATTGATGTGAAGATCGATGATGAAGATCAAGCACTGTTATTACTGTGAGTTTTTCCCATATTACATGCCCACTTCAAAGAAACTCTCTTGTATGGAAGGGAGTCATTGAACTTTGAAGATTTCCAATCTTCCTTGTACTCTAAGGACTTGAACAAACGAAAGGAGCATAAACTTTTGATGGTTGGTGAAGGTTTGGACGTTAAGGGGAAATTCTTGCAAAAGGATGGTAAGTTCGACAAGAAAAATGGTATAAATCAGCATAAGTCTTATAGTGGTGACACATCTGGCATTCGATGTTATCACTATAAAATGAGGGTCACACAAGAAAGGTGTTCCCTGAACGCCTGAAAGATCATGAAGGTAAGGATAATGGAAATGCATCCATTGTTCAAGATGATTTCGTCTCATCTGATGTTCTTGTGGTTTCAAGTAGCAACTCAAAAAAATAGTGGATTATGGATTCAAGTAGGACTTGGAACATGAATCCAAACAAAGATTTGTTTGAGGAATTATGTAACCAAGATGGTGGATCAGTGTTGCTGGGAAACAACAAAGCTTGAAAAATTACAAGTATTAGATTAGTGAGATTCAAGCTCCATGATGAGTCAATAAGGCTATTAACTGAAGTCAGGTATGAAGAAAAATTTAATTTATCTTGGTGATTTTGACAATAAAGGATATATTTTTAAGGAGAGAATTGTATCTTAAGAGTCATGAAGGGATCGAAGGAAGTCTTGAGAGGCGTGAAGAAACAAGGCTTGTATACCCTAGAGGCTGAAGTTGTAATTGGTTTGACAAATGTTGCATCCACGAAACTATTGTCGAAGATAGAAATTTGGAATATGATATTGGGCCATGTCAATGAAAGGGGTCTGGTCGAATTGGGGAAACAAAATCTGCTTGGTGGAGACAAAGTTGAAAAGCTGAAATTTTGTGAACCCTGTGTACTTGGAAAACCTTGCATAGTGAAGTTCAACAAAGGAAAAAAAAGAACACATGGATCCCTTGATTACATCCATGCTAATATTTGGGGGCATGTAAGGTGTCCATCACATTCAGGTGCAAGGTATTTTCTACCCATTGTTATTGATTATTCCAGAAAGTTATGGATATTCATCTAGAAGACTAAGGATGAAACTTTTGAGCATTTCAAAAGTTGGAAGTGTAATACCTCGTATTTTAATAAATGCTTGTGATAAATTAATTGAAATCAATATGGTTCCAGTGTGCTCTGAGAGTTTTATACCAAAATAATTAGAGCAATCGACGAACTCAAATTAATTAGTTAATATTATCTGACTCCGAGGTTTAATTAATTAAGTGACCCAAATACATTTTTTGATACTCTCAATTTGGACTAGTTAGTGTTACTAACTAATAGATATTTATATATAGTAAGAAAAAGGAAAGAAAGGGAGTTAGAAGAGAAAGTTTGTAAGAAAATAAGAGGAAAATAAAAGAGAAGAAAAAAAAGAAGAAACCCAGAAGCAAGGAAGGTTGGATCATCTTCACCATTCTTCTTCATCATCTTCACCAAACTCCTCTTTAATACTAAGATGGGTTCTAGTTAGACACATTTATTTCTAGAGTTTTTGAGTTCTAGAGATTAGGTTGGAAATGTTTAGGGAAATGATAAATTTGTTAAATCGATGATCTAAACGGTTAAAGTGCGATATAATCGGTATAGGATATCTGGTATATGTATGAATGTGATACATGATAATTACAATGCTGTCAATATGTGAAAAAAGGAGTTTCCTTTGTTTTGAATGCTGAAAACGCAGGAAATTGTGCCTACTGACTGCAAGTAATCGGTTACCCCTAAGGTGTTAACCGGTTACCACATTGAAACTTTGAAAGTTTTTGTGAAAATTTAACTAAGTAATCGGTTGCCCTCTAGGTAGTATCCGGTTACCGAAGGTGTGTCTAACTCTCATTTTGCCTCTGTTTCCGAAGTAACCGGTTACCCTCTGGATAATAACCGATTACCACTGCTGTGTTTTTGATAAATACTTTAAAAATTCATAACTTTCGACTTGGGTGGCCGATCGAAGCGTTCTTGGTATCATTGGAAAGCGTTCTTGGTATCATTTTTGAATGATTTATTGGTTATGTATTCGTGATAGGTCATATGAATATGCATGCTATCTAATAATAATCATGAGACTACTTAATTAAAAAGGAGGTAAGTAGAGTGAGGAAACCTTACCACATATCAATAATAGAACCTAGTATGTGACTAGGAATTTGATAGAAACTAGATGGCGATATTCAGACGTTCGATACATAGATGTTTATCTTAGTTGAGTAATGGTCTAGTGGTGAGGAACACTATATGGAACATGTGTGTCAACCCGTTGGGTGTGTTTTGTAATAAAAGGCATATGTAGCCTTATGAATGTCATATAAATTCTTTATGATTTAAGGCAAATGTGGCCTAGTGATTGGTATGTGCAATCATGTTTATGATTAAAGTCACGTAATCAAAACCGTTTCTCTTGATATGTAATTTCATGAGAAAATGGCTCATCTGAAATGTATGCATAACTACTTGAGAGGTTTGATTCTCGTGTTTAGTACGAATGAAGCCTACATGTAAAGAGACTTCTAATGGTGTACGGAACATGTAAAGTGACGATTCTAGGTGTACGAACCTAGGATCTGAATCCATTTTGTATGTCAAGTAGATACAAGGATCCATGACTCAGTTCGACTTCTAGACATAGAAGAGGATGGGAAAAAGGGATACCTTGATGAGGTTACTGATTAATGATAGTTGAGTGTGTGAACTCGAAACATGTTTCCATATGAGAGTGAGATTGTGAACTCAAGGTCTAGGTTTCCCCCCGACTTGAGTTAGATTTGATAGAACCTTGTAGAGTTGAGAGAATCCATAAGATATGGAATTCACTAAGATGTTGATATCTTACCCCACTATTGTTGTTGCTTTTTAGGTTTTATTTGTAGGTTTGATTTACAAGTGGATTTAAATTTAAATGTTTCAAGATAAGCTCATATTTAGTTTTCCGTTGTGTATTTATCTTTTGTACAATGAAGTATATTGTATTGATCTTAGTATTTTTATTTTAGTATGATTTCCATGACTTATACCAAAGTTTTGTATTAGTTTTTAGTATTGGTCAAGAATGTGAATTACGCTATTAAGCACTTATGTTGGTGTTAGTACCAAACAAACACTTGTATGATATTATTCTAGATATATATTATATAGGGCATTTCAGGAAGACTCTAATAAAAAATTAGACTGGTAGAAAGGTCAAGAGGTTGAGAATCGACAATGGCCTTGAATTTTGAAATGAGGCATTCGACAACTTTTGTGTTGCCTTAGGTATTACAAGGCACAAAACTACTGCAGGTACTCCACACAAAAATGGTTTGGAAGAAAGGTTTAACCAAACTATTTTGGAAAGAGTTAGATGCATGTTGACTAGTGTTGGGTTAAAAAAGGTGTTTTGGGATGAGGCTGTTTCGAAATCAATGTATCTGATAAATAGATGTCCTTCAACTGTGTCAGATGTGAATACACTTGAAGAAGTTTGGTCGGGACATCCACTAAATCTTGAAAAACTGAGAGTATTTGGTTGTGTGGCCTATGCTCATATTAGGAAAGACAAGGTCAAACCTAGAGCTCTAAAATGCATGTTCATGGGATACCCTGAAAGAGGCAAAGCTTATAAGTTATGATGCCTAGAGCCAGGTCATAGGAGGTGTATCACCAATCGAGATGTAGTTTTCTATGAAGCAGAGATGAATTTCAAGAAAATTGATGATGTTGACGAAGAGTTGGAACAAGGAGAGATTCTTATTGTGGTGGGGCATGGTGATGTTGAATTGCATAACCTAGATGAAGTCGAAGGAGAAGATAAAGATACTGAAGATACTAAGGAAATTGTCGATGATTACCTACTGATAAGAGATAGGTCGAAAAAAGTCATCAAGCCACCTCAGAGACTTAGGTATGCATATTTTATAGCTTATGCCTTTATCTCTACAAGTGAGGTTCTAGACAAAGAACTTAGAGACTATAAGGAAGTTATGAGGATTCAAAATAATATTGAATGGATGAAGGCCATGGATGATGTGATAAAATCACTTCATGTTAACCAGACGTGGGAACTGATCAAAAAACCTATTGGAGCCAGGTTACTCAGTTGTAAATGGATTTTCAAAGTTAAGGAAGGAATCGAAGGAGTGGCGTCGAAGAGATATAAGGCAAGTTTGATCACAAGGGTTTCACTTAGATAGAAAGTGTCAACTTCAATGATATGTTCTCTCTTATTGTGAAACATATATCCATTCAAATATTACTTGCTACTGTGGCACAATTCGTACTTGAAATGGGACAAATAAATGTGAAGACTGCATTCTTGTATGGTGATTTAGATGAAACAATCCCAGCAATGAAACCTGAAGGATATGTCGAAAAGAAAAGGAAGATTATGTGTGCAAGATGAAGAGATCTTTATATGGACTGAAACAATCACCTCGATAGTTGAATAGGAGATTTGACAAGTTCATGGCATGCATAATTTTCATTAGAAGTCAGTTAGACTAATGTGTTTACTTCATATTTCGACTTGGTAATTCATTTTTTATTTTGTTGCTTTATGTGGATGATATTCTAATAGCAAGAAACAATATTGAATATGTGATAAGGGTAAAGGTTGAACTCAATAAGGAGTTCAATATGAAGGATCTAGGAGCTGCGTCCAGGATTCTTGGGATTAACATCCGAAGAGATAGAAAATAGTCAAAATTATTCTTATCTCAAGAGGCATACCTACGGAAGATTATCGAAAAGTTTGGTATATCAAATTCAAAGCCTGTTGTGACTCCGACAAAACCTCATTTCAAGATGAGTATAAATCAGTGTCCCATTACTGATGTCAAAAGAGCTTATATGAATAGAATTTCATATGCTAATATAATAGGTTCTTTGATGTATGTTATGGTCTGTAATAGACCCGATATAGCATATGCATGCAGTAAGTCTTGTAAGCATGTATGTAATACCCTATTTATTTAATTAATTATTTAATTAAATATCATTGTATTATTGGTGTTGATTTATGTTTATTGTCGAAATTGTGTTGTGTTGAGTCGCTATGTTGGTTTTAGTCAAATTAATTTATTTAAGTTGATTTAAGTGTGTTGTGGTTAGTCGAATTCAATTAAGTTGATTAACTCGCATAAATACTGTTGGAATGATACCATTATATTTAGTGGGTTTGTTTGTGAATATAATGAGTTGTTGTTGTTGATTGTATGTTTGTTGTGTATTTGTCGTGTTTTATGTGCCCGTAGTAGGGGTGTATGACTAATAACATAGAGATTAGTGGTGTGTGGAGTAAGATTAATTAGGTTATTTTAATTAATATTTGCTCAACCATAGTATAAAATGGATAATTAGCATTATTATAGGAGTGATGGAAATTATATTATTATTATTATTATTATTATTAATAATAATATGAATATTATTTTAATAATTAAAAAGTCAAATTGAACTGGTAATGGTGAATGGAGGAAAATAAGGAAAATAAATAGGATATAGGTGGACTTAGTGGAGAGTTAAAATAAAAGAATTATAGATAAATTGAATTGATTTAGAGAATTAGGTTATTAGTAGAATAGAAAGAAGTTTTGGGAGAATACATGAAGTTGCAGAGCGGAGGAAAGAGGAAAAGCTAGGTTTTCAATCGAAGAGTTAGAGTCACCTTCAATCCACGGTAACGGTGGGGTTCTGACTCTATAATCAGGTTGATGATATATAATATGTGGGATTAGATTTGTAGAGTTTCTTTTGTGTAGATAGAATTGTTTTTGTGTATGTCAGTATGTTGATTTTGTGGTTGATTCTGAAAGTGGAAAAATTGGTTGATGTTAACGAGTTGATCGTAGGAAATTGATGTAGGTTAATTAGTAAAAAATTCCTAAATTATTTGTACTAAGAATAAATATTTGAAATATTGGTTGATGATCGATCAGAAGAAAAACCCGGTAAATAACTGCGGTGAAACATAGAGAAAGGAGTTTGGGCATGTGACGCCCGTCAGGGCATGGTGACAACCATCTGGTCGTTCAGACGATCGTCCCATTTGTGTAACGACCGTCACACATGTGATGATGGTTAAGGGAGTGTGACGATGGTCACACAGGTCTGTGTTGTATTTTATTCTGCGTTGTGGTTTTATGTATGTTATCTTGTCTGTTTTCATTGCCAGAAACATAATTAAATTGTATAGAACCATATTTAAGTTGAAAATCAGTAAGTAACAGTAGTAATTAATTAAATTGAGAATCACCCTAATTTGTAAGTAAGAGGAGTAATTAAATATTTATTTGACAGAAATTGTTTAGCAGTAACAGTGAGGTTATAATTAGTAGCAGGTTTTGGAAATTAGTCACTAATAGTCTAACTCAAATGTAACAGAGGTATAATAAAGACCTTAGTACCAAGTAGAAATAATATGATTTTTAGCCGATAATTAATTAACCGGTCTTAGTCGAAAATTGTAGGAATAATAATGCGGTTGGCTGCGGTATAATTGGTTGATTCCTTGTGTTGTGTTCCTTGTTAGAAGTTGTGAAACTTGTTGTATTTCCTTATTAGTGGAAATAATTAAGTTGTAGGCCTATGGCCAATGTTGACTTGTTGTTGAGGTTAAGTTGTAGGCCTATGGACAACGTTGATTTGTTGTTGTTGTTGTTAAGTTGTTGTAGTATGTTATTGTTACTAAGTTGTGATAGTATGTTGTTGTTGTGGGGGTTATATAAATATTATTGTTATTGTTCTGATAATTATGTCATTACATACATAGCATATCAAGTTGGAGCAGATGCTCTATTAATTGGCAGATTTTTAAGTTGGGAGTTCTGCTCCAATGGTACCACATGCATGCGCATAGTTGCATTTTAAAGTTGCATAATTAAGTTGTGGTATTGTATCTTATGTTGATTGATGTTGTTTGGGAGTTGTGAAGTGGTGATTTTATAAGCTAATCTAATATGTTATTTATCATATATTCGATTATATTGTTTGATATCTCATCCCTTTTGTTTGAATATTGCCCTCTGTTGGTAACATGCATGTAATCCATAATAGAGCTGCTTACCTTCGTTTAGTTCGAGTCAGTGTCGTCACTCTGATACGTAACACTCGGGGGGTGAACACTGATTTAATGTTTTTTTATTCCTTTGCTGAATTTTAAAGTTGAAATCGAAATATTACATGTATTTTGAAAGTCTTTTTAAGTTGAATAAAAATGCAGTGTCATTAAAGTATAATATTGTGAATCCGCTGCTTAGTAATAAAGTTATTTTTGTTTAAAGACTAATTATAGTTGTTATTTGTCAGCCGGTGTTTTAAGTGTTATGTATTCGTTTATATGTGATAATGTTGTTGCTCTAAGTTGTAAGTGTGACATCCTATTTAAATGTTGGAAATTATGTAATTCTGGTTTTATTAATTTCGTTTGGTAAAAATGAGGTGTTACAATGTACATGTCGAATCCTGTAAAGGCTCACTATAAATGGGTCCTTGAATAGATTCCTAATTTATAGTGGAGCCTTGGGTGAAGATAGTAAAGCAACAATTGAAGGATATGTTGACTCTGACCATGCAGGTTGTATGGATTCCAAAATATCTATTTTTGGATATGTGTTCACCAAGGCAAGGTACAAACAAGACTATTTTAAATCTCTAATATATCAGATTCAAACATTCTTCAGGATGTTTAGACATCTGATATGACATTCAACACACATACTGCATAAAATATAAACCAGAAAAGCTGTAAAGAACACATTCAAATTGTTAACCCAGTTCAATGCAAATCATCTACTCTGGGGGATACCAAGCTAGGAAGGAAATCCACTATGTAGCATCAATTCAAAGACTTCTCAGTAAACACCTATAGTTAACAGTCTTCTCACTTAATCACTACCAATGCAACTTCTATTTAGGAACTCCTAAATATGAGAAACCCATCCTCATTTCCAATCACCTCAGTGATGTCTCACAGTCCCAACACTCAGTTGCTGATATTGATGGCTCTTTACCTAAACGATAAGGCAAACAGAGGACACACTTCCATGAAAGCACCTCAACCTTGCTTCACAGCTTTAGTCAAGAACACAACATCTCTTGCTTAAAAGCTTCGAGACTCACAAATAAAACAACCACAACATTGAACCTTGTTGTGCACAGCTGCCACAAGAACACAACCCTAATGATTTGTCTATTACATTTCAGTTGGTTACAAAACCTAGGTTACAAGGTTTCTTTTTATAACCTAATTCCAACTAGATTTGGGCCTAAAAAATACAGCATAACAACTGTTATTTTAATGCACAAAAATCTGCTACAATATAAGAAGATCTTCAAATCAACAACTCCCTAAAATATATCTAAATATAGAAACTCTATATTTTTTAATATTTTATTTATGTCTTCAATATAAATTTGAGTCTTCAAGATCTTTTAAAACAGCGCCACTTGGATTTATTCAAATCTTCTAAATATTTTGTTTCTGTTGAAAACATAACAGAATCTTCAATCCAACTTCAGCAGTTCATGATGTCGAATGAACTATCTTGACATCTTCTTCGACATGTTGTTCCAGATGTTGAAACACTTCAACACAACATGTTTGGGCGCACAAAATGACTCCTTGCTTAAACTGTTCTTTATTTTGCAAAGATATTGTACATATACACTACTGTTATATTTGTTTTACAAAATTAATGTCAATCCTAAAAATACAGAATTTACAATATCCCCCTTTGGCAAATTTTGGCTAAAATAAATAATAATAGAAAAACAATTACATCAGACTTAAGCAACAAAAACATAAAAAACAATAGCACAAGGCAAACTCTCTATTATGCCAGGACATGTTGTTTGACATCTTCTTCAGCAGCAAAACTGAAAAAGGAACAACAGTCACCTATTCTTTCAATGGACAAGTTGCTTCTACCTCTTCTTCTAGTAACAATAGTGGAAAAGGAGTAGGAAGTCCTGAAGTCTTGGCGGAACCAATCCATTACAACCCCTTTCATTTCAGGTTCACCAGAACCATTCCTCTCAATCAGCTGAACATTCTCCATCAAGGAAACCAATGGTGGCTTAAGGGAACAACCTCTTATTCCCTTATGTAACTTAGAACTCAAGTCACAATTGTATTCTTTAACTCAGGACACAGGTCACAAAGGCTAGCATTCAATATCTACCTTGACATCCTGGCATCCATCATACATGAACATAACAGATGTAGATGCTGTGACAACAGTCCCAAACACACCATTTGCACACATTCTTTCTCCCCCTTTTTAGCCAAAACTTGGCAAATACATCCCTCATAGCACCACATCCACGTATTATTCATCCAGATTCAAAAGAACCCCATAAAAAAGAAGAAAAGCTGAAAATACTCACATGCCGATGGAGGAGAAATACGCTTCTATAAATAGGGAGCAAAGACATAGATAGTAACAAACTATCCTTGAATAAAGAAGCATTATTGGTCCATGATCTTTATGAAAGGAGTAAAAACTTCTGCACCATTAAATGAGGATCACACAAAAACAAACCTTGACCAACTGACTTGCTCTCCCAAAATAAACGACCCAATAACAAACACGCATGAATAAAACCCGTGTTTTACATTCTTCTGCCAGTGTCGTCTATAATTGTTCGTAGTTAGGAAACAATACACATATGTTTTGAAACATGTTATGACATTCAACCATATATTGTCTGATAGCAATACAACAGTATGGTTCACACCTTATGAAGAATCCAAAATAAATTGCAGATATCAGCTTTATACCTTATAGCCTTTTGGACACTTAGGACACTCCTCATCTGGATCACAAGGTCATGCACACCACAACTAAGTAATAAATTTAAAAAAAAACATACTTAGTAGCACATGTCACAACATGATGTGTAACATCATAGAACCTGGTTAAGGTACTACTCCCCCTTAAATTTACAAAATTAGCTGCACAGAATTGTAACACACTCCCCCTATCAAGGATACTCCATGCTTATTTGCGCTTTGATGAAAGTAAAACATAATACGCATCTTCATGTCTTCAAGAGCTCTCCCTTTGTTCAATTCCCAATTGAAAACATTCACTTCTAGTACCAAAGCATACTTGATCCCTTCTTGGTTTATTGTTACCACAAACTACACAAGTTGAACATCTTCTAGTACGCATGTCCTGGCACTAGGCCAACATAATATCTTTACAGTCCTTTGGCCATACAATCCAGACAATAATCATTCAAACTAATTATAAAATTAGAATGAATGTCCACAATCAGACTTCCAAGCAATCAATATTTGATCTACTTCAATCTACTCTACATGTTTCTTTCAAGACACATCAACTACTTCATCATTCTCCCATATGATTAGGTAGGATAAAATTAGAAACCATATATACAAACACCTCAGATAATTTCCTAACACCAGTTAGACCATCTTCCAAACACCAAGACCTCATTACTAAGATTCTTGATATGCTCCACCAATTGGACTTACTATAGCATGATAATCCAAGAACTGAAAATCTTTACCAACATTGTGCCACTAGTTTGAATCAGAAATCCAGAAAGAAAGATAAACTCTCATCCACCTTCAAGAAGAATAAATCTCCTTGAGTTGTCAACTTATCACTCTTCTTCCCAAGAGCAACTTGTTCCAAGACAATCCTCAATACCAACCAGCTGCCACACTCTGATTATCTTGATTCTTTGAATCCACTATAGAGATCAACCAATTTCCGCATTTTGATCACTTCATTTAGGAATCCTCATATGAAAAAGCCAACTTCCACACTTTGTCTTCTTCACGTATATCAAAAATCCTTAAAAGATATCTTAATCAATAAAACTGATCACCAGTAAGCTGTCAAGATAACATTCCTTTTGAAGAATTCAATCCCTGTAGATCATTCTATCTTAAATTGATGTGCAACTTCACCAGTTGAGATTCTGATGTTGAACTAGATGTTAGAACATTGTTAGTCCATATCCAGCTGTTAAATTCAGTTCCTTCTTCTTCCACTTGAAAGAACCTCCTTCCTTAACAGAACAAAAGTTTCATGCTCATATAGACTTGATTCATCAACCCAGTTTGAGTAGACAACCTCCATTCTGTTGATTCTGCAAAAATTCCTATCAATATCACATATTGTTAAGAAACTCCCACTGTTTCTCCAAAGTCTTCAAACCTGCCACTGTCTGAATCTTCATAAGGAATAGTTCAGAACTACACTTTGCAGCTATACCAAGGATGACACTTCTCCTTAAGTAAAGAAATATTCACAAAGTCCTGATGATTTTAACAATTATAACTTTATGATTCTACACACCTTCCTTGTCATGGGAAGAACAAAACTCCAGTTGCATTCATCAAAATCAGTCTGCACTCTTGCACCAGTAAACCACATATAAAACTCTTAACTCCCCCTTTCATGAACAACCAAATCTCTTCTTAAAGATGAGCATTAGTTTCCCAATACCCTTTCTGAACCATAAGATTCAGACTACAGATATGCATACTTCCCAGATAAATACTAAGTCTCCCGTCAAAGTATCCACTTTTATGAATCATAAAAACAATAGACAAATCCTAAGTCTCCCTTCAAGGTATTTACTATTGGTCATATAAGATTACCTTCTCACACAAGGTAGGACATGAGTCTGACTTCTTCTTCTTCTTCTGCAGGCATCTGACATTTTCTAAGATGATGTTTTAACATTCCTTCAGACATCAATATTAGTCACATACACCTTCACACAAACACATGCTGATGAACACAGGGGAATCAACCATCAATAATTGATCAAGCTATCAGACCAAAACACAAACCTATGCAGCAGTTGGAACACTTCAACAAACTTCTCCTTCAGATTCAGTCTTCAGACTGTCTGACTTGAGATGTCTTCACACCCAATATAGCAACTGATCAGCTATATACACATCAATCAACTCAACAAGTTGATACATCTTAACCTTCATGTACAAGGAGTCTCTCTGAAATAATACTCCTTGAATCTCAAGTACTTCACTCCTTCAGCAAGGACCAGAAATAAACTGTCCTCAGGAGAACAAACACATGTTGATCACTCTTTGATCAACACACACAACTAAGAGAAGTTCCAGGGCCAGAACCTTCTTAGACACACCATAAAAATACCTCTTCTTCCAGATCAGGAGTAGGTTCCTAACATGTGTGATATAACCACAATAGTTTAGCACCCAAGCATCTATACAGCCAACCCTTAGACAGCAAAATCATGCTTAATTCTGATGTGATGTTATATCAAAGGATAGGACATCATTCCAAGGATCACACAAGGAGATCTACAGACAGAGATAGGTTTGTTTAAAATAATCTTCAGATCTCTAAACAAACACTTCTCTTCATAGTGCCTTGAGTGGACTTGAAAAAGAGTCTCCAAGTATCATTAGCACAGTTGACAAAAGCAAATAGACATATATCTATAACACCATAGGATATATCTCCAGAGAAGAGAAACCTTCTCAAACATCAGGAGTTATCAGATAGATAAGCAGCGGATACGAACTCCTCAAATACTTTAAGTGTCACAAATTATCCCTAGCAATATCTCTAGGTTACACAAACATCCATGGGTTTGAAAATAAATCAAACTTGTCACATCTGCAGCACACCACCATGCTAACACAACATAATAGTCCATCCTCCACTTCTAGGGACCATTCACACAACACACAACTTTTCAGTAGAAAACTCCTACCTTGAACATGAACCAGAAAGTATCCCCCTTGGATCTCATCCAGAAACAGACTAGGATGCCTGCTCCGATCCAATTGAAATTCTGGTATGACAGACTCAGATGTCGAATACGATGTTGAGACATCTTATCTATTACATATAAACGTGGTAAGGTACAAACAACAATATTTTAAAACTCGGATGTATCAGATTCAAACATTCTTCAGGATGTTTAGACATCTGATATGACATTCAACACGCATACTGCATAAAATATAAACCAGAAAAGCTGTAAAGAACACATTCAAATTGTTAACCCAGTTTGATGCAACTCATCTACTCTGGGGGATACCAAGCCAAGAAGTAAATCCATTATGTAGTATCAATTCAAAGACTTCTCAGCAAACACTTACAATTTACAATCTTCTCACTTAATCACTATCACTGCAACTTCTACTTAGGAACTCCTAAATATGAGAGACCCATCCTCACTTCCAATCACCTCTGTGATGTCTCACAGTACCAACACTCAGTTGTTAATATTGACAGCTCTTTACCTAAAAAATAAGGTAAAACAGAAGACAACCTTCCATGACAACACCTCAATCTTGCTTCATAGCTTCAGTCAGGAACACAACATCTCTTGCTTAAAAGCTTCGAGACTCACAAACAAAACAGCCACAACATTGAACCTTGTTGCGCATGGCTGCCTCAAGAACAAAACCCTAATGATATGTCTATTACATTTTCGTTTGGTTACTAAACCTAAGTTACAAGGTTTCTTTTATATCCTAATCCCAATTGGATTTGGGCCTAAAAAATATAGCATAACAACTGCTACAATAATGCAGAAAAATCTACTACAATATAAAAAGATCTTCAAATCAACAACTCCATAAAATATCTCTAAATATAGAAATGCTATATTTTTCAATATTTTATTTTTGTCTTCAATGTAAATTTGAGTCTTCAAGATCTTTTAAAACAACACCAATTGGATTGATTCAAATTTTCTAAATAGTTTGTTTCTGTTGAAAACATAACATAATCTTCAATCCAACTTCAGCAGTTCATGATGTCGAATGAAATGTCTTTACATATTCTTCGACATGTTGTTCCAGACATTGAAACACTTCAACACAACATGTTTGGGCGCACAAAAGGACTCCTTGCTTTAACTGTTCTTTAATTTGCAAAGATCTTGTACATATACATTGCTGCTATATTTGTTATTACAAAATTAATGCCAATCCTAACAATACAGAACTTACAAGAAGCATTATGGATTGAAGGGTTTTCAAAGGAGCTGAAACTTCAAGGTCGAGTTATCATTGTTAAATGTGATAGTCAAAGTGTAATACACTTGTCAAAGAATTAATCTTATCATGAGAGAACCAAGCATATTGATGTGAGGTTATATTTCGTTAGAGGGGTAATCGAGCGTGGAGAAGTCCAAGTGCTGAAGGTTTCAATAGATTATAATGTTGATTATATGATCACCAAGACATTGCTCAGTTGCAAGTTTTTCCACTATATGCAGTTGATAAAGCTGCATGAAGAAAGCTTGTTTATTCCTTATGTTATAGATTTTGTTCCAAGGTGGATATTTGTGAGATATTGGATCGAACTCTAGTATGGTTGAAGGGTAGCTTCTGGTTCAACTAGGATCAAGCACGAGGTCGAAGTCTATTTGCATGTGTTGTTAAAGTAATGCGTGTTGTGGTCAAAGTTGCTCTAACATGCATTAGTCAATATTGTTAGGTTTGTTAGCATGTTGAATTGGGCCTTACTTGCAACCCCAATTGTTTAAATTAGGTTGTACCCTAAGTTAGCTTATAATGGATAATTGTTAAAATACCCATTAGGTTATTATGTTACTTTTCTTATAAATAACATGCTAGTCTCTCATCTTGCAGAAGGAAAAATAGGAAGATAAAATCCTAATTCAAGTGAGAGAGGTTATTTGTTATTCTTGTATACTTGTAATCTTGTTTGATAGAGAAAGGAAAGAATATCAGTTTATAACCAAATTCTTGTTGTTATCCTTGTGATTTCCATAAACCCTAACACTTGTGTGTTTATTGATCCCAATAAAACTGTTTATATTTTGTTTATAAGGCATTCGATTTCACAACTACCTTTGGCCAATGTAAAATACATACCAAAAATTTAATTTGCAAGCATAAGTGAAGTTCTCCTCTCTTAAATCTTTTTCATCTAAGTTTTATATTTACAATTAGTTTTGTAACTTATATTAGTTCATAAATATAAACAAATATTCAAAATCGTTTTTTCTCAACCTGTTATTAGCACGATCGTTTCTATCGGAAGTCATTACTACACTAGGTATATCTTCTAAACTTATCACTTTAAACTTATTATTACTATAATTTTTATTATTTACCCTAGTTATAGAAAACTGGCAATTAGTCAAGTGATTTATAACTAGAATGACTTTTATCATTATTTTTACACTACTAGAAAAATTCATTTTTAGTGATCGAATTTGTGACTGAAATTTTTTGGTCACTTTAGTGATCGAATTAACCACCAAAATTAAACATCATGTTAGTAAAACTGTAAAAAAAACACTAAATCGATCACAAAATAAAATTAGTCACTGAATTAGCGACTTATATTTTGTGATCATAATTTTCAGTCTCAAATAATTCTTTTTATAAAATTAATTCAAAACAAAATTCAGTCACTGAGATTCCGGTCACAGATATTTTTTTGTTTTTTTAATTATTAAGTTATTTCCCACCCAATTTTATCATTTTTTTTATTTCCTTAGTTAAAATTTTACATTTTTTTTACTATTTTAACAAATAAAATATATATTTATATAAATAAATAAGTCATACAAATTTATTAATTTAAATAAAATAATATTTTAAGGACAATTAGTGTTAAAATGTTTTTAAAAAATATTTGAAATTTCTATTTCATTAATAATATATACATTTTAAATAAATATTAAATGACTAAAATGAAATGACCCAGTGGAAACGCGAACACCTTACAAAGAAAAGTGCATTTGTTCGGTTCTTGTTGGAGACAAAACTATTGCTTTATTTTAAGTTTAGAGTGACCAATTTTTATGCTTTTTTGGCCTCTAACTCGGTCACTAAACACGATTTTTTTAGTAGTGTTACTTTACCCCCTTGTTATAAAAAACTGACAATTTCTCAAGTGTGTAACACCCAACTAAACCCCACGAATAATCACAATACGATCTTAATAATTAGCAAATCATCAATGTACAAACATGAGTGTCACACCTTCATAAACATCTTACCACAATGGTCATGCTCCGTAACACGGGTTGAAACATAGTTAATAAAAGTAATATATTTAACATCATAACAAAATCACTTAAAATACTCTCGCAGCGGATTCAAGTTTCAAACTTCTTTAAAATTAACTCAATACCGGAAAGGTAGTTCTCAGCATCACATAAATCATAACTCAAAATAAAGCAAAAATCACAAAGTATCACATAATCTTCAAAACAACAAAACACAAAAGGTTCTAAAGCGAACGACCTAACCCCGGTGTTACATATTCGAGTAGGACTTCCTTCCTTTCTACGGAAATGAATAAACATACTTCAGAGCGACTTCTAGACTTCCTTACTTAATCTTTGTTCACCTGCTAGTTACCCACATTCATGGCAACAATTCCAAGCATTAAGAGTGATTAATCATAGTCATTATAAAAGATGCAAGAATTAGATAAAGAGTAAAGTCACTTGAATAACATCAATAATATACACATATTCGACATATAGTTCGTCATAATCACCAAAGACGTCATTAAATCATCATCATAAAAATGCCAATCATAACGATATGCAACTGAATATACTCATGCTTGCGGTACCGGAACATCACTGATGACTTAGCCATCGTTATCTCCAAATATCCCTACCAATAGGATTGGATCCCACTTGGAACCAGAGCACATCATAGTTTGCACTTAATCCACACAATGGGATTAAAGCCATCACTTGACATTATCATCCTAAAATTATTCATTGGATTTTCATCCTGCAAAACATCACTGGACATCTCGTCCTAACAAATGTTATGAATGCGTGATGCGTACAACACATAAAATACGACCACGGCTAGTCAAGACACATTGTCATTCATCAAACTCAACATAATCTCTTCATATATCTCACACATGTACATCATAGTTAATACATCATCATTCATCATAAAAAACTCCTAAACCAAATCACTTACAGACATCATCATTCGTCATGTTCATCATGTTTTCTACACATACTGTTATACACACAAACTGCATATACTTCACAATCTCACATCATCAATCATTCACAATAATCCTCAATAATACACATTTTTAGTATCCAAAACAGTAGGTACACATTGCATGTTTGATAGCAAATTCATCATTAATTTATTACTATTACGACTCTAAAACTTCACTGATTATTTACCAATATATAATGTTTTCTGCTAGCTACTAGATGCTTCTATTTTTATAGAAATTGGAGTTACAAAGGTCAAGTTGTGCACAAACCAAAATTTCAGAGGCACTTGCATTGCACTGGGTGGCGTAGGCCACAAGGAAGTGGCACTGGCCACCCCAAAAGAACACTGGGTGGCACAAGTCACACCTATATATCACAAGTGGTGCAAGCCAGTTTAATTGGTGTATAAAGTGGCACAAGCCACCATTCATGTGGCCCTGGCCACATTATTTTTCTAAAAGGTGGCTCCAGCCACCATAATGTGGCTCTGGCCACACCAAATTTTATTATATTTTTTTTCATTTCTTTTAAGTGGCACTCGCCACTGCTAATGTTTTCTGGGTTTCGGTTCATCAAAATTCTCTCCAAATTACTAATAATCACCACCAGTTATCTCACAATTTTGTTCTTGATTTAGACTCAGTCCCTCATCAAATATTCAACAAGTGTTTTCATCGATTCACAACTCAGACAATTACCCCATAAAACAATTCCATAATCAAATATAATAATTACGATTAAACACCCATTACATCTTGATTATCTCTTTTCAATCGTATCATCTTCTCGTTCTTTTGATTCCTTAACTTCTTCTTAAATCGCTCATTCTTTGTTTTCTTCTCCATTTCTCCTCTTTGGCCAATTTCGCATAATAAGTTTTTCTGCCTTCCCTAACTCATGTAACCCTTATAACCTCCAATTATGATTTTCCAACAATACCCTTAATTATCTCTCAAAATGACCATAATTCCCTTTAGTTCTATAAATCACATATTATTCTATTTTCTTTAATCAATTAATTCTGACTAATTTCCAATTACTCCAAAATAAATTGGTAAGTCCTCAAAACTGACATTCGTCAAATATTTCTCGTCGACACATCACCGAACTCAATAGTTCTCATTAAAAATTCAATTAATTCAATAATCGACTTAATTAATTAAATAAACAAATTATTCTAATTATTCAAAAATACCCAATAATTCTTCGACGCACGTATACATCCCTTAAATCAGAAGTTCTTCAAAACCATCGCATAATTATCATCAAATCATCACCGAATTCAAATACTCCGCATTGTCTCACAATATTCACGCCAAATTAAATAAATAAATAAATAATCTAGAAATCGGGGCGTTACAACTCTCCCCTACTTAGAATATTTTTGTCCTCGAAAATTCACCCAAAGCAAATAGAGTCGGATACGACTCCCTCATCTGGTATTTACTCTCTCAAGTCCAACTTTCACCAGTTGATCCACTTCTTAACACCTTCACTAAGGCACTCTCTTTACCTCGTATTTTCTTTGCTTCTCAAGTATCTACCTGACATAAACCCATCAAATGCCATCCCACTTCCATTCTGGAATGTTCAACAGTTGTATCAAACCCAAAGACTTTTGATGTTCAATCTCTGACATCTGACAAGTCAGACAAGTATAACCAATTCCAGTAACTTGCTTCTTAAAAATATTCTCCTTAGATCCCCAAAATACACGCTTTGATCCTGCATATCAGTACACCCTTCTCATCAACTCAAGATTTTATCTATACAACCTTGGTTAACTAACGTCAATTGATCAATCAATCTCAGTTAGGACTCCTGACCTTCTATGATTTTCTCCCGAAATATCACTAGTCAATTTCATCATAACCCACTTCACGCTGTTAGGAATTTCCTTATATACTAAACTTGAATCTCTGAATTGCTCGATCATTACTAACTCTCTAACTATAAGGATCGACATCTGCAGCAACATCTTACTCAACGCACCAGTCCTTGCATTTTCTCTTACAAACATGGTACTTCAACTCTAAATCATAGTCTTTTAATAACTCAAGCCAAACAAATAATACCTCCAATTCTCATCACAAACATCATACCTGTTGATTCCCAATCATGCATAGATTACTTCTTCTCTTGGTTTCCAGTAGTCTTGATCCGTAAGTAACAACACCCCTAATTTCCATCTTATACGTATCACAATGCACCATATAAAACTCACTCTAATTAGGCAAAATCAATATTGAGACAATAATAACTCCTTAAATCACATGAATTCTCTTCCTAATTAACATCTCACATATAAGCTTGACCTTTTGTGAGTTACCCAAGTTAAAATTCACAACACTTAGAAAAATTCCTCAAATATTTCTTTGATAGTAACCTCTAAACCAAGAATCTTTGAATCTCAATCATAGATTCAGATTTTCCCACTGCAACACAACCTCAACCTTAAAAGAGTTTACAACAATCTCAACACCAGAATTTCAGTCCAAGAAAATTCATTTCTTTCAATTAGAACTCTCACTTTGACAACCATTATCACACCACAAATCCAAATTCCACATTTATAACCATAAAGATCCAACAAGATGCACTTCTCCCAAATTATGAACATACCAATCGATTTCACTCCTTGTTTAATCACTTTATAATATCATTTGCTCTTAGGCAGGAGCACCATAATGTCGTTACCATCACCATCAATATCTTCATAAGAACATCAACATAACCCATAATACCGACAATTCTATTTCACCACTTTAGTTCCATAAAGTTGCAATTGCTCAAATGAACATATACTTCAATACTTCTATCGACATAGTAGTAACGCAAAAACTTTTCACATAACACTTTCTATCTATAATGTCTAATGTTTTGCATGCTTCCCTCAAGCTTCTGATGCTTGATTCTTGACTCCAATAAGTCTTATTCACACAATACACATCACGCTTCAGTTGTGCACTCTGATCATCTATCAATCCCACAAGTTTCACATCTAGTCTCTGACTCTCTTAAATCAACAGGAACGACTATCTTCCCGATAGGACGCCTATTTTACTTCACACACTGCCGAACTAGCAAGCCAAATCTCTTCCATACTCGCTTAACATCACACTAATTTTAAGTATCTCTAACTCAGGACATGCTAAGAATACTAAACACATCATGAATCATTCCATTCCATTTGAAGTCTCTATCCATATAGAGAACTTTAACACATCTATAAATCTTTAGTTTTCTTTTAAACCTCTGTACATCATGGATCCATATATTTTCACATTTGAATCTCATTCCAAGTTGCAATCTCAATAATACTATCTTCATATCTGATTGCTATAGAAACCCTCTTAATTCTCCCTGACGCAAACTGATACTTGCCTTCACAAGCATGATTCCAAACTCTCTTGAATTTGTTTTTATTTTAACATCACCATCACAAGAGCTACCGACACTCTAATCATTCTCATTCAACATAAGTTGCATCTCGATGAATTCCTATGATACCATCATCTCCTTATTATTGCCGAGCATTTACATCTGACTTCACCTTATCTATTTCCAACAAGAATCGTTCAACTTTAACCACACTCATCTCCTTCAATACAGACTTCCCATACACATAATCATATTCATAAGTGAAGGGAATTTCATATAGATTCCAGAAATTCAAGAATCACTTAAATCCGAGTCACGATTAAAAAGTTATCATCCTTACAATGGGACTGGTCAAGAAATCCCGTATACAAAATTTCACCAAAAATCAGCACCAGACCCAAATATTCAAATGAAATTTTCTCTCTCTCTCTTCTAAAATATGCATCATACATAGTTTATATGTAAACTATAGGGAATTTTGTAAGCTTTCCGAAAAGTCCAGAATCGTTTCAATCAGAATTAGGAGTGAAAAGTTATGCTCCTTTTACTGAAAGTTGTTCCATACTTGCAAAACTGAAAAATTTGCAATCGATGAACACAAGTTCTTCCTCTCTCTCTTGCTTCCAAGATCATCTAACTATCCTCGCTTTCCACCAAAATCTAAAATAATCAGACTTCAATTCAATTATACTCAAGATATACTAGTTTATCAGTTGATCCATCAAATCTACAATTTCTTTGGAGTGGATCCTTATTCTCAATCATCTCCTTAACCCACCGTCATTAATCTACACATATCTTATATAACTATCATCCCACATATACACTCATATAAGCTTCATTCTCTAAGAGTTATTTTACTTGCTTAGCAGATAAAAACACCAATTCTCAACTGTCTCCAAACTCAGATTTATACTCCATAGGCAAGTCACAATTATCTTCCATAGACATCAAGAGTTATACATCACTTACGTATCACTATTCGTCACATTGCTCTTTATTCTCCAAGGAGTAAACATCAACCATACCTGCCTGTTATCCCTCAAGTCATCTTAAACTTGACCGACAACTAAGAATCCATTAATCCATACTCTCGTCGGTTCACGACAATACAACTCCAACAACACTTGTACTCTTACCATATCACCTTGAATCAAATCCTCACACCAAAAACATCTCCAGGAAGTAAGCTTCTCCCTCACTTGTTTCAAACCAACTCTTGGAGACAAACGGTTAGAAAAGAAACAAGTACCGACAGTCTTTCACACACATGTAGCATACTAAGGAATAAACAACATAGACAAATTGGCCAGACAGAGCGACCTGCTCTGATACCACTAATGTAACACCCAACTAAACCACGTGAATAATCACTATACGATCTTAATAATTATCAAATCATCAATGTACAAACATGGGTGTCACACCTTTAGAAACATCTTACCATAATGGTCCTGCTCCGTAACACGGGTTGCAACATACTTAATAAAAGTAATATATTTAAAATCATAACAAAATCACTTAAAATACTCTCACAGAGGATTCAAGTTTCAAACTTCTTTAAAATCAACTCAATACCATAAAGGTAGTTCTCAGCATCACATAAATCATAACTCAAAATAAAACAAAAATCACAAAGTATCACATAATCTTCAAAACAACAAAACCCAAAAGTTTCTTAAGCAAACGACCCTAACCTCAGTGTTACGTATCAGAGTAGGACTTCCTTCCTTTCTATGGAAATGAATAAACATACTTCAGAGCGATTTCTAGACTTCCTTACTTAATCTTTATTCACCTGCAAGTTACCCACGTTCAAGGTAACAATTCCAAGTAGAAAGGGTGATTAAACATAATCATTATAAAAGATGCAGGAATTAGATAAAGAGTAAAATCACTTGAATAACATCAACAATATACACATATTCGTCATATAGTTCGTCAAAATCATTAAAGACGTCATTTAAATCATTGTCATAAAAATGCCAATCATAATGATATGCAACTCAATAGACTCATGCATAAGGGACCGAAACATCATTGATGACTTAGTCATCGTTATCTCCAAAGATCCCCACCAATAGGATCGGTTCCCACTTGGAACCAGAGCACATCATAGTTTGCACTTAATCTGCACAATGGGATTAAGGCCATCACTGGACATTATCATCCTAAAATTAGTTATTGGATTTTTATCCTACAAAACATCATTGGACATCTCGTCCTAACAAATGCTACGAATGCATGATGCATACTGTAACACCCCATTTTCTACCCGAGATTTATATTAAAATCAGAGTCATAAAATATTTCAACTTAAAATGGGATATGACATTTTTAACTTAAAATCAATAACTTAATAAACAATCAAGAAAGATACATAACACGTTCAAGGAGAACTTCGACAATCATATAGTCTTCCAAATGATTCGACTTTATTAAATACTACGCAGCAAATTCAATACTTAAGTCATATAATCTTTAACCAACAAAATTCAACTTAAAACAAAGCAACAAAGTAGTCTTCGTAAAATCAACTTAAAAATTCAGCATTTGAAAAAACAACTAAACAAAACAAGACACGCGACATCCCCCCCCCCCCGAGTGCTACGTATCAGAGTAAGAAAGTCTCATACTTCCATCTTTCTTCTTTACTAACAATACTAGAGCTCCCCACGACGATACACTTGGTCTTACAAACTTCTTTTCAAGTAATTCTTCTAATTGTTTCTTTAATTCAGACAACTCGGATGCCGACATTTTATACGGTGCCATCGAAACAAGTATAGTACCAGGTACAAGAACAACCGCAAATTCAACCTCTCTCTCTGGCGGTACATCAGGAATTTCATCAGGGAAGACTTCAGGAAATTCCTTCACCACTAACAATTCCTCAATCTTAGTTTTCCTCTCAATAGACAATGTTTCCATCAAAGAAAACATTTGAGCTTCTTCTTTCATCAATTGATGTAGTTCTCTAAAAGATAACAATCCAACTCCTTCCTCTTCAAGAGTAGAAAATCTCACTGACTTGCGATAATAGTTTATATGAACATAGTTATACTCTAACCAGTTCATATCAAGAATTACATCCATCCCAGTCAACGGTAAACACACCAAATCAACATAAAAAGTCTTTATCGAAGATCGATAAAGGACACCTTAGACACATAATAGAAGTAGTTACTGATCTCTTACCCGGAATCTCTACGATCAATTCACCATTCATAGTAGATAATTCAAGACCCAATCTCTTAACTCAATCAGCAACGATAAAATAGTGTGTAACACTAGTATCAATAATAGTAATTAAAGGAGTACTATTAATGAAACATGTACCTTTGATAAGTCTTCCCTTGTTAGTTGTCTGAGTTCTTTCCAACGCGAACACTTTCCCAGTCTGAGCTTTCTTCGACTTCTTACACTGACTACCAATATGTCCTTCTTATCCATAATTAAAGCAAATCATTTCTTTGTGCTTGAAATCAGCTATTGCATGCACAGTCTTACCAAAACAAAAACACCTTCTTACCTCAGCAGTGCACACATTACTCTTGTGACCAGCCTGTCCACACTTGAAGCAAACTATACCAGCAAGAGCACCTCCCCCACCAGTCCTCTGAACTGGAGCAACCTTCTGTTTACCCTTCCCAGATGGAACATCATAAGGCATGCCACGGTTCTGATGTTGCTTGCCTCTTCTGTCGCTAACAATCTTGTAATGAGCATTATTATCGTCTTCATAAATCCTACAACTATCAACTAAATCAGAAAAGACACGGATCTTATGATACCTAACAACTTTCTTGATTTCAGAGTGTAACTCGTTTTCAAACTTGATGCACTTTGAAAATTCAGCACTAGCTCCATTATAATGAGGATAAAACTTAGACAATTCCACAAACTTTGCAGCATAATCAGTAACAAACATGTTTCCTTGATTCATCTCTAGGAATTCAATCTCCTTCTTGCAACGGACATCCTATGGATGAGACTTTCTCATAAATTCCCTATGGAACACATCCCAAGAGATTTATTCACATGCAACACCCAGCCTTTCACGAGTCTCTAGCCACCGGTCATCAGCCTTGAGTGCCAACATATGAGTACCATACCAAAACTTCTGCGCTGGAGTACATTCCATTACACAGAAGATTATTTCTATCTCTTTCAAACATCCTAACCCTGCATCTGGATCATGCTTTCCCTTAAAGACATGTGGATTCTCTCTTTGAAAAGTCACCAAGCTACGTGATCCAGCATCCTCACCAACGTTCGAAAAATTCTACACAGCCTGAGCCATTGCTTCTATTGCAGCAACCATTGCAACATCATTTATTCTAGCCATCTTAACTTAAAATTCGGAGTAAAACTCTCAACTTAAAATTTCCAATTTACTGAGGCATCAAGGCATAAGCCTTCAACTTTCAACTTAGCGCTAATCCATGCCAACATAGTGTGAGCAACAACCCCAACATAAACACTGGTATGATATGCGACTCAACATGATTATGAACAACAACAACTATTACAAAGTAATAACATAGCAACATTCAACTTATCAACATTGGCCAAAGGCCTTCAACATAAGAACAACAACGACAAATCAACATTTTCCCTATGCCTTAAATTCACAACAACAACTTATCAACTAGCCTATTCCTAAGCCTCTGTTAAATCCATGGCAGTAAATAACTTACCAAGTCTGCTATCAATTTTTATGGTAATATTACATACTTAACTTCTGGTAAATTCATCTCAGTATTTACTATTTAACTTCTTACTACATCCTAAGTCAATTAATTAATTTCTTTACTTAGTTATTTGTTTTAATCAAGGTTCTGTAATAAAATCTAAGCATATTAGTAGCCAGACAATCCTCTAGCAATCGCGAGACAGAATGTAAAACAAATCATTCTTATCAGGGTGACTATCGTCACACTTATGTTTCTAGCGTCACGTTGTGACAGACGACACAGGGAAGTGACGAGCGTCACCTCTCCCAGACGGTTGTCAGATTCAAGGGACAAATGTCCCAACCTCAGAATCTCCAGTTTCCTCTCTGTTTCTTCTTCATATCTATTTCCTCTTATCTCTGTAACTATTTCCAAATATCTCTCATGCCAACTGTCCATTTAACTCCATACAACAACACAACAGATTCACCCTCAACATTATTAAATAATGTGTTTACGATTTATTCAACATCCCCAACCAATTCATTTGTTCAACCTAAACAGCTTATGAACTAAACAACTTAACAACATCGATCAATCACAACTGTAAGAAATCACAATTATCAGTAACATCAACAATTCACAACAACACACAAATTACCCAACACTACGTACCAATTTTCATACCCGATTATAAAAGTCGAACCTACCCTTACCTTGGATTAAAGGCAGCTCTAACTTGATCGGATTCCGGGAAATCGCACCGATTACAGTTTCTCTCACGTAACTTCTTCTCTCACGATCATGCTTTGTTCCTCTTCAACTTCTAACTGATACAAACATAACTTATTTTACTTTTCTTTCTATTTATCAAGATATTATTAATCTAGTAATATTACTAATGGGCCTAAATAACACACCCCTCTAATTGCTAATTCTGACACGAATTCTAGCCCACTAAACCAACATACTCCAACAACAATAATATTACTTCTAATACTAATTCCACGACTTTCCGACTTAATTTACCACAACACAAAATCGTCTGAATAATCACAAATAAATAATTAAATATTTGATTAAATAAATAATTAAATATTTGGGTGTTACAACTCTCCCCCACTTAGAATATTTTCGTCCTAGAAAACTTACCTGATTCAAACAACTCGGGATAGGAGTCTCACATCCTGCTCTCCAGTTCCCAGATCATGCTTTCTCCAGCAGCTCCCAACCAGTCTGAAATTCTGGTATGACAAACTCGGATATCAAATACGATGTTGAGACATCTGATCTGTTACTGATAAACATGGCAAGGTACAAACAACAACATTAAAATTCTGATATACCAGATATTAACAATCCTATAGGATGTTTAAACATTTTGTTTGTCATTCAGCAAGAACACTACATACAATATAAAACAGAAAAGAATTAAAGAACACATTCAAATTGTTAACCCAGTTCAATGCAAACTCAACTACTCTGTGGGATACCAAGCCAAGAAGGAAATCCACTATGTAGTATCAATAAAAGACTTCTCAACAAACACGTACAATTTACAGTCTTTTCACTTAATCACTACCAATGCAACTTCTACTTAGGAACTCCTAAATATGAGAAACTTATCTCACTTCCAATCATTGTAATGATGTCTCACGGTCCCAACTTTCAGTTGCTGATATTGACAGATCTTTACCTAAACAACAAGGTAAAAAAGAAGACACACTTCCATGACAACACCTTAGAGTTGCTTAAAAGCTTCCTCCAAGAACAATACACCTCTTACTTAACGACTTCGAGGTTTATAAACAACCACCAAGAATGAAACTTGTTTCGCAAGGCTGCTACAAGAACTTAACCCTAATGATATGACTTTTACATCTTTGGTTGGTTGCTAAACCTAGGTTACAAGGTTTCTTTTTATAACCTAATCCCAACTGGATTTTGGGCCTAATAACACAACATAGCAGCTGCTACAATCATGCAGAAAAATCTGCTACAAATAAAAAGATCATGCAGAAACTCTATATTTATTCAATATTTGATATTTGTCTTCAATATAAATTTGAGTCTTCAAGATCTTTTAAATCAGCGCCAATTGGATTGATTCATATGTTCTGATTATTCTGTTCTTTGTTAAATCATAACAAAATCTTCAATCATCTTCTGTCAATTTATGATGTCGAATGAATTGTCTTGACATCCTCTTTGACATGTTGTTCCAGATGTTGAAACACTTCAACACAACATGTTTAGGCGCACAAAAGGACTTTCTTGCATAACAAGTTCTTTATTTTGCAAGATTATATACATATATTTTGCTGCTATATTTGTTTTACAAAATTAATACCAATCCTAAAAATGCAGAACTTACAATCTCCCCCTTTGGCAAATTTTGGCTAAAACAAATACTACAAAAACAAATTCAGCAACAATACTGAAAAAACAACAACAAGCCTTTTCTTTATCATGTTAGGACATGTTTCTTGACATCTTCCTCAGCAACCTTCCATTCCTTTAGTGGAAATAGCAGTGAACAAGGAGTAGAAAGTCCTAAACTCTTGACCGAACTAATCTACTACTACCCCTATCCATTCAGGTTCCCAGAAACATTCTTCTCAGGCTGCTGAACATTCTCCATCTAGGAGACCTATGGTGGAATAAGAGAAAATTACTCACCTTCACTTATGTAACTCAGAGCACAAGTCACAACTGTGTTCATAACAATGGATACAAGTCACAAAGACTACCTCCCAACATCTTCCTGACATCCCAGCTACCACACCACCACATATTTGATACAACCATTGTAACAACAACTCCAAACACACCAAATATCATCTGAACAACCTCTTTCTTCCCCTTTTTATCCAAAACATGGCAAAGAGAGTCCTCACAGCACCACACACACGTATTACTCATCCAAGACTAAATGAACCCCGTGAAGGAAAAGAAAAGAGAAAGAAACTCACATGTTGATGAAGGAGAAAATGCGCTTCTATAAATAGGGAGCTATGACATAGATAGTAATGAACTATCTTTGAATAAAGAAGCATTCTCGTTCCAAGGTCTTTATGATAGGAGAAAAAAATTATGCACCATTAAATATGGATCGTCCAAAAACAGACCTTGACCAGCTGACTTTGTTCTCCCAAAATAAATGGACCAATAACCAACACGCATGAATAAGGCCCGTGTTTCACACCTTACAGTCAACATCGTCCACACACAATCCTAGTTAGGCTCAGCACATACATGTTCCAAAACATGTTTTTACCTCCAACCATATGATGTCTGCAAGCACCACTACAACATGGTTCACACCTCCTTCACAATCCAAATTAAACTACAGATAACAAATTTATCTTATATAGTCTTTTAGACACTTAAGACATTTCTCATATGGATCACACCTATGGGAGCACATAGCAACTAAGTAATATATATTAACCTGAAAAATAATTTTCCATACTTAGTAGTACATGTCACAACATGATGTGTAACATTACAGAACCTGGTTAAGGTACTACCCCCCCATAACTTCACAAATCCAGCTTCACAGGATTGTAACACACCCCCTATCAAGGATAATCGATGTTTCTTTGCTCTTTGATGAAAGGAAAACATAAGATGCATCTTCATGTCTTCAATAGCTCAACCTTTGTTCAATTCATAATTGAACACATTCACTTCTTGTACCAAAGCACACCTGACCCCTTCTTAGTTTGTTGTTACCAAAAGCTACAAATGTTGAACATCTTCTTGCGAGCAGGTCCTGACGTTAGGTCTTCACACACCAATGACCATACAATCCAAACAATATTCATCCAAACTAATTCTAACAATGAGAATCAGTTTATGAATATCCATATTATGACTTTCAAGCAAGCAATGCCTGATCTACTTCAGTCTACTCTACATGTTTCTTCCAAGACAGATCATCTACTTCATCATTCTCCCATATGATTAGGTAGACTACAAATTAGAAATAATGTAGATAAACACCCCAGATAATGTCCTTATCACCAAGATTCTTGATGTGCTTCACCAACTAGACTTACTATAGCATAGTAATCCAAGAACTGAAAATCTTAAACAACATTGTGCCACCAGCTTGAATCAGAAATCCAGAACGAGAGTAAAATCTCATCCACCTTCAAGAAGAACTAATCTCCTTGAGTCTCTAACTCATCACTCTTCTGCCCAAGAGAAACTTGTTCTAAGACAATCCTCAAGATCAACCAGCTGCCACACTTTGATTATCTTGATTTTTCAAATCCACTATAGAGATCAACCAATTGCCATAGTTTGATCACCTCATTTATGAATTCTCATATGAAAAAGCCAACTGCCACACTTTGTCTTCTTCACGTTTATCATAAATCTTTCAAAGATATCCTAATCAATAAGATTGATCTCTAGCAAGTTGTCAAGATAACAGTCCTTTTGAAGCATCCAATCCATATAGATCATTTTATCTTAAATTGATGTGCCACTTCGCCAATTTAGATTCTGATGTTGAACTAGATGTTAGAACATTGTGAGTCCACATCCAGCTATTAAATTCAGCTCCTTCTTCTATCACTTGAAAGAACCTCCCCCCTTAACAAAACAAGAGTTCCATGCTCTCATAGACTTGATTCATCAACCAAGTTTGAGTAGACAACCTCCATTATGTTGATTCTGCAAAAATTCCTACCAATATCACATATTAATGAGAAACTCCCACTGTTTCTCCAAAGTCTTCAAACCTGCCATTATCTGAACCTTCAGAAGGAATAGTTCAAAACTACACCTTACAACAATACTGAGGATGACACTTTTCCTTGAGTAAAGCAATCTTCACAAAGTTCTGATGATTTTATCAATTCTAACTTCATGATTCAGCACACGTTCCTTGTCATTGGAAGAACAAAACTCCAACTACACCCACCAAAAATAGTCTGCACTCTTGCACTAATAGACCACATACAATACTTCTTAACTCCCCCATTTATGAACAACCAAAGCTCTTTCTGAGGATGAGCATTAGTTACTCAGTACACTTTCTGAACCATAAGATTCTGACTGTAGATATGCATAATTCTCAGACAAATACCAAGTCTCCCATAAAGGTACTTACTTTAGGTTAGATAAGATTACCTTCTCACATAAGGTAGGACATTTAGTCTGACTTCTTCTTCTTCTGTAGGCATTTGACACCTTCTGAGATGATGTTTTAACATTCTTTCAGACATCAGTATCATTCACAGCAAAACTACACAGATTACTATGGTCCTGAGGACAACCTTCATAGTAATCCACACATACACATGCAAGGGAACACAAGGGAATCATCCATCATTAGTTGATCCGGCTATTAGACCAAAACATAGACATATGTAGCAACTGGAACACTTCAACATACTTCTCCTTCAGACTCAATATTCAGACTGTTTGATGTGAGATGTCTTCAAACCCAATATAGCAACTGATTAGCTATATTCACATCAATCAACTCTACAAGTTGATACAACTTGACCTTCATGTACAAGGAGTCTCTTTGAAATAATACTCCTTGAAGCTCAGGTACTTCACTCCTACAACAAGGACTAGAAATAAACTGTCCTCAGGAGAGCATAACATGTTGATCACTCCTTGACCAACACACACATCTGAGATAAGTTCTAGGGCTAGAAACTTCTCAGATACACCACCCATATGCCTCCTCTTCGAGATCAGGAGTAGGTTCCAAACATATGTGATACATCTACATTAGTTTAGCACCCAAAGCATTTGTTCAACCATTCCTTTAGACAACATAATTATGCATAATTCTGATGTGATGTTCTATCATGAGATATGACATCATACCAAGGAACACACCAAGAGATCTACAAACTAGAGATAGATCTGTTAAAAGCAATCTTCAGATCTCTTCACATAGGAGTTATCTGATAGATAAGCAGCAGATACACACTCCTCAGGAACGTCAAGTGTCACAAATTAGCCCTAGAAATATTCTCCAGGTGACACCAACAACAGTATGTTTGAAAATAAATCAAACCTCCTACAACAACAGTTCACCACCATGCTGCAACAACAGAATAGTCCATTCTCCACTTCTAAGGACCATTCACACAACAAACAGCTTTTCAGAAAAGATCTTCCACCTTGACCATGAACCATAAAGTATCCCCCTTGGATTTCATCCAGAAACAGACTAGGATGCCTGCTCTGATACCAATTGAAATTCTGGTATGACAGACTCAGATGTCAAATACGATATTGAGATATCTGATCTGTTACTGATAAACATGGAAAGTTACAAACAACATCATTAAAATTATGATATACCAGATATTAACAATCCTACAGGAAGTTTAAACATCTGGTTTGTCATTCTGCAAGAACACTGCACACAATATAAAACAGAAAAGCAATAAAGAACACATTCAAATTGTTAACCTAGTTCGATGCAAACTCATCTACTCTAGGGGCTACCAAGCCGGGAAGGAAATCCATTATGTAGAATCAATTCAAAGACTTCTCAGTAAACACCTACAGTTTACAGTCTTTTCACTTAATCACTACCAATGCAACTTCTACTTAGGAACTCCTAAATATGAGAAACTCATCTCACTTCCAATCACTGCAAGGATGTCTCATAGTCATAACTTTCAGTTGCTAATATTGATGGCTCTTTACCTAAATAACAAGGCAAAACAGGAGACACACTTCCATGACAACACCTTAGAGTTGCTTAATAGCTTCCTCCAAGAATAATACACCTCTTACTTAACAACTTTGAAGTTTAAAAACAACCACCAAGAATGAAACTTGTTTCGCACGACTGCTACAAGAACTCAACCCTAATGACATGACTTTTACGTCTTTGGTTGGTTGCTAAACCTAGGTTACAAGGTTTCTTTTTATAACCTAATCCCAACTGGATTTTGGGGCTAAAACACAACATATCAGCTTCTACAATCATGCCGAAAAATTTTCTACAAATAAAAAGATCTTCAAATAAACAACTTCCTAAAATATCTCTAAATATAGAAACTCTATATTTATTCAATATTTGATATTTGTCTTCAATATAAATTTGAGTCTTCAAGATCTTTTAAATCAGCTCCAATTGGATTGATTCATATCTTCTGATTATTATGTTTTCTGTTAAATCATAACAAAATCTTTAGTCCTCTTCTATCAGTTTATAATGTCGAATGAACTATCTTGGCATCCTTTTTGATATGTTGTTCCAGATGTTGAAACACTTCAACACAACATGTTTAGGAGCACAAAAGGACTTTCTTGCATAACCTATTCTTTATTTTGGAAGATCCTGTACATATATTTTGCTGCTATGTTTGTTTTACAAAATTAATGCCAATCCTAAAAATGCAGAACTTACACAAACAACTTTAACCCACACGATCTCTTTCCCTCGAAGAGTCTTCGTTTCACAATCCTTAACTCGTACAGGCTTCGTCTCCACCGTGAGATTATCTCGTATGTGCACATCTTCCATACTAACCACATGAGACAGATCTGAAATGTACTTCCGAAGTTAAGACACATGAAACACATCATGCAAATTCGAAAGATTTGGCGGTAACACCACCCGATAAGCAACTTTCTCAACTCTGTCCAAAATCTGATACGGACCGATAAAATAAGGAGTGAGCTTCTTAGACTTCAAAGCTCTCCCAACAACAATCACAGACGTGACTCTCAAAAACACATAATCACCAGCTTGGAATTCTAAATCCTTCTTTTGCTTGTCATGGTAACTCTTCTTCCTACTTTGAGAAGCCTTCATCTTCTCTCGAATCAACTTTACTTTCTTGGTAGTTTCTCGAACTAATTCCGGTCTAAGTACAACACTCTCACTAGATTCATGCCAACACAATAGAGTTCTACACCTCTGACTATACAACTCTTTAAAAGGTGCCATTCTGATACTAGAATGGTAACTATTATTATAAGTGAACTCGATCAACATAAGGTAAATATCCCACAAACCTCCTTGCTCAAGAACACAAGGTCTCAACAAGTCCTCCAACGACTGAATATTCCTCTCAGTTTGGCCATATGTCTGAGGATGATATGCCGACTCAACCTCAACTTAGGACCCAACGCTTCTTGCAAACTCTTCCAAAACTCCGACGTAAACCTCAGATCTCTATCCGACACAATACACAAAGGAACACCATGCAGCTTCACAATCACTCGGATATAAATCTCTACCAACTTCGCAATTGGATATGTGATGTTAATAGGTATGAAATTCACCGACTTCGTAAGCCTATCAACAATCACCCAAATTGAATCATGCCCCCTTGAACTAACAGGAAACCATGTCACAAAATCCATAGAAATGCTATCCCATTTCCATTCTGGAACTTCCAACGGTTGCATTAACCTTGCAGGCTTCTAATGCTCAATTTTCGACTTCTGACAAGTCAAACACACATACACAAATCGTGCCACATATTTTTTCATCCTGGACCACCAAAATATTTTCTTCAAGTCTTTATACATTTTAATAGCTCCCAGATGAATAATCATATTACTGCTATGACCCTCTTCAAGAATCCTCTTTTTCATATCTACATCATCAGGAACACAAATTCGATCATGCAGTCTCAACACACCTCGTGCATCAATCTTAAATTCACTCTTCTCTGATTGACCACATCTATTCATGATGTCCACTAGTTTCATATCCAGCTTTTGAGCCTCTCAAATACTGTCCAGAAAGTTATTATTAATCTTTAAGATGCCCAACATCACACTCTGCGGTGTCACTTTGCAAATCAAACTCATATCTCGAAACTGCTCAATTAATTCCAACTCCTTAATCATCATTGCTGACATTTGTAAGGTCTTTCGGCTTAAGCATCAGCCACGACATTAGCTTTTCCCGGATGATAATTCAAACGTAAATCATAATCTTTCAACAATTCTAACCACCTTCGTTGTCTCATATTTAACTCCTTCTGATCAAATAAATACTTCAGGCTCTTATGATCACTATAAACTTCAAATCCAGAGCCATAAAGGTAATGACTCTAAATCTTCAACACAAAAACAACTGCGGGGAGTTCTAAATCATGCGTAGGATAGTTCTTTTCATGAGTTCTCAACTGTCGCGACGCATAAGCAATTACCTTATTGTTCTGCATAAGCATACCTCCTAAACCCATCAACGAAGCATCACAATAAACCACAAACGGTTCTACAGGATTAGGTAATGTCAAAACCGGAGCCGACATCAATCTCTTATTCAAATCTGTAAAACTTTGTTCGCACTTAACATTCCACATAAAGGCTTTACATTTACAAGTTAACTTAGTTAACAGAAGTGCCAACTTAGAAAATTCTTCAATAAACTTTCTATAATAACCAGCAAACCCCAAAAAGCTTCTAATCTCAGTAGTCGACCTTGGATTTCCCACTGCAGTACAACATCTACCTTTGAAGGATCCACAATAATACCACTACCTGAAATTACATGGCCAAGAAAACTGACTTATTTCAACCAAAACTTGCACTTGGACAACTTTGCATACAATTTCTTGTCTTTCAGAACTTCTAATACTTTTATCAAATGTCCCTAATGCTCTTCTTCGGACTTAGAGTAAATCAAAATATCATCATTGGATACAACTACAAAACAATATAGATAAGTATGAAAAATATGGTTCATGTATTCCATGAATACTCCCGGCTCATTAGTCACACCGAAAGGTATCACCGAATACTCATAATGTCCATATCATGTTCTGAACATCGTCTTCAGAATATCCTCATCTTTCACTATGATCTGATGATAACCCGATCTCAAATCAATCTTACTAAACACACCAGGACCCACCCATTGATCCATCAAATCATATATTCTCGGAAGTGGATACTTGTTCTTGATTGTCACTTTATTCAGATGTCTATAATCAACACAAAGTCTCATACTTCCATCTTTCTTCTTTAATAACAACATTGGAGCACCCCATGGCGATACACTTGGTCTTAGAAACTTCTTCTCAAGTAATTCCTCTAACCGTTTCTTTAATTCATACAACATGGATGCCGACATTCTGTACGGTGCCATCGAAACAAGTCTAGTACCAGGTACAAGATCAATCGCAAATTCAACCTCTCTCTCCGGCGGTACATCAGGAATTTCATCAGGGAAGACTTCAGGAAATTCCTTCACCACTAACAATTCCCCAATCTTATCTTTCTCATAATAGAAATATTTCCCATCAACGAAAACATTTGAGCTTCTTCTTTCATTAATTGTTGTAGTTCTCTGAAAGATAACAATCTAACTCTTTCCTCTTCAGGAGTAAAAAACCTCACCGACTTGCGATAATAGTTTATATGAACATAATTATACTCTAACCAGTTCATACCAAGAAAGACATCCATCCCAGTCAACGGTAAACACCCCAAATCAACATAAAAGTCTTTATCGAGGATCGATAAGAGACACCTTAGACACGCAAGAGAAGTAGTTACTGATCCCTTAGCCACAATCTCTACGATCAATTCACCATTCATAACAGACAATTCAAGACCCAATCTCTTAACACAACCAACAACGATAAAATAGTGCGTATCATCAGTATCAATAATAGTAATTAAAGGAGTACTATTAATGAAGCATGTACCTCTAATAAGTCTGTCCTTGGTAGTTGTCTGAGTTCCTGCCAACGCAAACACTTTCCCAGTCTGAGCTTTCTTCGGCTTCTGAAACTGACTACCAATATGTCCTTCTTCGCTATAATTAAAACAAATCATTTCTTTGTGCTTGCAATCAACTATTGCATGCCCATTCTTACCATAACTAAAATACCTTTTTACCTCAGCAATGCACACATTACTCTTATGACCATCCTTTCCACAATTGAAGCAAACTATACCAGTAGGAGCACCTCCCCTTCTAGTCTTCTGAACTGGAGAAACTTTCGGTTTACCCTTCCCAGATGGAACATCATAAGGCTTGCCACGGTTCTGATGTTCCTTGCCTCTTTTGTCGCTAACAATCTTGTAATAAGAATTATTATACTCTTCATAAATCCTATAGCTATCAACCAATTCAGAAAAGACACAAATTTTATGATACCCAACAACTTTCTGGATTTCAGAGCGCAATCCTTTTTCAAACCTGATGCACTTTGAAAATTCAGCACCAACTCCACTATAATGAGGATAGAAATTAGACAATTACAATAACTTCGCAGCATAATCATTAATAAACATGTTTCTTTGCTTCAGCTCAAGGAATTCAATCTCCTTCTTGCCACAGACATCCTCTAGATAATACTTTCTCATAAATTCCCAATGGAACACATCCCAAGTGATTTCTTCACCTGCAGCACCCAGCCTCTCACGGGTCTCTAGCCACTAGTCATCCGCCTCGACTGCCAACATATGAGTACCATATCGAACCTTCTGCGTTGGAGTACAGTCCACTACACGGAAGACTCTTTCTATCTCTTTCAACCATCCTAAGCCTGCATCTGGATCATGCTTTCCCTTAAAGATAGACAATTCTCTCTTTGAAAAGTCACCAAGCTACATGATCCACCATCCTCACTAGCATTCGACAAATTTTGCATAGCCTGAGCCATTGATTGAATTGCAACATCATTTCTTCTAGCCATCTCAACTTATTGTCGCTTCCTGGATTTCCATCCTAGTACAAACGCGAAAGTTGCACGGAGAAGGAAGAGTCGCCAGCCATGCATTTTTATCCCGAAGGAACAGAAAGGTAATGCTGCACAACCCGGAAAAAGAAAGGAAAGGACAAGGTCATGCGAACCAAAGAGACTGGGTTCAGGAATCGGTTACGAACAGGAAAGATATTAGCACCCCAGATCGTTAGCCGTTCCCGACAGGATCCACGCTTGTTAGAAAACTATTTCAAAGGGGGTAAGAAATGAGGCTGCTGCAAAAGAAAAGGAATTGGATCTGGAGAAAAGAAAAGTAAGGGGGGAAATGCAGGGAAAATAAAAAGAATGCTTAAATGGGCCCTACCCCACTTCCTATGTACCTCATCAGGAAATGAGGATAAGATTCGACGTAGTTCCCGTAACTAGGGAGGAAAATTGTTGTTTGTGTTTTTATTGCTTGAACTACTTACGCATATGCTCAGGTGTTGCATGCTCGTCTAGCACGAGTGCGTTTACCGTCTTACAAAGAGACGAGTCGAAGTGAGTTCTTTCGTTAAGAGTGAGTGATATGAGAAAAGAATTCCCGAAGGAGAGATGATTATTATTTGTTCAGTGTTTCTTATGAGTTTTTCTCTGAGATTTTCATAGGTGAGTGTACCTAAGTCTTACTCAATGGGATGTGTACTTATTACATCATCCGAAAATGGAATGGATAAGAGGCACACATAAATATGAGGGATATCCCCAAATCTAGTCCCAAAAGTTAAGGCTCAAACACACTAGCCTATTGAACTTTATTAAGTGTTTTGTGGTTTTTGATTAATAAGTGTTTTTTAACTTTTTTTGTTTATGAAATAATATCATCCTAAGACTTGTTCATCATGATAGATACCCTACACCTCACCCCGATATGGGATGTGTGCAAGTACCCCATGGCAAAGAACCTTAGCACATGAGAAGACTTATCATTTATTAGGTGACTTGACGTTGTTGTTTTGAGATGAGAGGAGATAGAGCAAAGATAACCAAAGGTAAAATTCTAATGGGGGACTGATAATCCTAAGTGGGCACAAGTGCCTTCTAATGCAAGTAAGCAAATCATAATCAAAACTTTCACAAAATGGGCAACCAAAGTTCATGCATCAAAGAAACTCCAAACATGCTTCAAAAATTATTAAATTAAGTCCCAGGGGATCTCAACCAGGGGTAAACATATTGCAAAATCCTCAAACAAAGATTCAGAACATATGGCACTCAAACAAACAAGCAAAGCAAGCTAGGGTTTCACAAACTTAGGTTCAAAACAATGTCTCAATACTCAAATAAAAAGACCTAAAAATTAGTACAAAATTTTTTTGGAGTACCTTAACATGTCCCTAAAACAATTAAAAAAGAATTAGATTCATATCACTCATGGATATCAAGGAATAAAATCAACAAGTCAGGACACTCATGGAAGAAAGAAATTCAAAAGAAATTAAAGTGGAAATTAATTCAGCAGGTCAAAATAAAATAAAAAAGGAAAATAAAATTTTACAAAATTTTATAAAATCCTAAAAAATTTTTATGAATTTTTTGGGAATTTTTAAGAGCCTAGAACTATTTTTAAAAATTAAAATTGAAACTGAACAAATTAAGGAAATAAAAATAAAAATAAAGGTGCAAAGGGGCTGCACACAAAGCAATATACGCGTACTAAGTCAGACTGGGCCCTAAAAGGGGTGCGGAAAAAGCAATTGAGGCCCAGGAGCCCACAAAAGAAAATCAAAGTCAAAAAATGTTGACTCTCTCCTGGCCCTAGGATGAATCACATGAACCACCAGCTAGTCAATAAAGTCCAGGTAATCAAATCCTACGCTTCAGGACAAGTCTCCAAAAAGTCATCAGATCCAAAGGTCATGCATAAGGTCAAACGAAACAGGAGTAAACACATCCAACGCATCAGGTTCAGTCACACCAAAGTATTCACATCCAAAGGTCCATAATTAAACTGATAAAATAAACTCAAAAAAGGTCAAAAGCATGTGAGAGGCTTGTGCCTCATTAATGCATTGGTGCACTACCAGCCATCAGATAGAAACAATCGAACAATTCATGAAATATCTGAGAAACAAAACATATCACATGAATGTCAACATAAGTCACCAACCGAAGAAGACTCTGGTCGTCTTCTCCGACCAACCACCGGTAGGATCAGGCCAAAATTTTCCAGAAACTCAAAACAAATACATCAAAGGAAAGAAGATTGAACTTCAAAACTAAAAATCAATATCTAAAGCTTTAATGGATCATATACACTTCAGAGACTTCAAATCAAGCAATAGCAAGGAAAAACAAGCATTATCATGGAAAATTTGAAGCAAACAAGTTAAGTGGCCAAACCTGAATATGAAGCTGCAATGAGTGTTTGAGAAGTCCAGAGGTTCCTTGATCTTCTTGAGCTTATATCTTAGCCAAATAAAGTTTTAGAAGCTTGATATTGATGCAAAAATGGAGGAATCTGAAAGTATGCTTAATCTTCAAACTTCACTATGATGATCTTCAATTGAGATCAATGGTGATAATGGAAGCACAATGTAACCTCAAGAGAATAGAAAGAAATTTGTGCAATGAGAGCTATGGAGTGAAGATTTAGATCTGAGTTTTTTGAAATGTGAGCAATGTGTGAAGAGTCCTTGCAATTTTCATTGAGATGGTTTTTATAACACAATGCCGAGGTGTAGTGACCAATGGAAAGGGTGTTTAAAACAATCAGATTTGAAAACCCTAGCATGATGCGTACAGCCATTCCATTTTGTTCATGTGTGGTGAGGTCTCATACATTTTATGGTGGAGCTTAGCATTGTGTTGTTGTTGCTTTTGACAATGAGATTTATGATGATCTGATGTTGTTGTGTGATTGGTGAGGATGCATTGTAGTACACTTCAAATTATCCTATTTGGTGGAAGCATGAAGGAGGCGTGTGCACCAATACTAGCTCTCTCTCTCTCTCTCTCTCTCTCTCTCTCTCTCTCTCTCTCTCTCCATTTCATATCACATGATTTTGGTACTTTTTTTTCACTCTCAAAAATCCATTAAGAATACAACAAAATATTATATATGGTGCATGTGCATTTTGGTCATGGAAACAAAGGCAATGGACTAACTAATATGTAGTAAAAAAAATATATAGTAACACTTTGACACAAAAATTATGAAGAGAAAAGGTGGACCAATGACAAGTTGACAAAAATGCCCAAAAACCCTAAAAATGACCTCAAACTTCCAAAAATCATATCTTGAGTTCTAAAAAAGCTATGAAGATGATCTTGTACTTTTGGGAATTGGAAAATCAAGGTCTACAGCTTTGATGTTCAAGAAAAAATCATTTTGAGCATTTTTGATGAAGGATAATTGAGTTGAAGTTAATGCATAAACTGCCAAAAATAGAAACTTCTCAACTTGACTAATTCCATTTTTAGTAACTTTTGCAAACTCTTAATTCTTGACATTTGAGAACATTCATGTTATTCCTTGACCAAATGAAGGCCCATGAAGTTGATGAACATGATTGGAACCCTAAAAATCTCATGGTTGACTTTTCTTTTACACAGTTGACCTTTTCCTTGTTTTCACAAGCAACTGGACAATTGTCGTACTTTCTCAATGATTATTTGTGCCAAATTGTAACCCTAGGCCATGTATGACATATAAAGGCATTTGATCACAATAATTTATCAAATCCATGAGGATATCCTGCTTTGAGACAAAACCCTAATTAGGGTTCCTTATATAGGAGAAAATGCACTGATGAACCAACCCGCTTCTAGGGCCTTGAAGAAAGGTTTGAGCTTGTGTATGATATGAGGACCCCTTGTAGGCTTGTTGTAATACAACTTGGCTCTCATTTTTGGCTTTGAAGAAATACAAATTGCTATATCAATGATCACATGCCCTATGCCTCTAACCATGGTTTGATAAAAACCTGTAACCATGAAGAATCTATCTTTTATAATGAACCAGAAGACTACTGGCCGGCCACAGAGATGTGGGCCTTATAATGGTGTTGCAATATCAATGGATTTACGACCAACCAAAATCACCAGGAAATGGCATCAAAGGATCCAAAATCCAAGACATGAGCACGTAACATCATAGGATTTACGACTTAAAGAAGTGTCTTTTATAATGAACCAGGAGACTACTGGCCTGCCATAGAAATGTGGGCCTTAGAATGGTGTTGTAATATCATATGATTTACAACCCAAATATGAGAACATAATATCATTGGATTAACCACTCAAGGAAGTGTCTTTTATAATGAATAGGGAGACTACTAACATGTCACGAAGATGCGGGCCTTAACAATGAAGTCTGTAAAACAAACAAGTGATGATCAAGATGCATTGTGAAATCCTCTTCTTGAAATGTGCAATCCATTTGACAAAAAAATATGCCTCTCAAGGTCTAGTCCATCAAAAATGGATTTTGTCCTTTATAGTGAACCAGGGGACCATTGGCCTGCCACATGCATGTGGGCCTTGAAATGTCTTTTGTAATGAACCAGATGACTACTTGTAACACGGTGGGAGAACTGACTTTAGTTATGTTGCGGATAGCAAGAGTCGCCACCGACTTTTATTTTATCCAAAGGAAAGGCATAAAAGAACAGGAAAGACCTTATAAAAGATTTTTGGGTCCGGGGGGTAGGTTATGTAAAGGGAAGGTGTTAGCACCCTTTACATCCATGGTTATCCATGGGCTCTTAGTTACTTAGCTCACTTTAAAATGTTTTTGAAATGTGAAGTGTGTGAATAGAAATTTTCTTAAGAGTTTGATAATGATCCATGTACGGATGCGTAAAAAACCTTTGTTTTGAAAATTGTTTGAAATGTGTGAAATGTTTGAAATTGTTTTTGAATAGTGAGCAAGTATCTAAGAGGAACCTACCCTAAGTTTAAGTCTTTTCTGTTCTTGAATCCTTTAAATGGTAAGACTATCCCTATTATTAAGGAATAGGTAGTCATTACCTTGGATGTGAGGGACATGTGAAAGGACATCTGTTTAATGAAGGCAACTGTAGGGTGTATTAAGCAATTTTGGAGGGACTGTCATCTTTATTCGAAAGGAACAAGATCATTATGAAGACAACATTCGGAAGGGACTTGATCTTTTATTTGTTAAGGGACTAGATGACTTTATTTTGAGGGACTTTTGCTTTATACACCCTACTTGACCTTTTTGATTAGGCAACATGAGAGGTATCCCTAAGGAAGTGAGATGGCGATCAAAGATCGACTTACGTGTGTGAGTGTACAATTTTAAATATTTATCTTTTGAATTAAGTGATCTAAATTAATTTTAAATAACATACATGTTTACACTCCCTATTTTTACAAACCATGACATAAAAATAAATAATTTAAATATTACAAAATATTACATCCAGGAGCAATTACAATAATAATAATAAAGCAAATTAAATAAATAGCAAAATAAATAAATAATTATAATTGGGTTAGTGAAAATAATAATAATAAAAATAATATCAAATTTAATGGGGTTAGTAATAATAATAATAATAATAAATCACAATATCTATAAATGGGGTTAGTAATAATAATAATAATAATAAATCACAATATCTATAAATGGGGTTAGTAATAATAATAATAAATATGAAAATAAATAGCATTAATGATAAAATAAATAAGAATATTAGCATAATAATTACAAGATCAAATTTTTATGAACAATTATTATTTAAGATTGCGAAGAAAATATAAACAATTAATTATCATAAAGTCTTAAATGCTATAAAAATTAAGTTAATTATAAACATATTATGAAAATAAATTATATTAAATTAACAAGTTTTAATTATTTTTTAAAACATATATTAAAAAAATTATTTACATACATAACTAGATTATAAACAATTATAGAATATTTACATATTATAAAAAAAAAATTAAACATTTTAATTTTTAGATTTTATGTACAAAATTTTAAATTATAAACAATGTAGGTCATATTTACATATTATAAAAATAGGATCAATTATGATTATATTTACAAAATTTAATAAGATAGATACATGAATGAAGATATGATCATACAATTATATTTACAAATTTAAAGATTATAATAAAATTTTATTCACTAATTAAAATATAAACAAGAATTACAATTAGGTTTTTTTTAGAAAAATATTTTAGGGTTTTGAAAATAATTAGGATTTAATAATTTATAAAATTGCATTAGGGTTTTAAAAAAGATATTATGATTAAATTAGAGTTTGCAAAAATAAATTAAATTTTATATACAACAAAATATAAATCTAATTATTATTATATACATGTTTTTAATTTTAAATGTATAATTATAAAAACTAAGTTTAGAATTAGAAAACATTTACATGTTATTTTTTATAAAATTATCTAAAAATACTAAACATGATTATATAACAATATAATTAACAAAACAATGAAATAATAAAAAAAATTGAAACTTACCTGGGGCAGGGATTGAACCCAGGATGCCTTGCTTGACAACACCCATGCCATACCACCAGGGTCCTTAGCTTCTTTCATGCGCGTACCAACCACCAGGCCACTTATCATCCTATGAAATAATATACAAACAACACAATAAATATACAAATCAAAATTCAAAAATCTGAAGCGCGCGAAGATCTTTATCTTCAACCTTGGGTTCGCAGGTTTTCCTACGAATTTATCTACAACTTTTCCTGCGATTATTCCTACCAATACAACCTGCGAACATCAAACACTATTCAAACAGCACAATTTTATCAAATTAAAAACATCTTTAACTTCCTTGCAACCTGTACAATCCAATTATGTCAACCAAATTCATTTATATTGTGTAAATTGAAGAACCCTAATTTAGAGCTTTAAACCTTAAACATGGTATACTCATGATTCGGCCATAACTCTTCACCAAACTATCCAGACTTCATCTATAGCCAATAACAAACATCAATATATCATTAAAATTCATTATCAATAAGTAAATATGATGATTCGAAAAAAAATATATGAAGCACATGGATGATTCGGTTCATGCATTATGGAGTGTTTTGGATGCAAATAAGTGTTGGTTTCCACTCAATGAGGTCCAAGGATCATGGCTGTGTTCTCAAATTACCTTCAAATGTCCTGGAAGATTGAAACCGAATGTGAGTTTTTGAGAGGTTTTTTGGTTTATGAAACTTACTCTTGGGAGGCAGAAAATTTTTTGTTGATGATGGCATTATGTTTAGTACTTATAGGAGATGGAATTTAGGTCATAACATTGATTGATCATGTGAAAATTTTGATTTGAAAAGATTGAAATTGATCATGTCTTAAAATTCAAATATTTGTGCATGAAGACTTGCTATTTTTGGATCAATCTCATGATTTCCTTCCCTTTCAACTTCAATCAATATTGAAGACCTTCTAGAAACCAAATCTCCATTAAATAATATATTTTCATATTTTATATTTATTTAAAATGATTTTTTATGAATTAAATCAAAATAAATAAAAATAAAATAATAAAAATTCTGATTTTTAATCATTTGGGTCGTGCATGATGATAATGTATGGATTGGATCACAATTTGGCAAGCCCATTTGGAAGAAATTGGTTTTAAACCTCCATTTTCATCATAAACCATCACAAAATTTCCCAACTTTGCAAGGGCACATCTCCCTCAATTTTAATGCTATGAGGGTGTTCTTGGAAATTTTGGAAAGCTTGAAGAGTCCTATAAACAACCCCATTGGTTTCATGTCCATATCATTTACCAATCTCAAGTTATGCCCTTTTGAAGTTGTTGACTTTTTGTTGACTTTTGAAATGACCTATAATGTCTTAGCTCATACCTTCCAAATGAAGCATTTTTGGGCTTGGCTTGTGAGACACAAAGTTGTAGAGAATTCAATTTCCTTCAAAATGAGCTTTGAGTGGAGACTTGGTGATGAAGTATGTGAAAGTTATGGCTGGTCAAAGTTCAGTTGACTTTTACTGAGGAAACCCTAATTTAGAAACTCCTGATTATTGATGATCTGGAATCTCCTTGATGAATCATGATCAACCATTGATCAAATGATGAATTTTACTTCATATACTTGATGTTGGCAAAAAATCATGAAGTTTGACTTTGGTTTGACCACAGTTGACCTCAGTTTGACTTTTTAACTGCATTGACTGATTTTGACTTATCTGATCATCTGACTGAGCAAACTTCTGAGAAAAGTCTTGAAACTTGTCATGAGGGTTCTTATATACATATAAGATGTTATGAAACTCACTTGAAGTCTTGAAAGTTCATTTAGCCTGAATAAAGTCAAAACCCTAGTTTTGGATGCACTGCTTAGGAGTTGCATTGTCTGAGGGAATTGTCAACTCTTCTGACCCATTGTGAACTTTGTGAACCTTGTGAACCATCATAAAATGTCTTGTGAACCTCATGGGAGGTATTGTGAACCTTGTGAACCTCATAAAGTGACTTTGTAGACCTCATGAACCTCAGGAAAGCTTTGTAATCATTGTGAATCTTGTGAACCTTGTGAACCTTCAAGAAGTAACTTGTAGACCTCATGAATCTCATGAAAGGTTATATGAACATTGAGAAACTTGTGAACCTTGTGAACCTTCAAGAAGTGACTTATAGACTTAGTGAACCTCATGAAAGGTCTTGTAAATGTAGAGAAACTTGTGAACCTTGTGAACCTCCATAAAGTAACTTGTAGACTTCATGAACCTCATGAAAGGGATTGAAAGCATTGGGAAACTTGTGAACCTTGTGAACCTTCTTAGCACACAAAATCTTGTATTGTGAGGGAAAATTTTGGGGTGCAACAGCTGCCCCTGTTCAATTTTCTGAAACCTGAGGGGTTAGATTGGTATATTTGCCAGTCGTGACCTGGAAGGTTGAAGGGGATTGAACACAAAAGCCCAAAAATTTGCACTCACCAGTGCGTAGAGTAATACAGATGGCTAGTTGAATATACTTGAGTGGGCTTAAAGATGCCACTTGGAAGAACTGGAGATGGGCTTAGAGATGCCATCTAAAGAACTGGATATGATGATAGCTTTGTGTTGATACTGGATCTCAGTACTAGGTCTTTGTATAGGCCGTCTCTGAATCATTTATGCAACATGATTTGACTTGTTGAATGGACCAGTAGAAATAAATCTTCGTGGCGATTATCTCTTCTGGAAATATCTTGGACTAGGGAGCGGACCTTTATACAGACCGTTTGCCTACTCTCCAAGGTCAAAAGAACGTCAGGATTTGTTCTTAAGAGTCAAAAGAACGTCAGGATTTGTTCTTCTGAAAAAGTCTTGAACAAGGGGTCAAAAGAGCGTCAGGATTTGCTCTTAAGGGTCAAAAAAACGTCAGGATTTGTTCTTCTGAAAAAGTCTTGGACAAGGGGCCAAAAGAGCGTCAGGATTTACTCTTAAGGGTCAAAAGAACGTCAGGATTTGTTCTTCTGAAAAAGTCTTGAACAAGGGGCCAAAAGAGCGTCAGGATTTTCTCTTAAGGGTCAAAAGAACGTCAGGATTTGTTCTTCTGAAAAAGTCTTGGACAAGGGGCCAAAAGAGCGTCAGGATTTGCTATTAAGGGTCAAAAGAACGTCAGGATTTGTTCTTCTGAAAAAGTCTTGGACATGGGGCCAATAGAGCGTCAGGATTTGCTCTTAAGGGTCAAAAGAACGTCAGGATTTGTTCTTCTGAAAAAGTCTTGAACAAGGGGCCAAAAGAGCGTCAGGATTTGCTCTTAAGGGTCAAAAGAACGTCAGGATTTGTTCTTCTGAAAAAGTCTTGGACAAGGGGCCAAAAGAGCGTCAGGATTTGCTCTTAAGGGTCAAAAGAACGTCAGGATTTGTTCTTCTGAAAAAGTCTTGGACAAGGGGCCAAAAGAGCGTCAGGATTTGCTCTTAAGGGTCAAAAGAACGTCAGGATTTGTTCTTCTGAAAAAGTCTTGAACAAGGGGCCAAAAGAGCGTCAGGATTTGCTCTTAAGGGTCAAAAGAACGTCAGGATTTGTTCTTTTGAAAAATATATTGAACCAGTGAATGAATCTTTTTACAGACCGTTTTCCTGCTATTCAAGGGGCCAAAAGAACGTCAGGATTTGTTCTTAAGGGTCAAAAGAACGTCAGGATTTGTTCTTCTGAAAAAAGTCTTGAACAAGGGGCCAAAAGAGCGTCAGGATTTGCTCTTAAGGGTCAAAAGAACGTCAGGATTTGTTCTTCTGAAAAAGTCTTGAACAAGGGGCCAAAAGAGCGTCAGGATTTACTCTCTTAAGGGTCAAAAGAACGTCAGGATTTGTTCTTCTGAAAAAGTCTTGAACAAGGGGCCAAAAGAGCGTCAGGATTTTCTCTTAAGGGTCAAAAGAACGTTAGGATTTGTTCTTCTGAAAAAATCTTGAACAAGGGGCCAAAAGAGCGTCAGGATTTGCTCTTAAGGGTCAAAAGAACGTCAGGATTTGTTCTTCTGAAAAAGTCTTGAACAAGGGGCCAAAAGAGCGTCAGGATTTGCTCTTAAGGGTCAAAAGAACGTCAGGATTTGTTCTTCTGAAAAAGTCTTGGACAAGGGGCCAAAAGAGCGTCAGGATTTGCTCTTAAGGGTCAAAAGAACGTCAGGATTTGTTCTTCTGAAAAAGTCTTGAACAAGGGGCCAAAAGAGCGTCAGGATTTGCTCTTAAGGGTCAAAAGAACGTCAGGATTTGTTCTTCTGAAAAAGTCTTGAACAAGGGGCCAAAAGAGCGTCAGGATTTGCTCTTAAGGGTCAAAAGAACGTCAGGATTTGTTCTTCTGAGGAATGTCTTGAACCAGGGAATGGATCTTTTTACAGACCGTTTGCCTGCTATTCAAGGACATCTTGAGTAGTGTATGGATCACTTCTGATCTGTTGTGAATTGTTGATATAACTTTATCTGCATATAACCTTCCTGCAAGGAGAATGTTAGTTTATGTTATATGTATGCATGCATAGTATGATGCACCTAAGTAAATGTATTATGTATTTATGGATATGTATGTTATGGTATGATGTAAATGATGTATGTATGAAATGATGTTGCCTGAAGCGTCTGGATATCTTCGTATAACAACTGCTGGCCAGGGAAAATAAATCCCGATTCGTTGTTGAAGGATATGAGGAACTTATTCCCATCTTGTTTGATAATATATTATACATAACCTCCCGTATGCTGGGGATAGCAAGGTATAGATAACCTCCCGTCTGCTAGGGATAGTAAAGTATACATAACCTTTGTCTTTGTTTGATAGTAGGGTAGATATAACCTCCCGTCTTCGTTCGTCGTACTCTTATTGGAAAGTAAATTCCCGTATATCCGTATGAGGATAAAAGAGATGGATATAAATTCCAGGGGAGATAAGACTTTGTGAAGATGGATTCGTCCTACTGAGGGTTTTGTAACTGTCTTGTAAAGATGAACCGGCGAAGCTTAGTTGAAATCCTTCCCTCGTTCGTCCTTAGTAAATACTATTACTGCATTTTTATGCATTTCTGGTAAACATCAATCATATTAAGCACACATGCATTCAAACCCAACTAATGGACGTTTCGCTTATGTAAAATAGGGTAAAAGTAAATCTGGATTTAGAGGGAAAAGTAAAGCTGAACTTGAGAACAGAAACGTTTCAACTTCGAGAGTGTATAACCAATTGGATTTGGAGCTCCTGAAATTTTTAACTTTCCTGAATACCTTCCCTGAAATCCTCATAGCTGGATCTGAAGACATGATACTGACACCATCTGATACTACTGGCGTAGACAATTAATTTCCATCATGGTTTCAGCTGAGAATCCAATATCAAGGTAATACAACGAGAGGAATGTGTCTTCAAATTGTGATGGACCATATGCGCTCCGGGTATTAGATTTGAAGAGAAAGCATTGCCCTTTGGTTGAGGATGAATTATACCATGATGGAAGTATCTGAATGTAGTTACCTCAAGAGAAATAAACAGAGTGCTTCACAATAATATGTTTCTGACATCATGAAACTCACATATATGAGGAGAGCTGCCTCTGGCTATTAAGCATTGTTGAATCTGGACCTGATTGCCCTGAATGATTTGAACAGTAACTTGGTATGCCCCCTTGATTAGGAAACAATGACCATGCCCCTGGCATTAGGAATTCTGTAATGTTACCCTTGGCACTTCAGATAGATGAGGAGATCTGCCTCTGGCTGTTTAAACATAGTTGAATCTTGTCCTGATTGCCCCAAATGAGTTAGGCAGTATCATGGCCTGCCCCCTTGATTGGGAGATAATGACTATGCCCCTTTGTATACATGGGCTTTCATCCAGGAAGCAACTTTGTTTATCAGAAAGACTTTGATTTATTGAACATTCATCCTGTAAGTTTCTCTGTTTATCAAACACTCAGGTATATGCAAACAAATATATTCAAAAATGCAATGCTTATGTCTGTCTTGAAGTTTTTGAAAAAGAGTTATTTTAGAAAAAACAATTTTTATGAAAACTGTGATATTAACTCAAGTTTTATAATAAGCCCTAAAGGAGTCAGGATACCTTTTTGTAGCAGTTGCTTTCAAACTAACCATGCTTCAGTTAGGACTTTTAAAGGGTTATAACGTGGCCTGGTTCACGGTTTAAGAAACAAAGGATAAAGGCTCAAATTTTATTTGTACCCAACCCATTCTCCATGATGTTCTTCAGTCCTATACTCAGTTAACTTATGCATTAAGGCTCAAAGGAGTTTGGAATTGTAACACTGACATTTGTGATGGTTCAGAAACCAAAAATTTATTTGAACATTCAGTCATCTTTCTTTGTTGAAGATTCATAGTGACCTCTTTTTTATTTTGACTTTGTTATATCTTCTTTTTGCCTGAACTGTTTATTTCAAGGTTACAGTCAGCAGGATGTCTTAAATTTTTTTTTACTAAGTCTCTTTCATAGGTTTTGACTTAGTGGGTTTTTCTTTTGCTGGATATTGACTGTCAGGTTTAATGATTACAGAGAACCATCATTAGTTGTGTACAACACAGATATTTGGCATATTTGAGTTAACCGAGTAACTACCCTGCCCCGGGTTATGAATAAGGGTTTTAATTTGTGCGAGAATAAAAACTCCTACTTCATAGGCTCAAAAGGGTTGACTAGGGATTAACTTCCTTATATCTCCACTGTTTAGGAATTGAAACAATGCCTGTACATCGTCAGCATAGTCTGTTCAAAAGCATACTGCATAAGATTATGGTATTGTTTTCGTCATCCTCCCTCTACAGGCTTATAGCTTTATCAGGAGTTAAATATCACAAAAAAGAAATATGAAGCATAGTTCAAAATATAGTGAAACGAATGGATTAATTCAAGACAAACATATGCAATGCATTAATGAAAACAAAAGTTTGACATAATAGTAAGTGTTTAAACAAAACAAAAGAAATTACAAATGAAAATTCAAATGTTCTCAAAGTCTCTTCCTCTAAACTTGTCACTCCAGTTATCTGGAAACTTTGATGCTTGATGGACGATAGAAGAACTCAACCTGGCCTTCTGGAGTAACCTCAAGTATTCCTTCGTCGATTAGGTCTTAAATCTTATTCTTCAATGCCCAACAGTTATTAGTGTCATGACCAGGACAGTCAGAGTGATACATACACCTTGCCTTGGGATTATAGCAAGGAGAAGAGGTGTTAGGATTTTTAGGAGAATTTTCCAAGGAAATCAACTTCATCTCCAACAGGCATTGCAAAACTTATGACATTGGTGTGCTGGACCGGATGAACTATCTTCTACATTCCTTGTATAGAAGTGGATTAACCTTACCAGGCCTTCTTTCTTCCATTGAAGGATGATCAGTAGTAGCATGTCTCTTTCCTTCTCTTATCCTTACTTTCCTTTCATCCAAGTCAGCTTGTTTCAACGGAGGTTGACTGATGATTAGATTCCCAACTCTGTTAGGCCGAAACTCATTGACAAAGCTTCTCAGCTCTTCTTGCCCCTGGGCCAAACTCTGGATAAGAGCCATTTGGCCATTCATTTGGATCCTCATCTCTACCATCTCAGTTTGTAGTTGTTTCAGCTGATCATCCTTGTTGTCCTCAGGATTCTTCTTCTTCATGTCCTCAGAGAGGAGTGCGTTCAACTCTTCTTGCCCCTTGGACAAATTCAGAATCACTTCTTGAAATTGGGCATTCTGAGCTTGAAGATCTTTGACAAATTGTTCGAGAGCCATTTCTGCTGAAATAAACAACGAGAAGATGAGAAACTTGTTGTAACAACCTGTCATGCAATGATATGGTATGTAGATGCATATGTAATGTTTTCAAGGACCGCAGAGTTTACATTTGTTAAACAAACGGAAATAAAACTTTTATTAGTAAATGTTAAAATTATTTTACCCCTTGGGCTTATAATGAAGGGAAATAAGTACAAAAATGGGGTTTTAAGTCTCCCATGGACGTTTCCTCTTTGTATTGAGGTATGAGTTTAGATTCCGTTCCTCGTGAAGTTGCTTTGTTAGTTCCAGGATTCTTTCTTGGCTTGTTTTGTAATGAGCCTCGAAAGTATCCCTTTTCTCCTTCAGTTGGATCCAAGATCTATGCAAGTCTTCCATGTCAGTAGGCATATCTGGGTGAAGGATGGTATGAGCAGTGTCTCCTTCAGCAACAGGTTCCATGGTAACTGGCAAGATAGCAGGATATGGCATCATGAGAGTTTGAGCACGGGATCGCACCCATCTGAGATAAGCCTCCATAGGAATAGTGTACTTAGGTTCCAGTGTCTTGCTGTCAACCCTGTTTACTTTTCCCCAAGCTCGTATGAATCTCTGACGGTAACCTTGAAGATCGTTGTCGTAGTCAAACACAATGCCCTGAATCAACATGTCATGTGGACCATCACTCCGAGCATAACCAAACTGTCGTAAAGCTAGAGAGGGGTTGTAGGTGATGCCTCCTCTTATGCCTAGAAGTGGCACATTAGGAAATTCCCCACAACGATCAATAATAGTGACATTCTCCATAGATCTGGAACACCAATGGATATCTGAATGCGAGAGTGACATGATCCTCTTGGACCATCTGAACCCTTGCTCATTCTTCATTACTGAGCGAGGAAGGTGAGAAATAAACCACCTAGAAAGCAAAGGTATGCAGCACATCAAAGTTCCTCTTGCCCTTGTAGTACGGGTGTGAAGAGAGTGTAGAATGTCTCCAAGCAATGTAGGTACTGGATTGTGACTCAGGAATATGTTGATGGCATGAACGTCTATGAACTGATCAGGATTGGGAAACAATACTAAGCCATAAATCAACAAGGCTAGGATCTCCTCAAAAGCATCATAGCTCATAGCCTTCAAGAACACTTGAGATTTATCCATTAAGACTTTAGCAAGAATACCCTTAACTCCGCTTCTCGTTTCTAGAACAATGTCAGACTTCTTCAGATATAGAGCTGCAGCAATAACCTCTGGTTTAAGCTCTTTCTCCAAGCCTGTGAAGGGTCTTTGATCAAGAACAGGTATACCCAGAAGTTTAGAGAACTCTTCCATTGTAGGAACCAGCTGATAGTCGAGGAATGTGAAGCAATGGTGTTTAGGATCAAAGAACTGAAACAGGACACTCATCATGTCTTCATTGAACCCTGAGGTGACTAGATCCAATAGGTGACCATGTCTCTTGATGAACTGGGAATGATCAGACACTTGAGAAACCAACTCTTTAAGCTTAGCAGGTATGCCCACAAAGTTGATCCCGATGGTGTTTCTACGAGCAGAAGCCATGACCTATAACAAAGAACAAAAATCCTTTGGTCCTTGAAATGGTTAGTGAAAATGCTATGCTTATGATGCATGATGATGCTATGATGTTATGCTCAATCACAAACATGTGGCACACACAAACAAGTTACACCATAGCCCTAGGTTGAAAGGCTTGCATGAGGTTTAAGGTAGGTACCCTCCCCTGAAGTTAGTTGGTTCATCCTGTCCTATGAAAGTAACCAGGTTCTAAGGGATCTCAATATCATTGATCCTTCACAAGGGTGGTTGTTCAGTAGGAAACTTACTTGCCAACCAAAACCCTCCAAGTTTAGAATCTCAATGAGCGTAGTATCGAGTGTCAACCAACTTCAGTCTGTACCAAAGCCGGTTACCTCACTACTTTCTAAAGGCCAAGATGAGTTAACTAGGGTTCTAAAAGTTAGTTAGTGCATTGACAACATATGGCAGCCTCATATTATCCTCAACTTGACTTAAGGAACATAAGCACCAACCAAGAAGTCGCACTAACTATGGCCACCAGATCAACCGTATCGATATACGTCGTACAGTTTCCTTGGTCTATTGCCATTTACCTAAGGTACACTAGATCCGGGTTAGGACCTTTCACACATAAGAGCACCCCAACAAGATAATATAAAGCAAACAAGGCAAACAATTTAAAGTGATCTAATTCCTAAGGGTACCCCTCTTTTATATTAAATCCCCAGCAGAGTCGCCAGTTCTGTAACACGGTGGGAGAACTGACTTTAGTTATGTTGCGGATAGCAAGAGTCGCCACCGACTTTTATTTTATCCAAAGGAAAGGCATAAAAGAACAGGAAAGACCTTATAAAATATTTTTGGGTCCGGGGGGTAGGTTATGTAAAGGGAAGGTGTTAGCACCCTTTACATCCATGGTTATCCATGGGCTCTTAGTTACTTAACTCACTTTAAAATGTTTTTGAAATGTGAAGTGTGTGAATAGAAATTTTCTTAAGAGTTTGATAATGATCCATGTACGGATGCGTAAAAAACCTTTGTTTTGAAAATTGTTTGAAATGTGTGAAATGTTTGAAATTGTTTTTGAATAGTGAGCAAGTATCTAAGAGGAACCTACCCTAAGTTTAAGTCTTTTCTGTTCTTGAATCCTTTAAATGGTAAGACTATCCCTATTATTAAGGAATAGGTAGTCATTACCTTGGATGTGAGGGACATGTGAAAGGACATCTGTTTAATGAAGGCAACTGTAGGGTGTATTAAGCAATTTTGGAGGGACTGTCATCTTTATTCGAAAGGAACAAGATCATTATGAAGGCAACATTCGGAAGGGACTTGATCTTTTATTTGTTAAGGGACTAGATGACTTTATTTTGAGGGACTTTTGCTTTATACACCCTACTTGACCTTTTTGATTAGGCAACATGAGAGGTATCCCTAAGGAAGTGAGATGGCGATCAAAGATCGACTTACGTGTGTGAGTGTACAATTTTAAATATTTATCTTTTGAATTAAGTGATCTAAATTAATTTTAAATAACATACATGTTTACACTCCCTATTTTTACTAACCATGACATAAAAATAAATAATTTAAATATTACAAAATATTACATCCAGGAGCAATTACAATAATAATAATAAAGCAAATTAAATAAATAGCAAAATAAATAAATAATTATAATTGGGTTAGTGAAAATAATAATAATAAAAATAATATCAAATTTAATGGGGTTAGTAATAATAATAATAATAAATCACAATATCTATAAATGGGGTTAGTAATAATAATAATAATAATAAATCACAATATCTATAAATGGGGTTAGTAATAATAATAATAAATATGAAAATAAATAGCATTAATGATAAAATAAATAAGAATATTAGCATAATAATTACAAGATCAAATTTTTATGAACAATTATTATTTAAGATTGCGAAGAAAATATAAACAATTAATTATCATAAAGTCTTAAATGCTATAAAAATTAAGTTAATTATAAACATATTATGAAAATAAATTATATTAAATTAACAAGTTTTAATTATTTTTTAAAACATATATTAAAAAAATTATTTACATACATAACTAGATTATAAACAATTATAGAATATTTACATATTATAAAAAAAAAAAATTAAACATTTTAATTTTTAGATTTTATGTACAAAATTTTAAATTATAAACAATGTAGGTCATATTTACATATTATAAAAATAGGATCAATTATGATTATATTTACAAAATTTAATAAGATAGATACATGAATGAAGATATGATCATACAATTATATTTACAAATTTAAAGATTATAATAAAATTTTATTCACTAATTAAAATATAAACAAGAATTACAATTAGGTTTTTTTTAGAAAAATATTTTAGGGTTTTGAAAATAATTAGGATTTAATAATTTATAAAATTGCATTAGGGTTTTAAAAAAGATATTATGATTAAATTAGAGTTTGCAAAAATAAATTAAATTTTATATACAACAAAATATAAATCTAATTATTATTATATACATGTTTTTAATTTTAAATGTATAATTATAAAAACTAAGTTTAGAATTAGAAAACATTTACATGTTATTTTTTATAAAATTATCTAAAAATACTAAACATGATTATATAACAATATAATTAACAAAACAATGAAATAATAAAAAAAATTGAAACTTACCTGGGGCAGGGATTGAACCCAGGATGCCTTGCTTGACAACACCCATGCCATACCACCAGGGTCCTTAGCTTCTTTCATGCGCGTACCAACCACCAGGCCACTTATCATCCTATGAAATAATATACAAACAACACAATAAATATACAAATCAAAATTCAAAAATCTGAAGCGCGCGAAGATCTTCATCTTCAACCTTGGGTTCGCAGGTTTTCCTACGAATTTATCTACAACTTTTCCTGCGATTATTCCTACCAATACAACCTGCGAACATCAAACACTATTCAAACAGCACAATTTTATCAAATTAAAAACATCTTTAACTTCCTTTCAACCTGTACAATCCAATTATGTCAACCAAATTCATTTATATTGTGTAAATTGAAGAACCCTAATTTAGAGCTTTAAACCTTAAACATGGTATACTCATGATTCGGCCATAACTCTTCACCAAACTATCCAGACTTCATCTATAGCCAATAACAAACATCAATATATCATTAAAATTCATTATCAATAAGTAAATATGATGATTCGAAAAAAAATATATGAAGCACATGGATGATTCGGTTCATGCATTATGGAGTGTTTTGGATGCAAATAAGTGTTGGTTTCCACTCAATGAGGTCCAAGGATCATGGCTGTGTTCTCAAATTACCTTCAAATGTCCTGGAAGATTGAAACCGAATGTGAGTTTTTGAGAGGTTTTTTGGTTTATGAAACTTACTCTTGGGAGGCAGAAAATTTTTTGTTGATGATGGCATTATGTTTAGTACTTATAGGAGATGGAATTTAGGTCATAACATTGATTGATCATGTGGAAATTTTGATTTGAAAAGATTGAAATTGATCATGTCTTAAAATTCAAATATTTGTGCATGAAGACTTGCTATTTTTGGATCAATCTCATGATTTCCTTCCCTTTCAACTTCAATCAATATTGAAGACCTTCTAGAAACCAAATCTCCATTAAATAATATATTTTCATATTTTATATTTATTTAAAATGATTTTTTATGAATTAAATCAAAATAAATAAAAATAAAATAATAAAAATTCTGATTTTTAATCATTTGGGTCGTGCATGATGATAATGTATGGATTGGATCACAATTTGGCAAGCCCATTTGGAAGAAATTGGTTTTAAACCTCCATTTTCATCATAAACCATCACAAAATTTCCCAACTTTGCAAGGGCACATCTCCCTCAATTTTAATGCTATGAGGGTGTTCTTGGAAATTTTGGAAAGCTTGAAGAGTCCTATAAACAACCCCATTGGTTTCATGTCCATATCATTTACCAATCTCAAGTTATGCCCTTTTGAAGTTGTTGACTTTTTGTTGACTTTTGAAATGACCTATAATGTCTTAGCTCATACCTTCCAAATGAAGCATTTTTGGGCTTGGCTTGTGAGACACAAAGTTGTAGAGAATTCAATTTCCTTCAAAATGAGCTTTGAGTGGAGACTTGGTGATGAAGTATGTGAAAGTTATGGCTGGTCAAAGTTCAGTTGACTTTTACTGAGGAAACCCTAATTTAGAAACTCCTGATTATTGATGATCTGGAATCTCCTTGATGAATCATGATCAACCCTTGATCAAATGATGAATTTTACTTCATATAATTGATGTTGGCAAAAAATCATGAAGTTTGACTTTGGTTTGACCACAGTTGACCTCAGTTTGACTTTTTAACTGCATTGACTGATTTTGACTTATCTGATCATCTGACTGAGCAAACTTCTGAGAAAAGTCTTGAAACTTGTCATGAGGGTTCTTATATACATATAAGATGTTATGAAACTCACTTGAAGTCTTGGAAGTTCATTTATCCTGATTAAAGTCAAAACCCTAGTTTTGGATGCACTGCTTAGGAGTTGCATTGTCTGAGGGAATTGTCAACTCTTCTGACCCATTGTGAACTTTGTGAACCTTGTGAACCATCATAAAATGTCTTGTGAACCTCATGGGAGGTATTGTGAACCTCATAAAGTGACTTTGTAGACCTCATGAACCTCAGGAAAGCTTTGTAATCATTGTGAATCTTGTGAACCTTGTGAACCTTCAAGAAGTAACTTGTAGACCTCATGAATCTCATGAAAGGTTATATGAACATTGAGAAACTTGTGAACCTTGTGAACCTTCAAGAAGTGACTTGTAGACTTCATGAACCTCATGAAAGGTCTTGTAAATGTAGAGAAACTTGTGAACCTTGTGAACCTCCATAAAGTAACTTGTAGACTTCATGAACCTCATGAAAGGGATTGAAAGCATTGGGAAACTTGTGAACCTTGTGAACCTTCTTAGCACACAAAATCTTGTATTGTGAGGGCAAATTTTGGGGTGCAACACTACTGGCCTACCACAGAGATGTGGGCCTTGAAATGTTTTTTGTAATGAACCAGACGACTACTGGCATGCCACAGAGACGTGGGCCTTAACAATGTTGTCTTTTAATAAAGAACCAGGAGACTACTGGCCTGCCACAGGGATGTGGACCTTAAAATGGTGTTGCAACATCATAGGATTTACAACCCACACATAAAGTAATCAGGATATGATATCATAGGATCCATAACTAAAAGGATGAAAATGTAAGATCATAGGATTTACAACTCAGAGAAATCTCTTTTATAATGAATTAGGAGACCTCTGGCCTGCCACAGGAATGTGGGCCTTAGAATGTTGAGAAGGTAAAATCCCATAGGAAACTACTTCTATAAGAAAAAGACTTTGTTCTAGAACTCTGATGAGTAAAAGAACGTCCTGACCGACATTATGCTGTAAGAAGAGACAAAGATACTCTGATAAATATTTGACTCTGGTTGTGGGAGAAGTGTGAATGACTACTTACTTTACTTGTCACAGTAGCCAAAAATAAATTGGTGACTTCTCTGGGGAATATTCAATGATGGAAGTGAATATCAATCATGAAACTTTGCGAGGAAATAACAGTCTTCTGACCCGGCTGGGGAGATACTTGGTTACATACTCTTGCTGGGGAGATACTTGGTTACTTACTCTTGTTGGGGAGAGAATTCTGACCTTTCTAACTCTGTGGGGAAAAAACATACATCTTCCTGTTGGGAATGCTTCACTGTGAAATAATGACTCTGCTTGGGGATGAGAACTGTTCAACTGACCTTGAAGTTCTGCTGGGGAAAACCACCCTACTCTGACTCAGTTGGGGAAGGTTCCATTTGAACTATATTGGGGATGGTGTAGGGATCATCCTTTTTCCCGGGATAAGAGTTGAAAGGCATCTCTTACTGGGGAAAAGAATCTGCTTATGGAATGTCACCTTGTAACATCTTCCTTTTCTAGCTGCTAAACCTGCAACAACAAAGTTTGCACACATATGCCCCAGGGAATTGTATGGAATGAGTTAACCATCCGATGTTGCTCAACATTCAAAGTGATTTTAAATGTTTTCCCCTTTTCTCATGTTATTAGGAAAGCCACCTCATTTAAATGCAATGTTCTTTTATAAATAATTCAAGACATTTTTGCAAACAAAACATGTAAAAATAAAAACAAGGATGAAGCTTTTAAACTGAATAATTATTTTATTGATGAGGCTGTGAATAGGAAAAGATACATCAGGAAGCAACCACTTGGAAAATGGTGATCACTGTAAATTGAGAAAAGAAATTATCCTAATGGCAATGTGAAACAACATTCCACTGAGTTTCAATTCGGCTATGATCGTTATGTCTTCAAGATTACTCCCATTTGAACTTGCTTTCTGAAGATGAAGATTAGACTTATTCTTATCCTTTGGAGATTTCCAGGTTGAGTGAGACGACGACGTAGTATAGATAACTCAGATCACATCCATTCACTTATTCCCACTTTTGCATGGACCGCCCTTTCAGGTTTTCAATCCACCGGGATACCCTTTTTTGCCTGAGTTGTTCAATGCGGATTTTCAACTCATCGGGTGTAAATTTTTATTTATTTATATCCCTAACTTTTTCCCGAGCCTTTTATTCTATTTTTGGCTTAACGAGATGCCCTTTGTTTTCCTGAAATCTTTATTCTGTTTTTTGTCCAATGGGTCTCTTTTATGCGAAGTATTGTTTAATTACGTCTGAGTTGACAGGAGACATAAAATCTTCACCATACATGGTTGTAAGCTTGAAGGCTCCGCCTGAGAAAACCTTCTTAACCACGAATGGACCTTCATAATTTGGAGTCAATTTTCCCCTGTGATCTGTACTTGGAGGAAGAATTCTTTTAAGCACAAGCTCACCTGAGGACGAACTCTCTGATCAAATTCCTTTTTCATCCGTCTCTGATACAACTGACCATGGCAGACAGCTGCAAGCCTTTTCTCATCAATCAAACACAATTGATTATACCAGGAGCGTACCCATTCAGCCTCATCTAGCTTGAAGTCCATCATTACCCTCAAGGAAGGGATCTCAACTTCAATAGGTAGGATAACCTCCATACCATACACAAGTGAGAAAGGTGTTTCCCCAGTAGACGTCCTTACTGACGTTCAGTATCCATGCAAAGTAAATGGTAGTATCTTATGCCAATCTTTGTAAGTGGCCACCATCTTCTGCACAATCTTCTTGATGTTCTTGTAAGCCACCTTGACCGCGCCATTATTCTTTGGTCGGTAAGGAGAAGAATTGTGATGTTGTATTTTGAAGTCTCGACACAAATCAACCATCATCTTGTTCTTAAGGTTGAAACCATTGTCAGTAATGATTCTTTCAAGCACTCTGTATCTACATATGATGTCCCTTTTCAGAAATCTGGCGACCACCTATTTGGTGACATTAGCATAGGATGCTGCTTCAACCCACTTGGTGAAGTAGTTAATAAAGACCAAGATGAAACGATTTTCGTTTGAAGCAGTAGGCTCAATCTTCCCGATCATGTCAATGCCCCGCATAGAAAAGGGCCAAGGAGATGACATGATGTTCAGCAGACTTGGAGGCACATGCACTTTGTCTGCATAAATCTGACACTTTTGACACTTTCGGGCATATGAACAACAATCTGAATCCATTGTTAACCAGTAATACCCCGATCTCAGTAATTTCTTTGGCATTGCATGTCTTCCTGCATGGGTACCAAATGATCCTTCATGGATTTCATGCATCAACATGTTTGCTTCCTGCTTGTCCATACATCTAAGCAAGACCATGTCAAAGTTTCTCTTATAAAGCACGCCATCAGCATTCAAGAAGAAACTTGCAGTAAGTTGTCCCAACGTTTTTTATCATTGGAAGATGCCCTGACTGGGTATTCCTGACTCTTCAAGAAACACTTGATATCATGATACCACTACTTGTCATCAGACACTACATCAACAAAAAACACATATGCTGGCATGTCAAGTCGGGATATGTCAATCTTGGGGACATAATTCCAAAATAGCTTTTTGATCATTGAGGAAAGTGTAGCCAACGCATCGGCAAACTGATTCTCGTCACGGGGTATATAGAGAAGCTTTACTGTTGTGAAGAACGTCAATATTCTTCTCGCATAATCCTGATATGGAATTAAGTGAGGTTGATATGTATACCACTTGCTGGTGATCTGGTTAATCATGAAAGTTGAATCTCCAAATATTTTGAGGATCTTAATCCTTAGATTAATCACCTCCTTTATTCCCATGATACATGCCTCATACTCCACTTCATTGTTTGTGCAACCAAATGTCAATCTGGAAGCGAAGGGAAAATAAATACCTTTAGGAGTAATAAGAACAACACCAACTATGCGCCCATTCATATTGACGGCCCCATCAAACATCATACTCCATTTGGATTCAGGGTCTGGACCCTCCTCTAGGAGTGGATCCTCGCAGTCTTTAGCTTTGAGGTACATGATGTCCTCATTAGGAAAATCAAAACGCATGGGTTGATAATCATCCAATGGTCGTTGTGCAAGATATTCTGACAGAAAACTCCCTTTGATGGCCTTCTGTGAAGTGTATTGAATGTTGTATTCAGTCAGCATAATCTACCAACAGGAAACCTTTCCGGTCAATGCTAGTTTCTCAAAAATATACTTGTAAGGATCTATCTTTGAAATCAACAGAGTTATGTGTGTGAGCATGTATTGTCTCAAACACTTAGTAGCCCATACGAGTGCACATCATGTCTTCTCAAGCATTGAGTATCTTGATTCACAATCAGTGAATTTCTTGCTCAGGTAGTAGATGGCATGCTCTTTCCTACCTGTCTCACCGTGTTGACTGAGAACACAACCCATGGATCCTTCAATTACTACAAATACATTATGAGTGGCCTCCCTGGAACCAGAGGCATTAGAGTAGGAGGTTCCTGCAAATATTCCTTTATCTTTTCGAAAGCCCTCTGGCAATTGTCATTCCACCTGACCGCTTGTTCTTTTCTTAACAAATTGAATATTGGTTCACAAGTGACTGTGAGGTGAGATATGAACCTTGCAATATAGTTCAATCTACCCAGGAAACCACGTACTTCTTTTTCTATTTTCGGTGCAAGCATATCTTGTATGGATTTTACTTTAGCAAGATCAACCTCTATCTCTCTTTGGCTCACAATGAAACCTAGCAATTTCCCAGGTCACACTCCGAAGGTGAACTTGTTTGGATTCAATCTCAAATGAAACTCCCTCAGTCTCTCAAACAACTTCTGGACATTAACCAAATGCTCCTCTTCAGTTCGGGACTTGGCAATCATATCATCCACATAACACTCTATCTCTTTGTGAATCATATCATGGAATAATGTTACCATTGCCCGTTGATACGTTGCCCCGGTATTCTTCAACCCAAAAGGCACCACCTTGCAGCAGAAAGTACCCCACAGGGTAATGAACGTTGTTTTCTCCGTGTCTTCCGGTGCCATCTTTATCTGATTATACCGGGAGAAGCCATCCATGAAAGAAAATATCGAGAACTGAGCGATGTTGTCAACCAATAGATTAATGTGAGGTAATGGGAAATCAACTTTTGGACTTGCTCTGTTAAGGTCTCGATAATCAACACACATCCGAACCTTTCCGTACTTCTTTGGCACTGGTACAATATTAGCTACTCAAGGTGGATAACTAGTTACGGCAAGGAACCCAGTGTCCCACTGCTTCTGAACTTCCTCTTTGATCTTCATGGCCATGTCAAGACGAGTTCGACGAAGCTTCTGTTTAACTGGAGGGCAATCCTCCCTCAATGGCAGCTTGGGCACAACAATGTCGGTATCTAACCCTGGCATATCTTGATACGACCAAGAAAGGATATCTACATATCCCTGAAGCATACCAATCAGTTCCTCTTTCACACTGGCCTGTAGACTGGCCCCGATCTTGATTTCCTTCTTTGCATCCTCGGACCGAATGTTGATGACTTCAATTTCCTTCTGATGAGGTTGAATAACCCTTTCCTCTTGTCTCAACAACCTGGCTAATTCTTCAGGGAGCTCATAATCTTCCTCAACCCCTTCATCAGCTTGGTAGATAGGATTATCAAAGTCATACTCAATCATAGCAGAATCGTTATCAATGGAATCCAGGTGATTAAGTTTGTACAAGTGATGTGATTATTTTAGAGTTCAATTTTATGAAAAGAAAAAACAAAATAAAAAGTTTCCATTTTATTGTTTTTGTGAAATAGTTTAAAATGAAATAAAATGAACATAGTTTTGAGTGAAAAATGTCCTTTATTCATGATAAACTAAAATTGCAATTAATGTACGGTGGCCCTACAAATGGATCCGTACACCTTGGGCAGAGTGCAGAATTTGACATGCAAATGAAATGAGGAAAACAAGAAAAATTACTTTATCTGAAGAGTAACTTGGATAATCTCTTTGGCAAACCAGTTCTTTAGTTCCTTCCCGGGGATACATGGACGCACTCAATTTTCTAGGTCGTAGTCACTGTTTGCATCATCTCATGTAGCAACACAAAATTGATTTGGATCAATAATTCCCCTGCTCGAGAAGCTTATCAACCCCTTTATCTTGGACGCCTCTGCTTGACCTGGCTGATACCCGATCCTGAACTTGTTCCCTTTCTTGTCTATCTCCATAACCTTGCCCCAGCCCTGGGCATTACCAGATTGAACTACCTCCAAAGCTTTCCTGTACGAGGCTATGGAGGTTCCCACCTTTTCATTTCTCTTGACCACCGAGCTGGGAGAAACTTCATGGATGTTCACTGTCTTGAAGGCCTGACATAAAGTTTCATGGGTTTCGCCATCCCTTTCCACATACTTAAATGTTGACAGGTGGCTCACGAATATAGCCTCTCACTTCAAACAATGACAACCTGCCCATCCACCACATATTTCAACTTCTAGTGTATCGTGGATGTAACTGCACCATCAACATGAATCTAGGGCCGACGAAGAAGACAACTATAGGCAGGATGTATGTCCATTACATATAAGGTAGTCTTGAAAATCTGTGACCCAATCTTCACAAGTAGCTCCACCTCCCCGAAAACAGATCTTTTAGAACCATCGAACGCTCGCACAACCAAATCACTAGCCCTTAGGATAATCCCTTCAACATCTAGTTTCATCAAAGCTTTCTTGGGCAATAAATTCATAGACGACCCAGTATCCACCAAGACGTGTGAAAGCACAACCCCTTTACACTCCATAGTGATGTGTAAGGCTTTGTTATGATTACGTCCCTCAGAAGTCAGATCTCTATCAGTAAAGCCCAACCCATAGCTGGTGTTCACTTTAGCAACAACGACCTCCAACTGATTGACCGTAATTTCCTGGGAAACATATGCCATCTGTAAGACCTTCAACAACGCCTCTCAATGAGATTGGGAACACATCAGTAAAGACAGAATCGAAATCTTCGATGGAGTATGATTCAGTAGTTCCACTACCTTGTAATCACTCTTCTTTATGATGCGCATGAATTCTTCCACCTCTTCCTCAGTTGCCACCTGCTTATCTTTCGCGCGAGCTGTAGCCTCAGTTTTAGTATTGGTCCTTAGAGTTTGTGGAGTGAAGAGACATCCACTAAGGGTAAATCCTCCAAGACCTCCCACATTATCAATGCTGGAACCAGTCTCTACTTGAGGCATCTTTTTTACCCTTTGTCCTTGCACATAAATTTTTGTGCTATAATGCCACAGAACAACCCTTTCATTATCATAAGGTACAGGACCAGGAACAATAATTGTTACAAGACTCACCTCCTGAGGTACAAAGATGGTGACAGGTTCCGACCTGGGTGGCACCGGAATGTCAGCAGGCGTAAAGTATATTGTCACTGTTGAAACATGGTTGCTTTTGTTGTTCACCTTATCGAATTTAAAGGAGTATTTGTCTATTAAAGTTTGTATCTCTTTACTCAACTTATCACAACCATTATCACAAACGAAACAATCTTCACAGTCATCACCGCACCCAGGGAACATCTTCCTCTTCAATAAACGACTTTTCACAACCAACAGTGGTGTATTAACATCATTCACATAAGTAATCAAGTTCAACTCCTCTCCATCTTCTACGACATTCACCTTTGCGCCACCATTGTGGTTTGGCATAGGATTATTGGTGACATTTGGAGGTGGGGGAAAATTTATAGCCTTGGAATCGATCAAGTCATGTACCTTCAATTGTAAAGCCCTGCATCTCTCGGTCGTGTGCCCCGGGGCACCCGAGTGAAACGTGCAACGAGCATTTACATCATACCCAGGAGGAATATTTCCAACTGGTGGCGCCAGTGTCCTAAGTTGCACCATTTTTAATTCTAACAGCCTTTGCAACAGAGTTGTATAAGTTATTGGGATGGGCTCAATAACCCGATCAGCATCTCAAGGATGACGTTGATAGGGACCTTGTTGGTTATTCTGTTGTGGACATTGTTGTTGTGGATGTGGAGTCGGCTCTGAAGGTATAGTGACAGATGCCACTTGGGCATAGTTATTGGGATGACCTCGACCTCTTCCTCTTCGATAAACAACATTTTTCCCCATCTCTCCGTCTCTGGGGTCCAGCAAACTGATTCCTCACTCCAGATGATCCACTTCCACTTGCATCTTGAATTTTATCGAGTTTCAGCAAATTCTATACTCTTTCACCCACAATTATCGGATCAGTAAACTTTGTATTCGAACATGAAGCTAAGATCAATGAAGACTCCCTGCAGCGTACCCATAAACATATTTGTCATTTCATGGTCCAAAAGTGGAGGTTGAACTCTGGTAGTAAGCTGGCTCCAGCGCTGAGTGTACTACTTGAAGCTCTCTATGGACGTTTGGCTCATTCTCTGCAGTTGAGTACAATTGGGAGCCATGTCCATGTTATACTGGTATTGCTTAACAAAAGCCTTAGCAAGTTCTTTCCAGTTCCTGACAGATGCGTGACTTAAATTTATATACCACTCCTGGGACGCCCCAGTGAGGCTATCCTGGAAGTAATACATCCAGAGCCTTTCATCATTTGTGTAGGTTGCAATCCTCCCCACATATGCCTGGAGGCGAGTCTTGGGACATGTGGAACCATTGTATCTACCAAAGTGGGTGGCTTGAATTTGTGGGGAATCCTGATCCCAGGAACCAGACCCAGATCAACTACGTCAAAGCCCAGTGTGTTTTGAGATTCTATAGAGCGAATCTTTTCAACCATCTCATCAAAGCGACAATTTACCTCAGCATTCTGCCCATATACCTCTTCTAAAACAATGAATTGATCCTCCTAGCCGTCCATATAAGCTTTACGACCTTGATCCCCACCTGGACCACCAGCATTATCATTAACAACAGGAATACCTTTTGCAATAGCTCTAGTATTACAATGAGCACATGTACCTCCGCTAGCTCTATTACCTTCTTGATTCACCTGGGTCCTCTCGACCATCTCTCGAAGTCTTTCTTGATTATGATTAATACCAGTCATTAAGGTCATGAACTGGTCCATTCTCGTCCTTAGCTTTGTGAGATCATCCTTCATCTGATCCATTTTTCTCTCTCTATTTTCCTTGGTCGGGTATCGATGAATTCTTCTAGAAGCAATAATGCCTGAAAATTATAGAGACATTAGAAACTGGAATTTGTACCTGCAAAACAAACAAAAGGTGACATGCATATGTTTGTATTTCATTCTCAAGGCCTTTTGTGCCCCGGTTCCGGTATTCAATAGAGAAATCCAGATGGCTTTTGGACCCCTACTTTGAGAAGAAACCTTTGCACGAAGCTCAGATTCAGCCGACTGGAGCAACTCAGTGTCAGTACATACACGGATTAAGAAGCTAAATAAAATTGTATTAACATAAATCAGCCTACAAGGCAACACTAAATAGAATCTCCCCGAAGGGTTATAGGTCTTACAATGCATAAGAAAAATACATAAAGATAAGCAAAAATTTCTACAATAGGCCTGTAGGTAATCTGGTTACATCTAAGAAGAAACTAATTCCTAGGAAACTATACATCCTTTAAATTCCAACTGAGGTGCTTGATAGCTTCAAACAACCTGGCCACATCTGGATGGGTGGGATCCTCAATCATCTTCCTGATCATCAAGTCTTTGTGCTCAAAAGATGCGTGAAGTTCACTAATCTGTTGCATGAAGACCTCTGTACCCTCTCCACTAGGTCCTGGCTCCGACCTAGCCTTCTTGGTTTCTGCAAGCACTTTGAGTTCTGATATCTCTTTCTATGCTTCCTCTAATTCCTTCAGACTTAACTCGAACTGTTGAGATTTCTCCCTATGCTTCTGATGGGCTAGCTCCAATTCTGCCTTTTGACACCCTAACTGCAGCAAATAGTTCTCTTCTTTCTTCATATGCTCCTTCTGATTCTTCTCCCATTTCTCCTGCTAGAGGGTAATGGTTGGGTTAGCTTTCCTCAAATACCTGTTGATCCTTCTGCGCTCAGCATCTTTTCTGATATGTGTTAGGCCCTTTCTCTTGAAGTATGCTTCCATGTTAGCAAACTCTTTTTCTTTACCTTCCCTCTCTTGTTGAATCTTGAGCATCTTCTCCTCCAAAGACTTCTTGTTATGCACCATGTGATGATACAACCTACTATTCTCGGAGTTCTCAATTCTGACTTCCTGAAGTTAGGCTTCTTTCTTCTGATAGACTTCAAGGGATAAAGTGGTTTTGGGCTCAACCACTGAAGGAGGAGCCTGAGCAAAGAAAGGTAATTTCACTTCTTGAGCCTTCTTCTTCAACCAGGCCTCATATTCAAGAAAAGTTTGATTGTTAATTTTACCTAAACAAGCCACTCCTCTTCTTTTGATAAGCTTCCAAACACCAGCAGCTTTTCTCACCAATGGAAAATTGTCTTTCACCGGGAAATAGAAAGTTTGAGCTAACTCCAACTCCTCCAGGATATCTCTCAAAGCATACCCTAACTGCCTCCTTAACATGATTGGGTTGTAGTTAATTCCCCCAATCACTCCTAAGAGTGTCACATTTGAGCAACCCCCACAGTTGGTGATGAAGTCTTTTCCTTTTAGTCTCATGGTAAACCACTTGACATCCTTAGAAGATAGTCTTTCAAGTCTTTGAACCCACACCAAATTAGGATCATTGAATGCCGCAGTGCTAGGAAGATGTCGCATGAACCACCTATGAAACAAGAGAGCACAGCAACACACCAAACCTCCTCGCTTCTATTCATTTTTGTAGTGCATTGAATAATAGAGATCTCCCAGGAGTGTTGGCGATGGGTTCTTCAGGATGAACACGTGAATAAAATTCATGTCCACAAATTTATCAAGATCTGCAAACAGGATAATGCCATAGAGGGAGAGAGCTAGAAAAACACATATAGAGTCCCACTAATCCTTGGTAGCAAGTTCTTCAACCTTCTTCAAAAAGAACTCCAAGGAGAAACCAGATATCCCACCTTTGTTTGTGCTCAAGTTGGCAGTCACCACGGAAGTGCTCAAATAAAGAGCCTTGGCAATGTCTTCAAGTGTGGGTTTAACCATCTCTGTGTTGAAAGGGATCTGGTCCTGAAGAGGCACTCCCAGAATCAAAGCATATTCTTCCAATAAGGTACCCAATTGGAAGTCATGAAAGGTGAAACACCTCAACTAAGGATCATAATATTGTAGCAACGTGTGAATGACACTCCTTTCTGAAGCTTCCAAATCTACTACCATATCCAAAATACCCCTGTAAGCCTTTCTAAAGTCTTCAATGTGATTGGGAGTAATCAGAGCTATCATCTTTTTAGCATATCAATCCTGGTGTCGAAGAACTTGTAATGAATATTCTTCTTGCGGGAGTCCTCCATCTTTGAACAGGATAAATTGGAATCGGAGACAATGACAAATAAACCTGAGAATGAAAAACATAAATGATTAATGATGGTATGATGCAATACAAATGCATGGCATGTGATCAATGTCTAGTATCTGTCTGGATACGGAACACTGAGCCAAGAACCAAGTGTCTGAAACCATAAGTCCTCTGAATAATAACCCCGGATAATAGCTTAGAACCAAAGGATCAAGAATTCCATAACCAAAACAATCGGATCAGAAGATAGGACCACACTGATAGTAAGGGTATGTTGAGGCTAAGGGTTCCTGCAAAACCTGTAAACCCCTCCCAATATCACTGGTGTGCTCCGAGTCAACATCACATACTCTCAAAGCCGAATAGAAATAATACGTCAACCATCTCCGAGGAATGGCTCATGACCAAATCAGGGAATCGGTTTAGCATTATATACTACTCAGGAAGGTCTTAGCTGAGTTCGGGAAAAATAAACATCCCCCATAAGTTCCCAACTTCAAGCACTAAAGTCGAGAAATAATAGTACATTCAGCCCTTGGGATACAGTACTATTGTCATACGACCAGTTGCTTTAACTGAGTTCCTACGAGAGAACCAGCCCATCCTATGCGAGTTCCCAATGGACCCTTGGGTGTGAATGGGTTTGCCATAGAATATGGTCTACCACTGTCACCACTAGAGAGGGTTGTTTCCACAAAGGTCCTCAATGATCGGTCCCCAGATGCATATAACTATCAAGGTCGTACCCTGAAGTAGAGGAAATCCCCACACAGAATATTTCCAAGACGGTTGCAATCTGGGTGTGGAACACATCGCCACTCATCATGATGAAATATCATGGAAGTACAATGTCTGTCCATGCTAAGTCCTATGGTGAACTCGAGCCTTGGTACTGAGCTCCTCACTCAGTAACCCCCATCCCACCAAAGAAAACCAGCACAATCCAAACATTCCAATAATATGATGCATGAAAATAAATACTAAAAGTGATAAATAAAACTGTAAAGTAAAACTGTAAATAAAAACAGTAAACTAAACACACAAGAGCAAGCAATCAAACACTCAATGAACATAAACTAACAAGATCTAAGAGTGACTCTCAAAGGGGAAACCATATATTATGGGTTCGATCCCCAGCAGATTCACCAATTGTCGCTCCCTACATTTCCATCCTGGTACAAACACGAAAGTGACGCGGAGAAGGAAAAGTCGCCAGCCAGGAATTTTTATCCCGAAGGAACAAGAAAGGTAATGTTGCACAAACTGGAAAAAGAAAGGAAAAGGTCCTACAAACCAAAGAGACTGGGTTCGGGAGTCGGTTACGAACTAGGAAGGTATTAGCACCCCAGATCGTCCACCGTACGCGACGAGATCCACGTTTGTTAGAAAATTGTTTCAAAAGGGTAAGAAATGAGGATGCTACAAAAGAAAAGGAACTGGATCTAGAGAAAAGAAAAGTAAGGGGAAAATGTAGGGAAAATAAAAAAGAGTGTTCGAATGTTCCCTACCCCACTGCCTACGTACCTCATCGGGAAATGAGGATCAGAGTCGACGTAGTTCCCCTAACTAGGGAGGAAAACTGTTGTTTGTGTTTTTTATGGCTTGAACTACGTATGCATATGATCAGGTGTTGTAGGCTCGTCTGGAACGAGTGCGTTTACCATCTTGAAAAGAGATAAGTCGAAGTGAGATCTTTCGGTAAGAGTGAGTGAGATGAGAAACGAATTCCCGAAGGAGAGACGATTATTGTCTGTTCAATGTTTTTATGAGTTTTTTTCTCTGAGATTTGCATAGGTGAGTGTACCTAAGTCTTGCTCAATACGATGTGTACTTCTTACATCATCCCGAAATGGAATGGATAAGAGGCACACATAAATATGAGGGATATCCCCAAATCTAGTCCCAAAATTTAAGGTTCAAACACACTAGCCTATTGAACTTTATTAAGTGTTTTTGTGGTTTTCGATTAAGAAGTGTTTTTTAGATTTTTTTTATGAAGTAATCTCATGCTAAGACTTGTTCATCATGATAGATACCCTACACATCACCCCGATATGGGATGTGTGCAAGTACCCCATGGAAAAGACCCTTGGCACATGAGAAGACTTGTCATTTATTAGGTGACTTAAAGTTGTTGTTTTGAGATGAGAGGGGAGAGAGCAAAGAGAACCAAAGGTAAAAGTCTAATGGGGGAATAATAATCCTAAGTGTTATCATGAACATGATACCTAAGTTAGTGAGGTTTGAGTTCTATCCAAATGAAGAAGAAGGAAAGAAGAAAGAAGAAGAAGAAATAATAAGATTCAACTTACTTCTTATGAGAAGATAAGTTGATCCTAAAGGGGATGATGAAGAATTAAGCATAGATGACCTAAGCACATCACAAGCACAAGTATGAAAACTTAAAAGAGATGAAAGAAGAAGTTGAGATTTGGAAGAAACATCCACACCTCTCAAACTTACCAAAGCCCCTGCAAAGTTAGAAATAACCACATAGGTATAAATGAAACTCAAACAAGCATAAGACATGAGAGAACAAAGCTATAATTCCTAAAACTCACACAAGTCAGAACCTACAAGTCCTATATGACTCCTAAGATTAGTCATTCAAACTCAAGCAAAAAGAAGTGAGACAAGTCCCATAAAAATCCAACAATGCACCAAAGAAGGAATGAGATGAAAATAAATGATTAAGTAAGGAAAACAATTCAAAATGAAACAACCAAGCTCAAATTCATAAGCTAAACATCTTTAAGAATATCATATTATTTCAATGAAATGTCATACAAGTCACATGTTATGGTATAAGGTCATAGGAGGTGAAATGAAGATGAAGTGAGATGAAGATGCAAGTTTGTGTTTATGAAATAATGTCACTTAATGCGATGATACAAGCATACAAGCATGATGTGAGATGAACATGAACCAAATTCAGAGGTGTATCAACATGTTAAGATGCATATAAGATGCACAAGTAATCACATTTGAACATGGATGGCACATAATGAAGTTAGAAGAAGAGATGAGATGAAATTAGGTCATTTAGGGTTCATATGATTCATACTTGGAAAACATACATCAATGCAAGTCAACAAGTGAACACATTCTTCATACAATCCCTATGGATGCCTAAGATGATGTCAAGATGCACAATTAGATCCTAACATGATGGCACAAGTGCCTTCTAATGCAAGTAAGCAAATCATAATAAAAAACTTTCACAAAATGGGCAACCAAAGTTCATGCATCAAAGAAAATCCAAACATGCTTCAAAAATCATGAAAATTAAGTCCCAAGGGATCTCAACCAGGGGTAAACATCTTGCAAAAGTATCAAGCAAAGATTCTGAATATATGGCACTCAAACAAACAAGCAAAGCAAGCAAGGGTTTCACAAACTTAGACTCAAAACAAAGTCTCAACACTCAAACAAACAAGACCTAAAAGTTAGTACAGAAATATTTTGAAGTACCTTAACATGTCCCTAAAACAATGAAAAAAGAATCAGATTCATAACACTCATGGATATCAAGGAATAAAATCAACAAGTCAAGACACTCATGGAAGAAAGAAATTCAAAAGAAATTAAAGTGGAAATTAATTCAGCAGGTCAAAATAAAATAAAAAAGGAAAATAAAATTTGACAAAGTTTTATAAAATACTAAAGATCTTTTGTGAATTTTTTGGGAATTTTTAAGAGCCTAGAACTATTTTTAAAAGTTAAAATTGAAACTTAACAAAATAAGAAAATAAAAATAAAATAAAGATGCAAAGGGGGTGCACACAAAGCAATATACGCATACTAAGTCAGATTGGGCCCTAAAAGGGGGTGGCAAAAGCAATTGAGGCCCAAACGCCCACAAAATAAAATCAGAGTCAACAAATGTTGACTCTCTCCTGGCCCTAGTATGAATCACATGAACCACCAGCTAATTAAAAAAGTCCAGGTAATCAAATCCTACGCTTAAGGACAAGTCTCCACAAAGTCATCAGATCCAAAGGTCATGCAAAAGGTCAAATGAAACAGGAGTAAACACATCCAATGCATCAGGTTCAGTCACACCAAAGTATTCACATCCAAAGGTCCATAATTAAACTAATAAAATAAACACAAAAAAGGTCAAAAGCATGTGAGAGACTTGTGCCTCATTAATGCGATGGCATGCTTCCAGCCATCAGATGGAAACAATTGAACGGTTCACGAAATATCTGAGATGGATTTTATAACATAATGACGAGGTGTAGTGATCAATGGAAAAGGTGTTTAAAACAATCAGATTTGAAAACCCCAGCATGATGCGTGCAGCCATTCCATTTTGTTCATGTGTGGTGAGGTCTCATACATTTTATGGTGGAGCTTAGCATTGTGTTGTTGTTGCTTTTGACAATGAGATTGATGATGATCTGATGTTGTTGTGTGATTGGTGAGGATGCATCACGTGATCCCCCTTTTCCATTTTGATTCCAAAACTGTGAGTGTGTGCATGAAAAATGATCCTCTTTGGTGAAAGCATGAAGGAGGTGTGTGCACCAATACTAACTCTCTCCATTTCATATCACATGCTTTTGGCACTTTTTTTCTCTCAAAAATCCACTAAGAATACAACAAAATATTATATATGGTGCATGTGCCTTTTGGTCACATAAACAAAGGAAATGGACTCACTAATATGTAGTAACAAAAAATATAGTAACACTAAAATATGAAGAGAAAAGGTGGACCAATGACAAGTTGACAAAAATGCCCAAAAACCCTAAAAATGACCTCAAACTTCCAAAAATCATATCTTGAGTTTTAAAAGAGCTATGAAGATGATTTTGTATTTTTTGGAAAGGTAAAATCAAATTCTATAACTTTGATGTTCAAGAAAAAATCATTTGGAGCTTCTTTGATGAAGGAAAGTGGAGATGAAGTTGATGCATAAATTGCCAAAAATAGAAACTTCTCAACTTGACAAATTTCATTTTTAGTAACTTTTGCAAACTCTTAATTCTTGACATTTGAGAACATTCATGCTATACCTTGACCAAATGAAGTTCCATGAAGTTGATGAACATGATTGGAACCCTAAGAATCTCATGGTTGACTTTTCTTCTGCACAATTGACCTTTTCCTTGTTTCATAAGCAACTGGACAATTTCTTGACTTTCGCAATCATTATTTGTACCAAATTGTAACCCAAGGAAATTTATGACATATAGAGGCCTTTGATCACAAGAATTGATTAAATCCATGAGGATATCCTGCTCTAAGACAAAACCCTAATTAGGTTTCCTTGTATAGGAGAAAATGCACTGATGAAATTCCTGATGAACCAACCCCCTTCTAGGGTCTTGAGGAAAGGTTTGAGCTTGTGTAGGAAATGAGGACTCCTTGTAGGCTTGTTTCAATAAAACTTGGCTCTCATCTTTGGCTTTGAAGAAACATAAATTTCTAGACCAATGATCACATGCCTTATGCCTCTAACCATGGATGTTATGTTTCATTTTTCTATGCAAAGATGCAAGGATATGTATGTTATATGCTATGCTATATGACATGAAAATAAGAGGGAAAATTTGGGATGTTACCCTTATCACTACAGCACAACCAAAATTTAGAACTAAATAACAATACTCTATTTATAAACAACTACGGCTCGACACTTGGCCGAACAGATCGACCTGCTCTGATACTACTACTGTAACACCCCATTTTCTACACGAGATTTATATTAAAATCAGAGTCATAAAATTTTTCAAGTTAAAACGGGATATATCACATTTTCAACTTAAAATTAATAACTTAATAAAAAATCAAGGAAGATACATAACACGTTCAAGGAGAACTTCAACAATCATATAATTCCAAATGATTCAACTTTATTAAATACTACGCAGCGGATTCAATACTAAAGTCATAGCATCTTTAACAAACAAAATTCAACTTAAAACAAAGTAATAAAGTATTCTTCGGAAAATCAACTTAAAAATTCAGCATTTAAAAAAACAACTAAGCAAAACATGACACGTGTCATCCCCCCCTGAGTGCTACGTATCAGAGCGACAACCACCTACTCGGCTAAAGGTAACCGACTACTCCTCTTGATTACCTGCACGTTACCAACATAGGGACAACATTCAAACAGAAGGGGTAAGATATTGAAAGTTATAAATGAAGCATGATAAATAATACAAAAATAGGAGTCATACAACTATCACTAATTCACATTAACAACAACTTGAAAAATGAAACTTTAATGTGACTCGACAATGTTATGCATATGGTACCATTCGGAGTAAAACTCCCAACTTAAAATTTCCAATTTACCGATTCATCAGGGCATAAGCCTTCAACTTTTAACTTAGCGCCAATCCAGGCCAACGTGGTGTGAACAACAACCCCAACATAAACTCTGGTATGATATGCGACTCAACATGATTATCAACCACAACAACTATTACAATGTAACAACATAACAACATTTAACTTATCAACATTGGCCAAAGGCCTTCAACATAACAGTAACAACGACAAACCAATGTTTTCTCTATGCCTTAAATTCACAACAACAACTTATCAACTAGCCTGTTCCTAAGCCTCTATTGAAATCCATGGCAGTAAATAACTCATCAAGCCTGCTATTAATTTTTCTGGTAATATTACATACTTAACTTCTGGTAAATTCATCTCAGTATTTACTATTTAACTTCTTACTGCATCCTAAGTCAACTAATTAATTTATTTACTTAGTTATTTGTTTTAATTAAGGTTCTGTAATAAAATCTAAGCATATTAGCAGCCAGAACATCCAATCTAACAATCGCGAGACCTAATGTAAACTAAATTATTCTTATCTGGGTGACTATCGTCACACTTATGTGACTAGCGTTACATTGTGACGAACGACACAGGGAAGTGATGAGCGTCGCCTCTCCCTGACGGTCGTCAGATTCAAGGGACGAACGTCCCAGCCTCATAATCTCTAGTTTCCTCTCTATTTCTTCTTTGTATCTATTTCTTCGTATCTCTGCAACTATTTCCAAATATCTCTCATGCCAACTGTCTAATTAACTCCATACAACAACAGAACAGATTCACCCTCAACATTACTAAATAATTTTATTACGATTTATTCAACATCCTCAGCCAGTTCATTTTTTCAACCTAAACAGCTTATCAACTAAACAACTTAACAACATCGATCAATCACAATTGTAAGAAATCACAATTATCACAGCAACATCAATAATTGACAACAACACACAAATTACCCAACCCTATGTATGAATTGTCATACCCAATTATAAAATTCGAACCCACCCTTACCTTGGATTAAAGGAAGCTCTAACTTGATCGGATTCCAGGAAATTGCACCGATTGCAGTTTCTCTCACGCAACTTCTTCTCTCACGATCGTGCTCTGTTTCTCTTCTACTTCTTACTGATACAAACCTAACTTATTTTACTTTTATTTCTATTTATCAAGATATTATTAATCTAATAGTATTACTAATGGGCCTAAACAACACACCCCTCTAATTGCTAATTATGACACTAATTATAGCCCACTAAACCAACACACTCCAACAACAATAATGTTACTTCTAATATTATTTCCACGACTTTCCGACTTAATTTACTGCAACACAAAATCGATCGAATAATCACAAATAAATAATTAAATATTCGATTAAATAAATAATTAAATATTTGGGCGTTACACGTACAACATATAAAATACGACTACGGCTAGTCAAGACGTATCATCATTCATCAAAATCAACATAATCTCTTCATATATCTCACACATGTACATCATAGTTAATACATCATCTTTCATTATAACAAACTCTTAAAACAATTCACTTCCAAACATCATCATTTGTCATGTTCATCATGTTTTCTACACAAATTGTTATACACACAAACCACATATACTTCACAGTCACACAACATCAATCATTCACAACAATACTCAATGATACACATTTATAGTATCCAAAACAGTAGGTACACATTGCATGTTTGACAGAAAATTCATCAATAATTTATTATTGTTACGAATCCAAAACTTCACTGATTAATTATCAACATATAATGTTTTATGTTAGCTACCAAATGCTTCTGTTTTCATAAAATTGGAGTTACAGAGGTCAAGTTGTGTACAAAACAAAATTTCTGAGGCACTTGCATTTGTCGCTCCCCGGACTTTCGTCCCGGTGCAGACGCGGACGGTCGGCGATGTTGGAGGTTGAGGTTGAATAGAGTCGCCAACTAGGCATTTTTATCCCGAAGGAAAGGTAATGCTGCATAAACCTGGAAGGGTATGGATAAGACGGTTGTGAACCAAAGAAACTGAGTAAGGGGGTTGGTTACGACCTGGGAAGGTATTAGCACCCAGATCGTCCATCGTACTCGACGGGATCCACGCTTACTTGATTGTGTTTAAAAGGGGATAGTGTATGTGCTGACTATGCATAGAAAGCTAGGGAGAAAAGAATGTACAGAGTGTCAGTGCAAAAGGAAAGTGAATGCTCAAGGATGAGGCTTAGAAAAGAAAGCTAAAAGAGGGGGATGACAAAGAGACTTTTGTTCGATAACTGTTAAGTTATGCCTACGTATCCTCTCATGCAATGAGGAAGTCATAACACCGTAGTTCGACTCAAAGAGACTGGGAATGATTTGACTGTGAACTGCTTGCTTGTCTATGCTCAAGTGTATGACTCGTCTGGATCGAGTGCTAACTATCTTTCATTAGACGGAAGAAGCAAGTTCTCGTTTGTAGAGTGAGTGTGATGAGAAAAAGAATCCCGGAGGAGACGATTATTGTTTGTTTTTGTGTTTTCAGTTTTTTATTGTTTTTGGTGTTTTGCATAGGATAATGAGCTTAAGCCTAAATCAAAGGTCGTAAACTCATTATATCCTCCCTGATTATGGATAATGAGCCTACTTAAGTATGAGATAAGCATCTCAACTTAACTACCATTATGATATAGGATTAAGATCATTAACCTACTTGGTAATTGTTAAGTGTTTTTTTGGTTTTTTGTTTAGTGTTAAGTAATAGGTTTAATCTCTAATCAGGGATTAGTGAACTCATTACACCATCCTAAGAGAAGGATGATAGATGAGAACACTTAAGCTGAGGAAGATACCTCAACTTAATCCATGGTTAGCGACTAAATTCATTAGATGACAAGCCTTTATTAAGTGGATTTTAATTAAAAATGAGATTAAGAAGTGGATTTTAAGTTTGTGAGACAACTTGGGGGGACTTGTCCGTTAAACACCAGGGTTAGTCCCTCTTAACCAAAAGGAAGAGATGAAACCCTAATGTAAGGCCCAAGTTACAAGCTTATGTCTTGATCATTATTAAGTGTTTTGATTAAGAGGTGTTAACAAATTAAAGGTTTAACACTAAAGATTAAAGTTATACACTAATTCAAAGTCATACAAATGCTTGAAATGTCATGGCAAGTTCATATGATTGAGATATGCAATGATGAATGCAAATGAACATGAGAAATTAGGGTTTTAAGACAACATGAGATGCACATGATCAAAACAGATGCATACATCATGATAAAAAAATTAAAAATGAATTCAAACAAACCCTAAACACATACTAGATCACTACCCAAAGGTGAAGGTCAGAAGCTAAACCTAGTGAAAGTTATGAAATTCCTAAGTTAACTAGGGTTTTTGGATACTTCTAAGGGAAAAATGCAAATCAAATTGAAAATAAAATGAAAAAATGTGACATAAATAACCTAGATACTAGATGCAATATTTGAAACAATGCAAAAAGAATCAAGTTCAAACTCATCATGGTTGATCAGAAAAGATTTTTTCAAGTTAGGGTTAGAAAATGTGATTTTTAAGAACCCTTCAAAGATAATTGTAAAAATGTGATCAAACCTAAAATGAAATTTGTATGGTGAGTTTGTAAATGATTCTAAATGTATGAGAATGCATCATGAATTTTTTGGTGATTTTTAGAAACCTAAATGCATTTTTAATTAATTAAAATCAATTAATTAATTAAATAAAACATTTAAATGGTTTAAAAATACTTTTTTAATGCAAATATTAAAATAAAAAAATGTTTTTGAGTTAAGAAAAATATTTAAAGTGAAAAAGCATAAAATCATATTTTTTAAAGTCTTTTTTTTATTTTATAATAAATATGGAAACAAATGAAATAAAATGAAATAAAAATACAAGAAAATGAAAAGTAAACCAATCTGATGGCTGAGGTTCAAAGGGGGATTGACTGCGAGCGCGAATGTAAGGTCAGGATTGAATCTGGAAAAATTAATTTAATAAATCTTAATTAATTTAATTAATTGTGATTAGGGTTTTAATGACCAATCTGGGCCGTCCATACACGCGGGTAAATAAGATCTAAGGGCTATTATTCAAACTGACATTTAATTGTGGATTAGGGTTTAATCACTTTCAGGTGGCCAGAGAAGACCTCCGGTCATCTTCTCCGGTAGCTCACTCATCCTATCTCTCTCAAAACGCCATGAAAACAACTCAAACTCTCCAGAATCACTCACTAGACATCATTAAACAAGAATTCAGCAACAAAAATCATTTATCATGCATCAAAAGAGAGAATCAAAGCAAAACGGAAAAATGTACAAAACTTTCAGAAGTCTATGAAATGCTTAAAACTCAACCATTTTCAAAAGTAAACATATCACCATGATCAGTACATCACATAGAATCAATCTATGACTTAAAATGCAAGTTCTGGAAAATTTGTTCTTGATGATTACCTGAGTTGAAGCTTTCTCAATCTGAGCTTTCTGGCCCCGTCTTTTGTGTAAAGCCACTCCACTTGACCCCCTGATGCTTCTGAAAGGCTTAGATGGAGCTTATATGAGCTGGTTTGTGAGGTTTGGTTCTGATAACTCAGAAATCGTATTTTTGTTTGGGAGTGTTTCAGGCCATTGTAATGGTTAGTTTGTGTTCTATAGGTTATGTGGAGATGATTGGTGAAGAAATTTTTGAGTTTTGATAGATGTGTTGAGAGATTCAAGGAAATGAAAGTTTTGGGGATTTTTTTGATTTTGAGCTTCTTGCTTGATTCAGGCTTGTGTGTGTTATGTTTTGTGTTGCTTAATGTTTGTATAAACCAATAGGAGTGATCAGAAGAGTTGGTGTGGCATAGTGTGATTGGTATGGGCCAAGTTGCAAAAGAGTCAATGTTGTGTACTATGAGGCATGGCACGGGTCAGAGGCTGTTTGAAGGGGTGTCTTGCCTCAGCTGAGTTAATGGATGGCCCTAGGATTGGATTTGAGGATCTGGATGGCTTGATGCAAGAGTTATCACATGTTTTGCATTTTCCCTCTTTGAAGATTTTTGTGAAAATTGATCATAGAAACTTGTGATCCAAGGCATGATTTTGGGCTTGCAATGTTGCATTATCATGTAATGAAGCTTAGTAGTGGATTAGAGGTCATTAGAAGTCTTGAAACTTGATTTTGCAAAAATCCCTCTTTGGCACATACTTGAAAATTACAAGATTTTTCCCAACTTTGAAAGATCATATCTTGAGTTCTAGGATAAATCAAGAGGAGTTCTTGTACTTTTTCAAAATGGTAAGATCCAATCTACAACTTTCATGTTTAAGGATTTTTTATTTGAAGCATTTTTTATCAAGAAAGAGGAGGTTGAAAATCTTTCCCAAAATGGAAAGTTTCCATTACAAGTCATGTCCAAAAATGGAAAGTTTGCAAATGGCTTGAAATTCTTTAATATTGTGAACTTATAAACATTTCTAAGATCAAATAAAGATCATAGAACCTCAAATTGATGAAAATGATCCTTTGGTTCCATTATTGGGGGCCTCAGATGCCCTGATTCTGACTTTTCTTGCACAACAAGTTACCAGTTGATCATATGACTTCCACAGTGAATTTCTTCATCAAATTTGGTACACATGATTCTTATAACATATTAAGACCATTAGAATCAAGAATGACCAAAAAATTTGAGGTTAAGGCCTCTGAAACCATAACCCTAATTTTAGGTATTCTATGCAGGAAACCCTAGCCTGCCTGGACCTCTGTGCAATGCCTTGTTATATTTTGACTTCAATGAACTTTGGGGAGAATATTATGATCATGGAACACACATGGACCCTATTGGCATGCTTCAAGACCACTGAGATGGCTCAGATCACTTCTTGGATTGCTCAGATCACAAACCCTAATTGTGCAACTTATGCAGTGAAACAAATATGCAATGGGAGATGGTTTGCTTATGCAATGCAATATGAAAGATCATAAGCCATGGTTTGAGAAAAAGAGAGGGCAAATTTAGGGTGTTTACAGCTTCCCCTATTCAAGCATGAGTTAGCTGTGCAGGGTGTAAGCGCCTGGCTTAACAGACAAACAAGATAACTTGTGGTTGAATACCAAGACAGTCCGAAATTTGCACTCTTTATTAAAAGAAGAAAAGGGATATAAATTGTAACAAATAGTATAGTATGAGTATCAAATGATAGCGATGGGGGACGACCATCGAGCAGAGGGCGACTGCTAGGGATGAAAAATGGTAAGTAAAGCAATGACGGGGACGACCATCATGCTGGGAAATAAAGAGATCGCGACGGGGATAACCATCGGGTAAACTGATGAAGGACGATCATCAGGATAAAGGAAAAGACCACGAAGGGGACGGCCATCGGGTAAAGAAATAAAACTCTCAGGGGATTAAACAAATGAGGAAAGCACCGACGGGGACGACCATCAAGTTAAAGGGTAAATAAACTACGACGGGGACGGCCATCGGGTTAAAGAATAAATGACATAATGATGAGGGACGATCATCAAAAGGTGAAGGACGATCACCTAGCATGGGACAGCTGCTGAAAATATCACGACATAGGACGGATGCCGGATATAAAAGATCAACGATGGGGACGACCATTGGATAAGCATGATGAACGACGATCATCAAGAGGTGAAGGACGATCACCTAGCAGGGGACGGCTGCTCTTGGGGATTACCTCGACATAGGAAGAATATAGGATAACAAAGGTCGACGATGGGGACGGCCATCGGATAAATGATGAGGGTCGGTCATCATAAGGTGAAGGACGATCACCTAGAAGGGGATGACTGCTAAAAAGATATCGCGACATAGGACGAATGCCGGATAGAAGGTTCCAACAATGGGGGTTCCACTGGGGATAGGATGAGGGACGGTCATCCAAAGGTGAAGGACGATCACCTAGCAGGGGACGACTGTTGAAAAGATCACGACATAGGACGAACGTCGGATAAGAGGATCAACGATGGGGACATCCATCGAATAAAATGATGAGGTACGGTCATCAAAAGGTGAAGTTCAATAACATGGCAGGGGACGGCTGCCGAAAATATCATGACATAGGAAGAATGTCGGATAGAAAGAGATTATTTTATTGGTGACTTACTGGGGAATGGTAAACACGGACGAGTGCTTATGCTTTGAAATAAAAGGTGTAAGTGTTTGACAGTGTGTATAGACTAAAGATGCGGATGAGCATCCTTAGGACCACGATACGGACGAGTATCAATAGAAATAAATGCTGACACGTGTTTAAGGATGATGATGATACAGACGTGTATCAATCGGTTAAGCAATGAACACAGACAAGTGTTTGATTTTTCGGGGAGGTGATATACAAGATACATACGAGTATCAGAGGATTGTGTATGAGTATGTACAAGCGTTTGACCTATTGGAGGATATATGTGCAAGACACGGACGAGTGTCAAAAGATATGTACAAGCATGAACAAGTATCTGTATTGAGAGTGCAAAAAGTATTATGGCTTTGTCTGCGGGGGATAAGTTTTGTATATTGCTGACAAAGTGATGATGGTATTTGCAAGTGACTGGCTCGAACCTGGCTTATGATCATGCAAATGTTTGATTTTTTCTGTAATGCTCCGTAGTATACGGAATGCTACGCTTTGCATGGGAAAAAATGATGTGAATGCTATGATTATGCAAAATGAGAGAACCGATCCGAGATCCAGATCCTGCGGGGAGAAAGATCTCTGGCCGATCTGTCTGGAGGAAGAACTCCGCTGGGGAAAGAGATCATTGGTCGATCTGTGGGGAGAGAGGATCGTCGAACAATCTTCCTAGGGAACTCTGTGGGGATCCCAGCTGGGGAAGCTTCTGTTGAAGAGACTCATGCTGGGTATGAGGAGGCTTTGGCAACTCCACTGGAGAGGAACTGGCAACTCTGATAGGGAACAGAAAGTCCTGGCGACTGGCTGAGGAAGGTGACTCTTCCCACTCTGCTGAGGATGAGAAAATCCTGGCGACTCCGTTGAGGAAAAGAAGATACTGGAAAATCTACTAGGGAAAAGAAAGTCCTGGCGATTAGCTGAAGAAAACTTTGGCAACTTGCTGGAGATGAAAGGATCTTGGCAACTCAGCTGAGGAAAACTCTGGCGACCTTACTAGGGAAAACAAGACTCTGGCAACTCTTTGGGGAAAACGAAGTTCCTGGCGACTTTGCTAGGGAGAAGGAGTTCCTGGCATCTTTGCTGGGGAAGAGCCGTTCAGGCATTGCTCGGGAGATCCTGCTTGGGGAGAAGAGAACTTTTGGGAAGTAGTCTGTTGTAACTCCTTCGTCCAAGCGACACGCTGGGGATTTAATGAGTTTCTTGAAGGATCCTTTGAGGGGATGACAACTTCATGGGGGGAAACTCCTGTCAAGTAACCCTGCTGATGAGGTGATTGCTGACTTGATTGGGGATACGAGGCTTGATATACCCCATGCTGTGAGATTGTCTGTCTTGAGTACCTGCAACCTGTTAAAAAGAAACGTACAAGTGTCCCGAGGTATCCTCAACCGGATTCTGTCATAGGAGTTGGATTTGCTCAAGAGTGCATATTTCCTGCAAGCATATATTGAAAATGGCTTATATATTTTCATGCAAGTGTTGTATTATGAACTTTGGACATTTTTCAAACAAAAAAAATGTTCAAAACAAAGTGTGACTGAAAAATTCCGATTTTATTGATTTGTGTGCCCTGAATGGGTAAGTATAGTGAAGAAGCGAATCCCTGAAAGGAGGAGATTGCAGTAAATTGAGAAAATAAAGGTGTTGGAAATGTTGAAGTTGGCGCTCCAATGAGCTTCCTTTGCTATGACCTGTATGACCTTGACGTTCTTCTTATCTTGCTTTATGAAGAAGGTTGATTCTAACCGACGCTTTATCCTTTCGAAGCTTGCCATGTTAAGAGTGATACAGACGAATTCAAAATGCAGTTGTTCGCTTTTTCCCAGATTTTGCGTGGATCGCCCTTTCGGGTTTTCAATCCACCGAGATACCCATTTTTGCCTGAGCTGTCCGATGTGGCTTTTCAACTCAGCGGGTGTACACATATTTTTTTTTTAATTTTTCCCTTATTTTTTTCCGAGTCTTTTATTCTGTTTTTGACTCGTCGGGATGCCCTATTTTTGCTTGGACTTACATTATGTTTTTATGTCCAGCGGGTCTTTTTATGCAGAGTATTTTTTAACTGCATCTAAATTCACAAGAGATAAGAAATCCTCGCCATCCATAGTAGTGAGCATCAGTGCCCCACCAGAGAAAACTTTCTTTACTATGAATGGGCCTTCGTAGTTTGGCGTCCATTTGCCCATGTGGTCTGTATGAGGAGGAAGAAGTCTTTTCAGAACAAGCTCTCCCACTTAGTATTCCCGAGGTTTGACTTTCTGATCGAAGACTTTCTTCATTCGCTTTTGATATAACTGCCCATGACATATGGCTGCTAATCTCTTTTCTTCAATCAAACTCAGTTGATTATATCGAGATTGGACCCATTCTGCTTCATCCAGTTTCACATCCAACATTACCCATAAAGAGGGTAGTTCAACTTCAACATGTAGGACAACTTCCATACCATACACAAACGGGTAAGGTGTTGCCCAATAGATGTTCTGATATAGGTTCGGTACCCATGCAAGGCAAATGGTAGCATTTCGTGCCATTCTTTGTAGGTGACTACCATCTTTTGCACAATCTTCTTAATATTCTTGTTAGCGGCCTCAACATCGTCATTCATCTTTGGCCTGTAAGGAGAAGAGTTGTGATGTTAAATTTTGAAGTCCCAGCAAATTTTTTCCATCATCTTGTTATTCAAATTGGAACCATTATCAGTAATGATTCACTCGGGAACTCCATATCGAAAGATGAAATCCCTTTTCAAAAATCGAGCTACCACTTGCCTGGTGACATTTGCATACGAAGCTGCTTCAACCCATTTGGTGAAGCAACCAATGGCTACTAGGATGAATTTGTGACCATTTAAAGAAGTCGGTTCAATCTTTCCAATAATATCAATGCCCCACATGGCGAAGGGCCAAGGTGAAGACATTACATTCAAAGGATTCGGAGGCACATGCACTTTATCTGCGTAGATCTGGCATTTGTGGCATTTCCTAGCATAGGCACAACAGTCTGCATCCATTGTGATCCAATAGTAACCTGATCTTAACAACTTCTTTGCCATTGTATGTCCCCCAGCATAGGTACCGAAAGTACCTTCATGTACTTCGTGCATTAGCAGGTTTGCTTCCTTCTTGTCAACACATCTGAGCAAGACCATGTCGAAGTTTCGCTTGTACAAAGAACCATTAGTATTGAGGAAGAAACTGCCGGCTAGCCTTCTTAATGTCTTCTTATCATTTGACAATGCCCTAGGTGTGTATGTCTGAGTCTCTAAGAAGCATTTGATGTCATGGTACCAAGGCTTGTTATTAGTGACAGTGTCCACATAAAATACATATGTCGGTCTGTCTAGTCTGGATACCAAAATCCGAGGCACATAGTTGGCAGTTTGTACTTTGATCATGGATGAAATGGTAGTCAAAGTCAAAGCGTCTGCAAACTGATTCTCATCTCTAGGGATGTATTCAAGCTTAACTGTTGTGAAGAAGGTCAACAATCTCCTCGTGTAGTCACGGTAGGGAATCAGATGCTCCTGATGAGTGTACCACTTACCGTTGGTCTGGTTGATTACCAAAGCTGAATCTCTGAATACATTCAAGGTTTTGATCCTGAGGTCAATGGCTTCCTCAAGACCCATGATACAAGCTTCGTATTCTGCTTCGTTCTTAGTGCAGGAAAAGGTGAGCCTTGCTGAGAAAGGCATATGAACCCCTTTAGGTGTAATAAGCACTGCATCAACCCCACGACCATTGCAATTAACTGCCCCGTCAAACATCATAGTCCATGCTTCTTCTGGGCCAGGCCCTTCAATGTGAATAGGCTCTTCATTATCTTTTGCTTTTAGGAACATGATGTCTTCATCAGGGAAGTCAAATCTCATTGGCTGGTAATCATCAATGGGTTGTTCGGCCAGATAGTCAGACAATACACTGCCCTTGATGGCTTTCTGAGAGGTGTACTGAATGTCATACTCTGTTACAATCATTTGCCACCTGGCAACCCTTCCGGTAAGTGTTGGCTTCTCAAATATGTACTTGACTGGATCCATTTTTGAGATTAACAAGGTAGTATGAGTCAACATATACTGTCTTAGTCGGCGAGCAGCCCACGCTAAAGCACATCAAGTTTTCTCGAGCAGTGAATAATGTTGTTCACAGTCGGTAAACTTTTTGCTTAGGTAGTATATTGCATACTCTTTTCGACCAGACTCGTCATGCTGGCCCAACACACACCCCATTGATTCTTCTAATACTGTCAGGTACATGATTAGAGGTCTTCCTTCGACTGGAGGCATGAGAATTGGAGGTTCTTGCAGATATTCTTTGATCTTGTCGAAAGATTTCTGACAATCATTGTTCCACCTGACTGTTTTCTCTTTTCTTAACAGCTTGAACAAGGGTTCGCAGGTTGTAGTGAGATGAGATATGAACCTTGAGATGTTGTTCAATCTACCTAAGAACCCTCGAACTTCTTTCTCAATCTTAGATGCAGGCATTTCCTGAATAGCTTTGACTTTATCGGGATCGACCTCAATTCCCTTTTCACTTACAATAAAACCCAGTAGCTTACCAGAACGTACCCCGAATGTGCATCTGTTGGGGTTCAACCTTAACTGATACTTTCTCAGACGCTTGAACAATTTCAGCAGATTCACCAAATGATCTTCCTCTGTAAGGGACTTGGCAATCATATCATCCACATAGCACTCGATTTCCTTATGGATCATATCGTGGAATAATGTTACCATAGTCCATTGATATGTTGCACCGACATTCTTCAAACCAAACAGCATTACTTTGTAGCAGAACGTGCCCCAGGGTGTGATTGTATCCAGAAAATTCGTCCATGAAGGAAAATACCGAGAACTGAGTTGTGTTATCTACCAATACATCAATGTGAGGTAATGGCAAATCATCTTCCGGGCTTGCTCTGTTCAAATCCCGGTAATCCACACACATACGCACCTTGCCATCCTTCTTAGGTACAGGTACAATATTAGCAACCCACGGCGGGTAACTAGTGTCGCTCCCGATAAATGGGACCAGACCCAGATAAAGGTACAGACGCGAATGGTCGGCGAGAGGGACAATGAGAACACACAGCCGTGAACTCACTGGAGATGAATAGAGTCGCCAGCTAGGCATTTTTATCCCGGAGGAAAGGCAATGCTGCATAGACCTAGAAAGATACGGATAAGAAGGTTGCGAACCAGAGAGACTGAGAAAGGGGGTTGGTTACAACCTGGGAAGGTATTAGCACCCAGATTGTCCGTCGTACTCGACGGGATCCACGCTTAAAAGATTTGTGTTTTAAAGGGGTAGTGTTAGTGCAATCTGTATATAAAATAGCTGGAAAAGGATGTACAGGTGTCAGTGTAAAGAAGTGTAAAGTGTAATGTATACAGTGTCAGTGTAAGGAATAAGAATGAATTGATCAAGATCATGAGGCTTAAAGAATGAAGCTGGAAAGAGGGGGAATATACAGAGACTTTTGTTCGATAACTGTTAAGTTATGCCTACGTATCCTCTCGTGCAATGAGGAAGTCAGAACACCGTAGTTCGACCCAAGGAGACTGAAAGGTGAATTGACTTGTGAACTGCTTACTTGTCCATGCTCAAGTGTATGACCTGTCTGGCTCAGGTGCTAACTGTCTTGCATTAGACGGAAGAAGCAAGTTCTCGTTTTTTGAGTGAGTGAGATGAGAAAAGAATCCCGAAGGAGACGATTATTGTTTGTTTTTGTATTTTCAGTCTTTTATTGCTTTTTGAAAGTTTGTCATAAGTTAATGAGCTTAAGTCTAAACCAATGGATTTAGTAAACTCATCACATCTTCCCTCTGATTAGGGGTAATGAGAATACCTTAAGTGTGAAGTCAGATTCTCACACTTAATCACCTTTGGTGTAGGGTTAAGATCATTAACCTACTTGAGATTGATTAGATGTTTTTGGTGTTTTTGTTTAGTGTTAAGTAATGAGGTTAAGCCATAATCAGGGATTTAACAGACTCATTACACCATCCTAATAGAAGGATAATAGATGAGAATGTTTAAGCTGAGGAAAGCTCCTCAACTTAATCCATGATTAGGGATTAAACTCATGACAAAACAAGCCTTTGATTAATTGGATTTTATTTAATGGTATGATGATGAAGTGGATTTTATGATTTGTAAGACAACTTGAGGGGGACTTGTCCATTAACACTAGGGTTAGTCCTTCTTAACCAATTAAGGAAGAATTAGAACCCTAATGCAAGGCCCAAGTTACAAGTGTGATGTCTTGATGATTATTAGATGGATTGATTAAAGGGGTTAAACACATTAAGGGTTTAACACTTAGGATTAAAGTTATACACTCCATCCTAAGAGAAGGATGCAGGCATAAGCTTAATCACAAAGCCTTAAAGCCTTTAGGGTTTAGTCCCTGATTATGAGGTGAGAAGAGAAGACTCAAAGAGACATAAAGGTAAAACTAAGAGGGGAAACTAATCAAAACCCTAATCATTGTCATGCTTGGTTGTCCCTAAGGTTTGTGAGGTTTTCAAGAGAAATATTCAATGGAACCACCAGGAAGCAGATGAAAGGATCAGGAGAAGCAAAGTAACTTGCTTCATTCAAGAAGTCAAGTCACTTGAAGAAAGAAAGTGGGAAGAGGAAGAATGAGCAAGCTCAAACTCAAACACATACAAAAATGCAGCAAGGATGCATGAAAAGAGATGAAGAGAAGTTATGAGAAGTGAAGGCAAATTCACTTCTCAAAGTTACTTACCACCTGAAAGGTTAGGAAAGAAATGCAATGCAATGCAAAATGGGATGAGATGACATGATGAAAAACAAAACCAGAAGCATATACATGATGCTAATGATGCTATGAGATGCTACAAACATGAGGCAGCACATGGAAATGATCATACAAGCTCATGAATGCAAATGAAGCAAGTTAATAAGCAAGGACATACATGAAAAGTTATGAAGTGCACATGACATACCACATGGAAAATACATGATGCAATGATCAAACATGCTTTCAATATGCCTTATGATGTTAAATGAATCAAATGGAGGCATGGAATGTCATGGCAAGTCATGTTATGCAAGGAGATGTAAGATGGATGCATATGAAAGCCCCAAATTAGGGTTTATGAACAATACATCAAACAAAAATCAAAATCAGAAGCAAACCCTAAGATAAAAAATTGAAAATGCCACTCAAAGGACCCCTAATCCTATACTAACTTAATGCCCAAAGGAGAGGTCTCAACTCCTAACCAAATTCAAGTTATGATTTTTCTAAGCCTTCTAGGGTGTTAGGGTTCCTAAACAAGAAAATTATCAAACAAATGGAAAATGAAAGATCAAATCAAGGCCATTTAATCTCACAAACTACATGCTAAACACAATACAATGCAAAAAGAATCAATGTCCAACTCCTCATGGATAGGCAGAAATGATTTTTGGAACTTTGGATCAAATTAATGCATAAAAATGATTTTAATTCAATGGAAAATTCTCAAAATGCATCAAGATCAAAAAATAAATTTGGTTTGAAGGTTGGACAATGTTTCTAAATGTCTTAGAACATTTCATGAATTTTTGGGTGATTTTTAAATACCTAAAAGTATTTTTAATAAATTAATTTTCATTAATCAATTAAAAATAAAATTTTAAATAATTAAAAATACTTTTTTAATGCTAAAAATGAAAATAAAAATATTTTTGTGTTTTAAAATTTAATGAAACTTTTGACAAAAAGTTTCATAATTTTTAAAACAATTTTGCTATTTTAAATAAATTATGGAAGTTAAATACAAAGAAAATGAAAATAAAAAGTAAATAAATGGAAGTAAGCTGAAGGAGAGGCTGGGATTGATTCTGGGTTTCAAAAGGTTTGACTGGGCGCGCATCTGGACGGCCCAGGTTCAAACTTCCTAATTTTAATTAATTAAACAAATTAAACCTAATTATGAACTAATGACATGATCCAGACCACACACACGCGCGCGGGAAGCCAGATCCAAGGGTCCACATTTAAAATTTGCCCTAACCCTAATTAAATGACTAATGACTTTCATGTCACCGGAGACGAGCTCCGGTCGTCTTCTCCGGTGACCTCCCTCCCTGAGAATTTCCAAATCCTTCCCTAGGTCATTTCTGGAGCTCTAAAGCTCCAGATTTGTTCCTTTCACCCTCCTAAACTCAACCCCACCCTCATTTCTCATTTATTTCCAACCATAACCAAGAATCGAAGCTAAGAACAAAAACTGCCAAAATTTCAGACAAGCAATACAACTTCATCTCTCAACCATTTTCAATAATTTTTAGTTCAGTGTGATCAGTGAGGCATGCTTAATCAATTTGTAACATAAAATAGAGGTCCTGGAAAAATTGATTTGGAAGGCTACCTGAGATGGAGCTTTCACCCTTTGAGCTTACTGGCTGCTTCCTTGGTGCAAAAAGCTCCTAATGGCCTTCCTGATGAGTTTGCAATGCTTGGACAACTTGGAATGTGGCTGGTTTGGCAACTTGAACAAGTTCTGTTCAGGATGGTGTAAGAATCGTGTTTCTGATTCCTTGAGCTTTGGGATGTTTTGAAGGGTGCTTAGTGATCAGGGAGGGATGTTGAAGGGGTTTATGAAGTTTGCTTGTGTGTTTGTGAGCTGTGGAGAGAGATTTGAAGGGTTTTGCTTTAGGGAGTGAGTTTGTGAATGTGTTCTTGTGGTGAGCTTCAGCCTTGCTTGTTATGTGAAATGGTTAACATTTGGCTTGCATAAAATAATCTCATTGGTCAGATGATGTGACCTGGCCTGCTGTGATAGGTAAGTTCACTTTTGCAAAATGTCAACTTTGGTGTAAGGAAAGCATGGGTTGAACCCTAGGCTAGTACATGTGTATGGGCTGGCGCAGCATGGTGTGTGAGAGATGCTAGAATGGTTCAGCAGCCAAGGCAACAAAGGGGTGAGGTGTGATGATGGTTTTTGCAAGTTGTTCACTTTTGGTTCATATGAAACTTTCTTGTCCCACAAGCCATAAAACATGAGGAAATCTTGGTCCAATCTGAACTTTAGGACTTACATGATGCTTGTGTAATGGTTTGATGTCAATTAGAAGTCACAAGAATGCTTGGTACATGAAATTGCAAGTTTCTCATTTGAGGCATAACTTGAAAATTAGTGATTTTTGCCAACTTTGACACACCATAACTTTTGATCCAAAATGAATTAGATCATGTTCTTGTACTTTTTGAAAAGGGAAAGATCTAATCTACAACTTTCATGACCAAAGTTTTTCCATTTGAAGCATTTTTGGATCAAAAAGCAAGGGTTGAAAAAGTGGCATAAAATGACATTTCATGAAAAGTCAACCATGCCCTAAAAAGTCAACTTTGCAAAAACTTGTAATTCTTGAATTTTGTGAACTTCAACCTTCTTTCATGATCAAATAAAGATCATATACACTCAAAATGATGAAGATCACCCCTTGGTTGGGTCATTGGGGGCCTCAGATGCCCTGATTTTGCACTGACTTGTCCAGAAAGTCAACTTTTGATCAGATGACTTCCCCATGGAATTTCTTCATGAAAATTGATATGCATACTCCCTATACCATATAGAGACCAATAGAAACAAGAATGACCAAAAAATTTGGAGTTATGGCCTCTGAAACCAAAACCCTAATTTTAGGTCAACTGTGCAGTCAAACCTGGCTCTGTCTCCACACCAATCCCAGTTCTTGTGATTCTTTGGCATTATTGACTTTGAGAGGATGTAATATGATGTAAGAACACACATGGATCCCTTTGAAGTGATTGATGGCCCTTGGAGTGGCTCAAGAAGCTCCTGGATTGCTCAGATCACAAACCCTAGATGCAGATGACTTAGAACCAATGCAGTGAACCAAAAATGAGACATGAGATGGTATGATTGAGTTTATGCATATGAAATGATCACAAGCCATGGTGTGAATGGGTGAGGGCAAATTTGGGGTGTTTACAGCTGCCCCTATTCAAACATGAGTTAGCTGTGCAGGATGTAAGCGACGGCTTAACAGGCAAACAAGATAACTTGTGGTTGAATACCAAAGACAGTCCAAAATTTGCACTCACAGAATGAAGAAGAAAAGGGATATGGATTGTAAAAGAAAATAAAGTATATTGTAAAGTGTGGGCGACGGAGGACGACCGTCGAGCAGAGGACGACTGCTGGGTAAAGAGCAATGACGGGGACGGCCGACATGCTGGGGAAAAAAGGTAAAGCCAAGACGGGGACGACCGACTAGCTGGAAAAATAAGATTATGATGGGGACGGCCATCAAGATAAAGTTGTAAGATTCTCTGGGAGTTAATGAAACATGACGGGGACGGCCATCAAGTTCATAAAGTAAAGTAACCAACGATGGGACGGCCATCGGGCTAAACTGATGAAGGACGATCATCAGGAAAGAAAAAAGGGACCACGACGGGGACGGCCATCGGGTTAAAGAATAAATGAAATAAACAGATGATGAGGTACGGTCATCAAAGGTGAAGGACGATCACCTAGCAGGGGACGGCTGCTCTTGTTGGGTTAAGATGAGGGACGGTCATCTAAGGTGGAGGACGACCACCTGGCAGGGTACGGCTGCCGAAAATATCAACGATGGGGACGGCCATCGGATGAGCATGATGGAGGACGACCATCAAGAGGTGGAGGACGACCACCTAGCAGGGGACGGCTGCTCTCAAGGTTTATCATGACATAGGACGAATGTCAAATAACCAAAAATCAACAATGGGGACGGCCATTGGATAAAAATGATGAAGGACGATCATCAAAAGGTGGAGGACGACCACCTAGCAGGGGACGACTGCTCTCAAGGTTTATCATGACATAGGACGAATGTCAAATAACCAAAAATCAACAATGGGGACGGCCATTGGATAAAAATGATGAAGGACGATCATCAAAAGGTGGAGGACGACCACCTAGCAGGGGACGGCTGCTAAATATCAACGATGGGGACGGCCATCGGATGAGCATGATGGAGGACGACCATCAAGAGGTGGAGGACGACCACCTAGCAGGGTACGGCTGCTCTCAGGGTTTATCATAACACAGGACGAGTGTCAGATAAAGAAGAAAATTTGCTTTGTTGGAAATCTACTGGGGAGTAGTAAACACGGACGAGTGTTTACATCCAAGAAACAAAAGGTATAAGTGTTTAGATGTTTTGTGTATAGACTAAAGATGCGGACGAGCATCCTTAAGACTACGATACAGACGAGTATCGAGTAGAAACAAATACTGACACGTGTTCAAAGATGATGATACGGACGAGTATCATCTGGTTAACAGAGAACACGGACGAGTGTTGAATCTGAGAGGACTCTTCTGGGGAATAGTAGACACAGGCGAGTATCTATATTCAAGAAGACAAAAGTGTTTGACACAGTGTATGGATTAAAGATGCGGACGAGCATCCTTAAGACTATGATACGGACGAGTATCATGTAGAAACAAACTCTAGACGTATGTTCTGAGATGACGGTACAGACGAGTACCAACGAGTTAACAAAGAACAAGGACTATTGTTGAATCTGAGGGGATTTGAGTGATATGTACAAGACACGGACGAGTATCTGTATAAGAGTGATTGGTATATAGATGAGTATTTAACTGCTGGGGAGAGCGACACGGACGAGTGTCAAAAGGAGAAGAGTGTAATATGAACAAGTATCTGATATACAAAGTGTAGGTGACTGTTCTGGGGATATGACACGGACGGGTGCCAAAGGATTGTGTATGTAAGTACATGTGAGTGCAAAGAGGATGTCTTTGGCTTTCTGCTGGGAGTATGACACGGACGGGTGTCAGGAAGTATCTGTAATACGGGTGGTGTTGTTTGCAAGGAGTGTTCAGGCGACTTTACTGGGGAAAGGTGGCACGGACGGGTGTCAAAATGAGTATATACTGGTGTTTGTGGATTGTGAGGCAGCTGCTTTTGCTAGGGACTCTGGTGGGGATTTTTATGTACGTTGATGAACTGTCATTATTCACAAGTGTTGATTCAAAACATGGCTTATGAATATGCTATATGTTTGATTCTTGCCATAATGCTCCGTATTAGACGGAATGCTACGCTTTGCGGGTGAATATGATGCGAATGCTATGATTATGCAAAGATACCCAACCGGGATTCGGATCCTGTTGCCGCGAAGGTCTCTGGCCGATCTGCTTGAAATGGACATCCCAGCTGGGGATGAGATCATTGGCAGATCTGATGAGATGCTATTGCTTGGGGATATAGGTCATTGATGAACCTATCATGGTAAAGATGGACCCAGCTGGGGTTTGAAGAAGCTTTCTTCACTCTGTTGTGATTCTTCGTGCGTTGCTCTTCTGGATAGAGGCTGGAGCTCTGTGGGGAGATGGTTCCCTGACTTTTGTACTCCGGCTGAGGATGAAATGGCAACTCGGCTGGGAGCAGTAGCAAGTGGCAGCTCAGCTGGGGGAGTCATGAGAGGCAACTCAGCTGGGGAGAGAGCACTTCGGGTGCTGAGATTGAGTGTTGATTTGCCAGCTCGCTGGGATGAAGCTTACATGCCCCAAGTTGCGTTCTGGATCCCTGCAATCCTGAAAAGACAGAGAAACGCACAAATAATCCCGAGGTATCCTTTACTGGATCCCGTCATAGGAGTTAGGCACTTCTGAGAGTAAGTATATTTCCTGCAAGCATGTTTTATTTGAAGATAAACATTTGTATTTTATGCAATCAGTGTTTCTTTTAGACATCAGACATTTTTTTGCAAAAAAAATGTACAAAACGAGACATGACTGAAAATCTGATTTTATTAATTCTTATGCCCTGAATTGGCGGGATACAGTCAAAGAAACAAATCCCCTGAAATGAGGAGATTGTTACAAATTGAGAAACAAAATGCTGGCAGTGTTGATGACGCTTTAAGGAGCTTCCCCTTCCACTATGACTCGTATGACTTTTGACGTTATTCTCATCTTGCTTTCTGAAGAATGTTGATTCTGATTGAAGCTTGATCCTTTCGAGGCTTACCAAGTTGTAAACGATACAGACGAATTCAGAATGCAGTTGTTCGCTTATTCCCTTATATTGCATGGATCGCCCTTTCGGGTTTTCAATCCATCGGGATACCCATTTTTGCCTGAGCTGTCCAATGCGGCTTTTCAACTCAGCGGGTGTACATTTTTTGTCTATTTTCCCTTACTTTTGCCCGAGTCTTTTATTCTGTTTTTGACTCGCCGGGATGCCCTATTTTTGCCTGGACTTACATTCTGTTTTTATGTCCAGCGGGTCATTTTATGCGAAGTATTTTTTAACTGCATCTGAATTCACAGGGGACGGGAAATCTTCGCCATCCATGGTGCTGAGCATCAGTGCTCCACCAGAGAAAACTTTCTTTACCACGAATGACCCTTCATAATTTGGAGTCCATTTTCCCCTGTGGTCTGTATGCGGAGGGAGGATTCTTTTCAGCACAAGATCTCCTACTTGGTACTCTCGGTGCCTGACTTTCTGATCGAAGGCTTTCTTCATTCTTTTCTGATACAACTGCCCATGACAGATTGCAGCCAATCTTTTCTCTTCGATCAGACTCAGTTGTTCGTATCGGGCCCGAACCCATTTTGCTTCACTCAGTTTAACATCCATCAGTACCCGTAAAGAGGGTAATTCAACTTCAACTGGTAGGACTGCTTCCATGCCATACACAAGCTGATACGGTGTTTCCCCAGTGGACGTTCTGATTGACGTGCGGTACCCATGCAAGGCAAATGGCAGCATTTCATGCCAGTCTTTGTAAGTGACTACCGTCTTCTGCACAATCTTCTTGATATTCTTATTTGCTGCCTCAACAGCGCCATTCATCTTTGGCCTGTAAGGAGAAGAATTGTGATGTTGGATCTTGAAGTCCCGGCACAGCTCTGCCATCATTTTGTTGTTCAAGTTGGAACCATTATCAGTAATGATTCGCTCGGGAACTCCATATCGACAGATGATATCTCTCTTTAGAAATATGGCTACCACTTGTCTTATAACATTTGCATATGATGCTGCTTCAACCCACTTGGTGAAATAATCAATGGCGACCAAGATGAATCTGTGGCCATTTGAAGCAGTTGGCTCAATCTTGCCAATCATATCAATGCCCCACATAGCAAAGGGCCAGGGTGAAGACATTATGTTCAAAGGATTGGGAGGCACATGCACCTTATCTGCATAGATCTGGCATTTGTGGCATTTTCTGGCATAGGCACAACAATCAACATCCATTGTGATCCAGTAATAGCCCGACCTTAACAATTTTTTAGCCATGGCATGCCCTCCCGCATGGGTACCAAAGGATCCTTCGTGCACTTCATGCATTAACAGATCTGCTTCTGTCTTATCAACGCATCTGAGGAGTACCATATCAAAGTTCCTTTTGTATAGCGAACCATCAGTGTTCAAGAAGAAACTACCAGCAAGCCTTCTCAAAGTCTTCTTATCATTGGAAGATGCCCCAGGTGGGTATGTTTGATCCTCCAAGAAGCACTTAATGTCATGGAACCAAGGCTTATCATCTTTAACAACATCTGCTGCGAACACATATGCTGGTCTGTCAAGTCTGGACACTGAAATCTGAGGTACAAAGTTGGCAGCCTGAACTTTGATCATGGACGAAATGGTAGTCAGGGCATCTGCAAACTGATTCTCGTCCCGAGGGATATACTCAAGCTTAACTGTTGTAAAGAAAGTCAACAACCTTCTTGTATAATCCCTGTAAGGTATCAGATGATCCTGGTGGGTGTACCATTTGCCATTGGTTTGATTGATTACCAAAGCTGAATCTCCGGATACGGTCAATGTCTTGATCCTGAGGTCAATGGCTTCCTCAAGGCCCATAATGCAAGCTTCGTATTCAGCTTCGTTGTTAGTGCAGTTGAAAGTGAGTTTTGCCGAGAAAGGCATGTGAACTCCTTTAGGTGCAATGAGTACTGCACCAACACCACGACCATTCATGTTAACAGCCCCATCAAACATCATAGTCCATTCTTCTTCCGGGTCAGGCCCTTCAGTGTGAACAGGCTCTTCATGATCTTTTGCTTTTATGAACATGATGTCTTCATCGGGGAAGTCAAATCTCATAGGCTGGTAATCATCAATAGGTTGCCCAGCAAGATATTCAGACAATACACTGCCCTTGATGGATTTCTGAGATGTGTATTGGATGTCATATTCTGTGAGGATCATTTGCCATCTTGCAACCCGTCCGGTAAGAGCTGGCTTCTCAAATATGTACTTGACTGGGTCCATTTTGGAGATCAATAAGGTAGTGTGGGTCAACATATACTGTCTTAGTCGGCGAGCAGCCCACGCTAAAGCACATCAAGTTTTCTCGAGCAGTGAATAACGTTGTTCACAGTCGGTAAACTTTTTGCTTAGGTAGTATATTGCATACTCTTTTCGACCAGACTCGTCATGCTGGCCCAACACACACCCCATTGACTCTTCTAATACTGTCAGGTACATTATCAGAGGTCTTCCTTCAACTAGAGGCATAAGGATTGGAGGCTCTTGTAAGTATTCCTTGATCTTGTCAAAAGCCTTATGGCAGTCGTCGTTCCACCTGACCGTCTGTTCTTTTCTTAACAATTTGAACAAGGGCTCACAGGTTGCTGTAAGGTGAGATATGAACCTTGAAATGTAGTTCAATATACCTAGAAACCCTCGAACTTCTTTCTCTGTCTTCGGTGAAGGCATCTCTTGAATGGCTTTGACTTTATCGGGGTCAACTTCAATCCCTTTCTCGCTCACAATAAAACCCAGCAGCTTACCAGATCTCACCCCGAATGTGCATTTGTTGGGGTTCAATTTCAGTTGATACTTCCTCAGACGCTTGAACAACTTGAGCAGATTTACCAGGTGATCTTCTTCAGTAAGGGACTTGGCAATCATGTCATCCACATAACATTCTATCTCTTTATGAATCATATCGTGGAATAATGTTACCATAGCCCGTTGATATGTCGCACCGGCATTCTTGAGCCTAAATGGCATTACCTTATAGCAAAACGTGCCCCAGGGTGTGATGAAGGTTGTCTTCTCCATGTCTTCAGGTGACATTTTGATCTGATTGTATCCTGAAAATCCGTCCATGAAGGAGAACACCGAGAACTGAGCCGTGTTATCCACCAACACATCAATGTGAGGTAATGGGAAGTCATCTTTCGGGCTGGCTCTGTTCATGTCCCGGTAGTCAACACACATTCTTACTTTGCCGTCTTTCTTAGGCACAGGTACTATGTTAGCGACCCACGGTGGATAGCTAGTTACAGCAAGGAACCCGGCGTCCCATTGCTTTTGTACCTCCTCCTTGATTTTCATTGCCATGTCTGGACGAGTACGGCGTAGATTTTGTTTAACTGGTGGGCACTCTTCTCTTAAAGGCAACTTGTGCACAACAATGTTGGTATCCAACCCTGGCATATCTTGATAAGACCAAGCGAACACGTCCACATACTCTCGAAGCAGGTTAATCAGTTGTCTCTTCACTGAGTCTTGTAAGCAGGCCCCGATTTTAACTTCTTTCACGTCTTCATCTGTACCAAGATTGATCACTTCAACCTCCTCCTGGTGAGGAGTAATAACCTTTTCCTCTTGTCTTAACAACCTGGCTAGCTCTTCAGGGAGCTCATATTCTTCTTCAACCCCTTCATCAGCTTGATTGATTGGATTGTCAAAGTCATACGAGGTCATAGCCGTGCTGTTGTCGGTGCTGTCTGGAAGGCACACTCTGCAAGGGTTCAGTTTGTTCATTTTAGTGATTTGATTTTAATCTTGTTTTAGAAAAGTGAAATAAAGTTGTCATTTTGAAAACATTGCCATTTATTTTTTGTACAAAAAGAAAAATGAAAAAAACAGTGAACGGAAAAGAAAAAGGACTCGTTTGCAAAAAGATGTCTGATATTTCATTGATTAATCTTGTTGCACAAAAAAGTACAGATGGCCCGATTACAAAATGAGTCTTGTCATCTTGGGCAAGATGCAAGACTTTGATGCATGCTATAAAAATACAGGAAATAATAATTACTCTGCATGAGTAACTCTTATAATTTCCTGGGAAGACCAGTTTGAGATACTGCTCCCCGGGATCTTTGGACGAATCCAGCTTTCCAGGTTGCATTCTTCTTCCAGCTCGTCTTCCACATTGTTGACAGCATCAGGGGTGAGCATCCCCCCACTCACAAAGTTGGGCTCTTTCGCGGCCTCTGCTTGATCTTGTTGAGTTGGTTTGTAACCCAACCCAAATCTGTCCTCTTTCTTTTCCACCGGTAGCAGTTTGCCCCAGCCTTGGGCATTTCCTTCCTCAACAACCTTTCGGGCTTGTTGGTATGATGTCATCGAAGTTCCAGGTACAACAGATGTTTCATTCACGTTCAAGGCCTCGAACCCCTGACTCATTGTTTCATGGATCTCCCCATCCATCTCGATGTATTTATAGGTAGCCAGGTGGCTGACAAAAATATCCTCCTCTCCACAGATTGTAACGACTTGACCCTCCCACTCGAATTTTAACTTCTGGTGAAGGTTTGAGGTCACGGCGCCAGCGGCGTGAATCCATGGCCTACCCAATAGACAGCTGTAGGCAGGCTGTATATCCATCACGTAGAAGGTCGTTTTGAAAGTTTGCGGGCCAATCGTTATGGGCAACTCAATCTCTCCCAGAACCGATCTCTTAGAACCATCAAAGGCTCTCACCACCAGGTTGCTGGGTCTCAACGCCAATCCGTCATACTCTAGCTTCACAAGGGCTTTTTTAGGTAAGACATTGAGGGATGACCCCGTGTCCACCAGCACATGGGAAAAGACTGCCCCTTTACACTCCATGGTTATGTGCAATGCCTTGTTATGGTTGCGGCCTTCCGTTGTCAAATCAGTGTTGGTGAACCCTAGTCCATGACTAGCATTAACATTTCCAACTACAGCTTCCAACTGATTGACAGTGATCTCTTCAGGCACGTAAGCTGCGTGCAAGACTTTGAGTAGTGCATTCCGATGGGCTTCGGAGCACATAAGCAATGATAGGATTGAGATCTTGGAAGGCGTTTGATGAAGCTGATCCACTATTTTGTAATCACTTTTCTTGATGATTCGCATGAACTCATCAACCTCTTGATCAAAGGGTGTTCTCAAGGCTTCTTTAACAGTCTGCTCTTCCTGCACCAAGCTTTTCCCTTTTGCCTTGGCAGCAGCTTCTGCTTCGGCAGTGGGTCTCTGAATTTGTGGAGCAAAGAGACGTCCGCTTCGAGTGAAGCCTCCGCCTCCTCCCACATTGTCTATTTGTGGTGCAGGGGTTGATGATTCAAAAGTGATTTTTTGTCCTTCGCAGTACAGGTCAGAGCCGTAATGCCAGGGGATGGCGTTACTGCTTTCATAAGGTACTGGTCCAGGCACCGTGATAGTGACTGGACTGGTTGTAGCTGCGGAAGGAATTGTGATAGTCTGTGGATCGTAATATATCGTGACTGGTGCTCTGACGAGAGCAGCACTTTGTGAGTTGTATGCGGAGTTGTTTTCTGGATCATAATAGATTGTAACGGTTGAGACATCTTCATGATTTGTTGCTGATGTTGTAGGAGACATTGTCGGAAGGATGGGTCTTGTTGTTGGAGTTTCAAGATGAAGTGGTGCTGGAGTTGTAATAGGAACACTTGCTGATATCTGGTCAGTTGAAATGACAGATGAAGTACTTGTTGATGAAGCCGAATAATTGTCGGGAACAATGGTTGTTGCAGTTGTAGGAGATACTGGAATCGTTGCTGATGAGATTGTCGGATTTGTTGGAAACGATGTTGTAATATGAAGTTGGCCACTCTGAATGAGACCATCTATGCCATTCCTCAGGTTATCACACCCATTTACTGAAATATTGCAGTAAGCGCACCCTAACTCACACCCCGGGAACATTTGACATTCGAGGAGTTGAGCCTTGATTTCTACCAACGGTGTCCGGATCTGACCCACACTGGTTATTAAATAAGACGGCTTGTCTTCATCAATAGCGTTAATTCTGGGACCACCGTGGTTCGGCATGGGGTTCTTATTGACATTGGGTGGTGGTGCGAAGTTCAGAGCTTTTGAGTCTACTAGGTCTTGTACCTTCATGTGCAAGGCTCTGCACTTTTCTGTACTGTGGCCAGGTGCATTTGAATGAAAAGCACATCTGGCGTTGGAATCGTAGTTTCTGGGTAGACTATTGGGATCTGGAGGTGCCAATGTCCTTAGCTCAACTAGGTTGAGTTTCAAGAGTTGTGGCAGCAACGTAGCATATGGCATAGGGATCGGATCGATCACCCTATTAGCTTGAGATGGCCTCTGTTGGAATGGCCTTTGCTGGTTGTTGTTGTTGGCGTTGTTGTAGTTTCTCGGAGGATACTGAGCTTGTTGATGGTACTGAGGTTGTTGCTGATAGTTTTGTTGTGGAGGTTGATAAACTGGTTGAGGATGAGCTGGAGCGGGAATGGTGACTGCTGCCACAGATCTATGGACATATTGGGGCCTGCCCCTGTTGGTGTGGATGGCGTTGGTCTCGCCAGTTCTTCTTGGGCCCGCAAAAGGCTTTCTTGTACTACTGGACGAGCTGGCACCATTGTCAGAAATCTTGCCCATCTTCAACAGGCTCTCAATTCTCTCCCCAGCTATGACAACATCTGCAAAGCTAGTGGAAGAGAAAGCAGCCAGCCTGTCAATATATGTTCCCTGGAGGGTGTTCATAAACATATCTGCCATTTCCCTCTCAGACATAGGTGGCTGAACAGCAGCAGCCAATTGCCTCCATCTCTGGGCATATTCTCGGAAACTTTCTCTTGACGACTGTGACATTCCCATTAGGAGGGTCCTGTTGGGTGCCATGTCTAAGTTGTACTGATACTGTCTGATGAAGGCCTCTGCCAGGTCCTTCCAACACCTGATAGTTGCTCTTGTCAGATGAGAGTACCATTCTCTTGAAGCTCCCGTCAAGCTATCTTCAAAATAGAACATCCAGAGCTTCTCATCCATAGTATAGGCCTTCAGCCTTCCCAGAAATGATTGTAAATGAGTCCGGGGGCATGAAGTCCCGTTGTATTTTTCAAAACAAGGAGGCTTGAACTTATGGGGAATCCTGACCCCGTCTACCAAGCCCATGTCCATGACATCGAAACCCAAAGAATTTTGAGACTCTAAGGACCTCAATTTCTCAGCTATCTCATCCAGCCTTCTATCATAAGCTTCCTCCCCAGCACCCATTACTGTGAATTGATCCTCTTGGGGGTCTTCTTGCAGTACCCTTCCTGCAGTGGCAGTCCCTTGAACATTTGCAGGAATATTAACCTCTGGATGAAGGTGGGGGCCAAATACAGGAGGGTTAACATGAGGTTGGACCCTTTCATTGTTGCTTGTGCCGGCAGTCCCTATATGTGGATCTTCTTGATTATGCCTTTCCACCATGGCCCTCAATCTTTCCTGGCTCTGAGCCATGTTGTTCATCACTTCCATAAACTGAGTCATCTGTGTAACAGCCCGGGCTCCTCGCAAGGCAATCCCGGCACTGCCACCTCATGATCTTCTCTACTCCCCTCACTAGTAGAGTTTTTGCCTTTCGTGGGAATCAAACCCTGTACCCTGGGGTTCAAGTACATGTTCATTCCATTCCCACTACCAATTGAGCTAGTAGCTCAAGTGGTAGTGGGAATGGAATGAACATGTACTTGAACCCCAGGGTACAGGGTTCGATTCCCACGGAAGGCAAAAACTCTACTAGTGAGGGGAGTAGAGAAGATCATGAGGTGGCAGTGTCGGGATTGCCTTGCGAGGAGCCCGGGTTGTTACAAAAAAAGTAGCTCAAGTGGTAGTGGGAATGGAATGAACATGTACTTGAACCCCAGGGTACAAGGTTCGATTCCCACGGAAGGCAAAAACTCTACTAGTGAGGGGAGTAGAGAAGATCATGAGGTGGCAGTGCCGGGATTGCCTTGCGAGGAGCCCGGGCTGTTACAATCTGTGTTCTCATTTCCAATCTTTCGTTTTCCATTTGATTTCTAACCTCTGCAAGGTCCTGCTGTACCTGATCCATTTGTATGCCCGGAAGGTTGTTACGGGTTGGATAACGGTGCGGACGGTTGAGGGGAAATACCCGACGTCGAGCAATAATTCCTGAACATCACAACAGAGTTAGTAGCAATAAAACAAAAACCTACAAAACAAACAAAGGGTTAGCATGCAATGCAGTATGCTTATTTGTTCTCAAGGTATCCGGTTTGGCATTCAGTTTTGACCCTTCCAGACTCTTGATGATGCTGTTGATGTTGCTTTTGGAGTAAACTCGGATGGAACAAACTGATACATATATCACAAAAAACAAATAGTACATAGTTTGTTTACAAATACAAGCCCTCCGAGGGGTCAAAATACATCATAAGAGAATAAAAGTACATAAAATGAAAGCAACAACAAGCAAATGGTCAAACACCAAGACCAAACTCATCCTCCCGAACTTCCTTGAGAAGTGCTTCGGTCACAGGATCAGCTGGACGCTCCGTGAGATTCCTGATAAGGAGATTCCGGGTTGTAACAGCTGCAGTTAGCTTCTTGTGTTGACTTTGGTCCTTTGACCTCTTTACTCCAGCTCTGATCTTCAGCTCTGATATCTCCCTCTGGGCTACCTCCAGGGCTTCCTGCTGCTCTTTTGCACTGGCTTCCAGTTGTTCCATCTTGTCTTGGACCCTCTTATCTTCCAGAGTACGAGCCTCGGTGATCCTGACCCACCTAGCTTGACTCTCCTTCAGATACAAGTCAGTCCTGGCTTTCTGGAACTGGGTTTCCTTGCAAGCATTCTTCAGAATTTGTTCTCCAGCCTTAAACTTTTTGATATAATCCCCAGACTTCTCAATCTTAGCCAGATGCTCCACTCTCAACTTCTCTAACCTCTCAATATCCAACCTGCCCTCACTCCTCTCCCGGAGGGTCTTCTGCAAATCCTGAGTCAACTTCTCATTTCTTTCTTTCAAACCCTCAAACTCCTCTAAGCTAACAGTGGCAGGGGGTGGTGCTGAGGATGGTCCAGGCATATCCTCCATGGTAAAGGGCATTCCAGAGAATTGAGCCCTGGCATGGGACCACTCATAATATTGTGCTGATGCCACATTGTTGCACTTCCCCATAATGGTTACTCCCTTGGTTTTAACATTATCCCAGGCCCAAGCAGCCTGCCTAACAATAGCCAGATTAGGTTTGTTCTCACAATAAAGAGTCTCGACCAAGTCCTGTGCTTTAGGAGTGTGGACCAGTGCATAGCCCAGTTGCCTTTTGAACAGCAGAGGATTGTAATTAATACTACCCTTAACTCCTATTAGGGGAACATTGGGAAAATGCCCACAGCTGGTGATGATATCCCTGCCTTTGGTGCTTTGAGTGCACCATCTGATATCGGCTGAAGTTAGAGCAGTGAGTCTCTTAGCCCAGTTTCTCTGCTGATGAGGATTCAAAAATGCATCTGTCCTGGGTAGATGCATGAGAAGCCAAGTGTGGAACAATGGAGCACATCACCTCACTAATCTTCCCCTCTGCTTTTCATTCCTCTGATGCACTGAGTAATAGAGATCCCCCAATAAAGTGGGCACTGGGTTCTTCAGGATGAAAAGATGGATTGCATTCTTGCTAATGAATCGAGGCTCGTCTGCAAACAATACAATTCCATATATGCTCAGGGCCAATAAAGCACAGATAGCTTTCCACTCTCCTAAAGAAGCTTTCAGGGTAGCTTGAGAGATCAAGAAATCCAGATGGAAGCCAGGGATTCCAGCTTTAGAAGTCATATGCTGCTCAATCAGAACAGGTTCCAGATGCAAAGCCTTGGCTACTTCTCCATTACCAGGAAAGACCATCTCAGGGTTGAAAGGGATTCCACCCCTGATAGGCATACCAACCAATGATGAGTATTCTTCTAATAGAGGGCCCAGCTGAAAGTCCTGAAAAGTGAAACATCTCAGTGGGGGATCATAAAATTGAAGGCAAGTGTGGATCAGGCTTCTCTGTGAAGGGTCCAGATCCATAACCATATCAAGTATATCCCCATAGTGTTCCCTGAACAATGGTATGTGATCTGGAGTGATCAGGGTCTGAATCCTCCTGATGTCAGCTAGCTCTGGCTGGAAGAAGTGGTAGGTGATGTTACTCTTTTTAGGTGCCATGTTGTTGAAGATGAGTAGACACAGGTGCTGATGATAACACTGAAGAATGGGCCACTGATTGGCTGGTGCAGGTGACTGAAGTAGATGATTGATAGCTGAAGCAGATGCTGATGAAGATGGGTCAATACTGAAGATGGGGTCAAAACCAAAACCAAATGAAGATGGATACCCTGAAACACAAATAAGCAAATGTCAATATGATGCAATGATTATGCATGCAAATGATATGCAAGGGTTTGTGACTGAGCTGGATCTGATCAAATGCCCTGATATAGGTCCAAGTATGTTCAAGAAATCCAGATGGAGGTCTATAAATCCAGTAACCAAGGTGGGGGGGCTCAAATAAAGAGCCACATGTCCAGGGTTTTAGAATCACAAGAACTGTCCCAAAATGAAGCACTCTTAAACAAACAAAGTAATAGGGTATTCTGAGGCCAAGGTACCTGCAAACCTGTAAACAGCCCAACCCCCTCACAGGTGATGTTCTAAAACAAGGATCCTCAGACTTGGATCAGTTATGAGAAGTGTAAACACTTCTAACCCGGAGGTACAGTGTGTACAATAACCATAAATGTTCCTCCTCTAATTCACCTCAGTTTCTGAAGGTCAATACTAAAAGGTCATCCAGACTTAGCAGGCTTCCCAGATAGCCCTAGTATTGCAGGAAATCTGCAACACAGAGTTCTCAAGAAGAAACCCATATCTGAACCGTGTTTCATATTCCCGCACCAGACCGAGATGGAATGGGAAAGAATATGAACCACTCTAGCCTAGGTGTCACTCAGGTCCCAGGTATAGGACCTTAACTCTCAATGGAACACCCACCCACCAAAGCAAAACCAGATCCAGCCAGACAGCATGACAGTATGATATATGTAAATCAGTAAAGAAAGTAATAAAACAAACTATACATAAAGCAAAAATAAAACATATACAAACACAAATAAGCACATAACACCCCAATAAACACAAATCAATCAAGCGCTAGGAGGAACCCACAAAAAGAACCAGAAGCCCTGGTTGCAGTATAAGGATCCCCAGCAGAGTCGCCAAGCTGTCGCTGCCGATAAATGGGACCAGACCCAGATAAAGGTACAGACGCGAACGGTCGGCGAGAGGGACAATGAGAACACACAGCCGTGAACTCACTGGAGATGAATAGAGTCGCCGGCTAGGCATTTTTATCCCGGAGGAAAGGCAATGCTGCATAGACCTAGAAAGATACGGATAAGACGGTTGCGAACACGAGAGACTGAGAAAGGGGGTTGGTTACAACCTGGGAAGGTATTAGCACCCAGATTGTCCGTCGTACTCGACGGGATCCACGCTTAAAAGATTCGTGTTTTAAAGGGGTAGTGTCAGTGCAATCTGTATATAAAATAGCTGGAAAAGGATGTACAGGTGTCAGTGTAAAGAAGTGTAAAGTGTAATGTATACAGTGTCAGTGTAAGGAATAAGAATGAATTGCTCAAGATCATGAGGCTTAAAGAATGAAGCTGGAAAGAGGGGGAATATACAGAGACTTTTGTTCGATAACTGTTAAGTTATGCCTACGTATCCTCTCGTGCAATGAGGAAGTCAGAACACCGTAGTTCGACCCAAGGAGACTGAAAGGTGAATTGACTTGTGAACTGCTTACTTGTCCATGCTCAAGTGTATGACCTGTCTGGCTCAGGTGCTAACTGTCTTGCATTAGACGGAAGAAGCAAGTTCTCGTTTTTTGAGTGAGTGAGATGAGAAAAGAATCCCGAAGGAGACGATTATTGTTTGTTTTTGTATTTTCAGTCTTTTATTGCTTTTTGAAAGTTTGTCATAAGTTAATGAGCTTAAGTCTAAACCAATGGATTTAGTAAACTCATCACATCTTCCCTCTGATTAGGGGTAATGAGAATACCTTAAGTGTGAAGTCAGATTCTCACACTTAATCACCTTTGGTGTAGGGTTAAGATCATTAACCTACTTGAGATTGATTAGATGTTTTTGGTGTTTTTGTTTAGTGTTAAGTAATGAGGTTAAGCCATAATCAGGGATTTAACAGACTCATTACACCATCCTAATAGAAGGATAATAGATGAGAATGTTTAAGCTGAGGAAAGCTCCTCAACTTAATCCATGATTAGGGATTAAACTCATGACAAAACAAGCCTTTGATTAATTGGATTTTATTTAATGGTATGATGATGAAGTGGATTTTATGATTTGTAAGACAACTTGAGGGGGACTTGTCCATTAACACTAGGGTTAGTCCTTCTTAACCAATTAAGGAAGAATTAGAACCCTAATGCAAGGCCCAAGTTACAAGTGTGATGTCTTGATGATTATTAGATGGATTGATTAAAGGGGTTAAACACATTAAGGGTTTAACACTTAGGATTAAAGTTATACACTCCATCCTAAGAGAAGGATGCAGGCATAAGCTTAATCACAAAGCCTTAAAGCCTTTAGGGTTTAGTCCCTGATTATGAGGTGAGAAGAGAAGACTCAAAGAGACACAAAGGTAAAACTAAGAGGGGAAACTAATCAAAACCCTAATCATTGTCATGCTTGGTTGTCCCTAAGGTTTGTGAGGTTTTCAAGAGAAATCTTCAATGGAACCACCAGGAAGCAGATGAAAGGATCAGGAGAAGCAAGGTAACTTGCTTCATTCAAGAAGTCAAGTCACTTGAAGAAAGAAAGTGGGAAGAGGAAGAATGAGCAAGCTCAAACTCAAACACATACAAAAATGCAGCAAGGATGCATGAAAAGAGATGAAGAGAAGTTATGAGAAGTGAAGGCAAATTCACTTCTCAAAGTTACTTACCACCTGAAAGGTTAGGAAAGAAATGCAATGCAATGCAAAATGGGATGAGATGACATGATGAGAAACAAAACCAGAAGCATATACATGATGCTAATGATGCTATGAGATGCTACAAACATGAGGCAGCACATGGAAATGATCATACAAGCTCATGAATGCAAATGAAGCAAGTTAATAAGCAAGGACATACATGAAAAGTTATGAAGTGCACATGACATACCACATGGCAAATACATGATGCAATGATCAAACATGCTTTCAATATGCCTTATGATGTTAAATGAATCAAATGGAGGCATGGAATGTCATGGCAAGTCATGTTATGCAAGGAGATGTAAGATGGATGCATATGAAAGCCCCAAATTAGGGTTTATGAACAATACATCAAACAAAAATCAAAATCAGAAGCAAACCCTAAGATAAAAAATTGAAAATTCCACTCAAAGGACCCCTAATCCTATACTAACTTAATGCCCAAAGGAGAGGTCTCAACTCCTAACCAAATTCAAGTTATGATTTTTCTAAGCCTTCTAGGGTGTTAGGGTTCCTAAACAAGAAAATTATCAAACAAATGGAAAATGAAAGATCAAATCAAGGCCATTTAATCTCACAAACTACATGCTAAACACAATACAATGCAAAAAGAATCAATGTCCAACTCCTCATGGATAGGCAGAAATGATTTTTGGAACTTTGGATCAAATTAATGCATAAAAATGATTTTAATTCAATGGAAAATTCTCAAAATGCATCAAGATCAAAAAATAAATTTGGTTTGAAGGTTGGACAATGTTTCTAAATGTCTTAGAACATTTCATGAATTTTTGGGTGATTTTTAAATACCTAAAAGTATTTTTAATAAATTAATTTTCATTAATCAATTAAAAATAAAATTTTAAATAATTAAAAATACTTTTTTAATGCTAAAAATGAAAATAAAAATATTTTTGTGTTTTAAAATTTAATGAAACTTTTGACAAAAAGTTTCATAATTTTTAAAACAATTTTGCTATTTTAAATAAATTATGGAAGTTAAATACAAAGAAAATGAAAATAAAAAGTAAATAAATGGAAGTAAGCTGAAGGAGAGGCTGAGATTGATTCTGGGTTTCAAAAGGTTTGACTGGGCGCGCATCTGGACGGCCCAGGTTCAAACTTCCTAATTTTAATTAATTAAACAAATTAAACCTAATTATGAACTAATGACATGATCCAGACCACACACACGCGCGCGGGAAGCCAGATCCAAGGGTCCACATTTAAAATTTGCCCTAACCCTAATTAAATGACTAATGACTTTCAGGTCACCGGAGACGAGCTCCGGTCGTCTTCTCCGGTGACCTCCCTCCCTGAGAATTTCCAAATCCTTCCCTAGGTCATTTCTGGAGCTCTAAAGCTCCAGATTTGTTCCTTTCACCCTCCTAAACTCAACCCCACCCTCATTTCTCATTTATTTCCAACCATAACCAAGAATCGAAGCTAAGAACAAAAACTGCCAAAATTTCAGACAAGCAATACAACTTCATCTCTCAACCATTTTCAATAAAATTTAGTTCAGTGTGATCAGTGAGGCATGCTTAATCAATTTGTAACATAAAATAGAGGTCCTGGAAAAATTGATTTGGAAGGCTACCTGAGATGGAGCTTTCACCCTTTGAGCTTACTGGCTGCTTCCTTGGTGCAAAAAGCTCCTAATGGCCTTCCTGATGAGTTTGCAATGCTTGGACAACTTGGAATGTGGCTGGTTTGGCAACTTGAACAAGTTCTGTTCAGGATGGTGTAAGAATCGTGTTTCTGATTCCTTGAGCTTTGGGATGTTTTGAAGGGTGCTTAGTGATCAGGGAGGGATGTTGAAGGGGTTTATGAAGTTTGCTTGTGTGTTTGTGAGCTGTGGAGAGAGATTCGAAGGGTTTTGCTTTAGGGAGTGAGTTTGTGAATGTGTTCTTGTGGTGAGCTTCAGCCTTGCTTGTTATGTGAAATGGTTAGCATTTGGCTTGCATAAAATAATCTCATTGGTCAGATGATGTGACCTGGCCTGCTGTGATAGGTAAGTTCACTTTTGCAAAATGTCAACTTTGGTGTAAGGAAAGCATGGGTTGAACCCTAGGCTAGTACATGTGTATGGGCTGGCGCAGCATGGTGTGTGAGAGATGCTAGAATGGTTCAGCAGCCAAGGCAACAAAGGGGTGAGGTGTGATGATGGTTTTTGCAAGTTGTTCACTTTTGGTTCATATGAAACTTTCTTGTCCCACAAGCCATAAAACATGAGGAAATCTTGGTCCAATCTGAACTTTAGGACTTACATGATGCTTGTGTAATGGTTTGATGTCAATTAGAAGTCACAAGAATGCTTGGTACATGAAATTGCAAGTTTCTCATTTGAGGCATAACTTGAAAATTAGTGATTTTTGCCAACTTTGACACAACATAACTTTTGATTCAAAATGAATTAGATCATGTTCTTGTACTTTTTGAAAAGGGAAAGATCTAATCTACAACTTTCATGACCAAAGTTTTTCCATTTGAAGCATTTTTGGATCAAAAAGCAAGGGTTGAAAAAGTGGCATAAAATGACATTTCATGAAAAGTCAACCATGCCCTAAAAAGTCAACTTTGCAAAAACTTGTAATTCTTGAATTTTGTGAACTTCAACCTTCTTTCATGATCAAATAAAGATCATATACACTCAAAATGATGAAGATCACCCCTTGGTTGGGTCATTGGGGGCCTCAGATGCCCTGATTTTGCACTGACTTGTCCAGAAAGTCAACTTTTGATCAGATGACTTCCCCATGGAATTTCTTCATGAAAATTGATATGCATACTCCCTATACCATATAGAGACCAATAGAAACAAGAATGACCAAAAAATTTGGAGTTATGGCCTCTGAAACCAAAACCCTAATTTTAGGTCAACTGTGCAGTCAAACCTGGCTCTGTCTCCACACCAATCCCAGTTCTTGTGATTCTTTGGCATTATTGACATTGAGAGGATGTAATATGATGTAAGAACACACATGGATCCCTTTGAAGTGATTGATGGCCCTTGGAGTGGCTCAAGAAGCTCCTGGATTGCTCAGATCACAAACCCTAGATGCAGATGACTTAGAACCAATGCAGTGAACCAAAAATGAGACATGAGATGGTATGATTGAGTTTATGCATATGAAATGATCACAAGCCATGGTGTGAATGGGTGAGGGCAAATTTGGGGTGTTTACAACTAGTAACAGCAAGAAAATTGGCGTCCCACTGCTTTTGTACTTCCTCTTTGATTTTCATGGCCATGTCCGGGCGAGTACGGTGCAGCTTCTGTTTAACAGGCTGACAATCTTCTTTCAGTGGCAGTCTGTGCATGACAATATCTGTATCCAAACCCGGCATATCTTGATAAGACCAAGCGAACACGTCGACATATTCCCGAAGCATACTTATAAGTTGTTCTTTCACTGGAGCTTGCAGACTGGCCCCGATCTTCACTTCTTTCATATATTCCTCGGTACCAAGATTGATAGTCTCAACCTCTTCCTGATGAGGAGCAATCACTTTTTCCTCTTGTCTCAATAACCTGGCCAACTCTTCAGGCAAATCATAGTCTTCATCAACCCCTTCATCTGCTTGATTAATCGGATTGTCGAAGTCATACAAGGTCATAGCAGTGTCGTTGTCGGTGCAATCTGGAGGGCTATCTCTGTAAGGATTGAGAGTTGTTCATTTTAGAGATTGATTTTATCTTATTTAGAAAAAGTGAATGAATTTTATTAAGAAAAACATTGCCATTTATTATTTTGTGCGAAAACAAAAATGAAAAGACAGTGGGCGAAAAGATTGTTTGCAAAAGATGTTCATTGTTCATTAATTTCAATTTGCACAAAATACATATATGGCCCTATTACAAAATGAGTCCTGACACTTGGGCAAGATGCAGGACTTGATGCATGCTTAAACAGGAAATAATAATTACTCTGCAACAGTAACCCTTAAAATTTCATGGGAAGACCAGTTGAGGACTTGTTGGCCCGAGACTCTTGGACGAATCCAGCTTTCCAGGTTGTAGTCGCTTTCAGCCTCGTCTTCCACATTGTTGATAGCATTTAGGGTCATCATTCCCCCACTTATGAACTTGGGAGTTTTAGCAGCCTCCTCTTGAGCTTGTCGGGATGGTCTGTAACCCAAACCGAACTTGTCTTCCTTTATCTGAACTTGCAGTAGCTTGCCCCAGCCTTGGGTGTTCCCGTCTTCAACAACCTTCCGAGCTTGTTTTTAAGAAGCAATTGAAGTATCAGACACTTCAGTTGTTGCTTCATTGACATTAAAAGCTTCAAAACCCTGACTCATTGTCTCATGGATTTCCCCATCCATCTCTATGTATTTATAAGTGGCCAAGTGATTGACAAAGATGTCCTCCTCTCAACAAATGGTGATAATTTAGCCCTCCCACTCGTATTTTAACTTCTGGCGAAGGGTAGACGTTACTGCGTCAGCGGCATGAATCCAAGGTCTACCCAACAAACAGCTGTAGGCAGGCTGAATGTCCATCACATAGAAGGTAGTTTTGAAAATCTATGGGCCAATTACCACAGGAAGCTCAATTTCTCCGAGAACCGATCTCTTAGAACCATCAAAGGCTCTCACAACCAGGTTGCTCAGATGGAGTGCAAGACCATCATATTCCAGCTTGACCAAGGCTTTCTTTGGAAGAACATTGAGAGATGACCCAGTGTCAACCAAGACATGAGAAAGTACATCACTTTTACATTCTAAGGTGATATGTAAAGCCTTATTGTGGTTACGGCCCTCCGTAGTCAGATCAGCATTGGTGAAACCTAGCCCATGACTAGTATTGACATTTTAAACCACTGTTTCTAGCTGATTAACTGTAATCTCTTCAGGCACGTAAGCTGCGTGCAAGACTTTGAGAAATGCATTCCTGTGAGCTTCGGAACACATGAGCAGAGATAAAATGGAGGTCTTGGAGGGTGTCAGGTAGAGCTGGTCCACAACTTTATAGTCACTTTTCTTGATAATCCTCATGAACTCGTCTACATCCTGATCAAAGGACGTCTTCTGAGTCTCTTTGGCAATTGGTTCTTCTGGCACCACATTCTTGCCTTTTGCTTTGGCAGCAGCTTTTGCTTCAGCATTAACTCTGGGAAACTGTGAAGCAAAGAGACGTCCGCTTCGAGTGAAGCCTCTGCCTCCCCCAACATTATCAATTTGTGGTGTAGAAGTTGCAGAATCAAAAGTGACTTTCTTTCCGTTGCAATAAAGATCTGAGTTGTAATGCCAAGGCACGACCCTGTTGTTGTCATAGGGAACTGGTCCAGGCACTGTGATACTAACCGGACTGATTGTTACGGAAGAAAGAGTTGTGACAGTCTGAGGATCATAGTAGATGGTGATAGGAGGTCTAATTGGAGATGACACAAGTGCAGGGAGTTGTTGATGTTGATTTGAGTTGTTGTCAAAAGAATCCGGAACATGAATGGTTGATGGGTCATAATAAATGGTGATCGTTGAGATGTCTTCATTGATGGTTATTGTTGTTGTAGTAGACTCTGTTGAGATAATGTTTGCTAGTGTTGTAGGAGATATCTCTGAAATGGTGTTTGCTGATGTTGTAGGAGAGGTGTTTGTTGAAGTTGTAGAAGCGGGAATCGTTGATGTGATTTGTAAGATGCCTTCTTTGATAAGAATGTTGATACCAATCTTCATACTTGCACAACTATTGGCAGAAATCTGGCAAGCTTCACAATGGGCCTCACAACCCGGGAACACTTGGCATTTCAATAGATGAGCTTTAACTTCGGCCAGTGGTGTTTGAAGGTTTGCAATGTCATCAATCAGAATTGCTGGTTGGTCTTCCTCAATAGCATTAATCCTCGGTCCACCGTGATTCGATATTGGATTCTTTGTGACATTTGGTGGAGGTGCAAAATTCAAAGCTTTGGAATCAATCAGATCTTGGACTTTCTGTCGCTCCCACCAAATGAAGCCGGGTCAAATGGGGTACAGACGCGAACGGTCGGCGAAAGGGGGATGCGAGAACACACAGGAGTGAACTCACAGGGAATGAATAGAGTCGCCAGCTAGGCATTTTTATCCCGGAGGAAAGGCAATGCTGCATAGACCTAGAAAGACATGGATAAGACGGTTGCGAACCAGAGAGACTGAGAAAGGGGGTTGGTTACAACCTGGGAAGGTATTAGCACCCAGATTGTCCGCCGTACTCGACGGGATCCACGCTTGAAAGATTTGTGTTTTAAAGGGGTAGTGTCAGTGCAATCTGTGTATAAAAGAGGCTGGAAGAAAATGTACAGGTGTCAGTGTGAAAACAGTGTGAAGTGTATAAATGCACAGTGTCAGTGTGAGGATGAGAGTGAAATGCTCATGACTATGAGGCTTAAAAGAATGAAGCTGGAAGGAGGGGGAATATACAGAGACTTTTGTTCGATAACTGTTAAGTTATGCCTACGTATCCTCTCGTGCAATGAGGAAGTCAGAACACCGTAGTTCGACCCAAAGAGACTGAAAGATAAATTGACTTGCGAACTGCTTACTAGTCTATGCTCAAGTGTATGACCTGTCTGGCTCAGGTGCAAACTGTCTTGCATTAGACGGAAGAAGCAAGTTCTCGTTTGTGAGTGAATGAGATGAGAAAAGAATCCCGAAGGAGACGATTATTGTTTGTTTTTGTGTTTTCAATCTTTTATTGCTTTTGGATGTTTGTCATAAGTTAATGAGCTTAAGCCTCAACCAATGGGTTAGTAAACTCATCACATCTTCCCTCTGATTAGGGGTAATGAGAATACCTTAAGTGTGAAGTCAGATTCTCACACTTAATCACCTTTGGTGTAGGATTAAGATCATTAACCTACTTGTGATTATTTAGATGTTTTTGTTGTTTTTGTTTAGTGTTAAGTAATGAGATTAAGCCATAATCAGGGATTAAACAGACTCATTACACCATCCTAATAGAAGGATAATAGATGAGAATGTTTAAGTTGAGGAAAGCTCCTCAACTTAATCCATGATTAGGGATTAAACTCATGACAAAACAAACCTTGGGTTAAGTGGATTTTATTTAATGATATGATGATGAAGTGAATTTTATGGTTTGTAAGACAAACTTGAGGGGGACTTGTCCATTAACGCTAGGGTTAGTCCTTCTTAACCAATTAAGGAAGAATTAGAACCCTAATGCAAGGCCCAAGTTACAAGCTTGATGTCTTGATAATTATTAAGTGATTTGATTTAAAGAGTTAAACACATTAAGGGTTTAACACTTAGGATTAAAGTTATACACTCCATCCTAATAGAAGGATGCAGGCATAAACTTAATCACAAAGCCTTAAAGCCTTTATGGTTTAGTCCTTGATTATGAGGTGAGAAGAGAAGACTCAATGAGACACAAAGGTAAAAACTAAGAGGGGAGACTAGACAAAACCCTAATCATTGTCATACATGGTTGTTCCTAAGGTTTGTGAGGTTTTCAAGAGAAGTCTTCAATGGAACCACCAGGAAGCAGATGAAAGGATCAGGAGAAGCAAGGTAACTTGCTTCATTCAAGAAGTCAAGTCACTTGAAGAAAGAAAGTGAGAAGAAGAAGGATGAGAAAGCTCAAACTCACACACATACAAAAAATGCAGCAAGGATGTAAAAAGAGGTGAAGAGAAGTTATGAGAAGTGAAGGCAAATTCACTTCTCACAGTCACTTACCACCTGAAAAGTTAGTGAAAGAAATGCAATGCAATGCAAAATGAAATGAAATGGTAGGATGTGAACCAAAACCAGAAGCACATATATGATGTTAATGATGCTACAAACATGAGACAAGACATGAGGATGATCACATGAACCAATGGATGCAGATGAGGCAAGTTAAGGAGCATAAACATACATGAAAGGTTATGAAATGCAAATGGCATACAACATGGGAAATGCAAGATGAAATGATCAAACATGCTTTCAATATGTCTTATGATGTCAAATGGATCACAAGAATGCATAAAAAGTCATGGCAAGTCAAGATATGAATGCAAATATAAGATGGATGCATATGGAAGCCCAAATTAGGGTTTATGAACAATACATCAAACAAAAACCAAAATCAGAAGCAAACAACATTACAAAAAATTGAAAATTCCCTCAAAGGATCCCTAAACCTATACTAACCCAAAGCCCAAAGGAGAAGTCCCAACTCTTAACCTAGTTCAAGTTATGATTTTTCTAAGTTTTCTAAGGTTTTAGGGTTCCTTAACAAGAAAAATGCCAAACAAATGGAAAATGGAAAATCAAATCATGGCCATTTAATCTCACAAACTACATGATATGCTAAACACAATGCAAAAAGAATCAAAGTCCAACTCATCATGGTTAGGCAGAAGTGATTTTTTGAAGTTTGGATCAAAATAATGCATCAAAATGATTTTAATTCTATGAAAAATTCTCAAAATGCATCAAGATCAAAAAATAAATTTGGTTTGAGGGTTGGACAATGTTTCTAAATGTTTTTAAATGTTTCATGAATTTTTTGGTGATTTTTAAATTCCTAAAAGTATTTTTAATAAATTAATTCTCATTAATTAATTAAAAAGAAACTTTTAAATATTTAAAAATACTTTTTTAATGCAAAAAATAAAAATAAAAATATTTTTGTGTTCTGAAATTAAATAATAGCTTTCATAAAAAATTTCAGAATTTTTGAATGGATTTTACTATTTTTAAATAAATGTACAAAACAATGTAATTAAATGAAAATAAAAATGAATTTAAACTGAAATAAAGAAAAGTCAACAGATCCAAGGGCCCTCATTTAAACTCTCACGCGCGCGCATTGACTTGGCGCCATATCCAAGGGCCAGCATTCAAACTCACTAACCCTAATTAATTAGCCCTAATCAGCCCTTAATGACTTTCAGGTGACCGGAACAGTGGTTCCGGTCATCTTCTCCGGCGAGCTCAAATGCTAAATCATTCTACACGCTATGAAAATGAAAACCAACTATCCAGGAATCTTCCCCACCCTAAAACTAATCAAACCCCTCACTTAAACATCATTTATCACTCATAATCAGAGAGAATCGAAGCAAACAAATCCTAGGGCAAAAAGTTTCAGAAACAGATTAAACTCTCATCTCTCCACCATTTTCAAAACCAAAGACATCAGAGTGATCAGTGAACTACAAAGAACAACTTAGGAACTTTAAAAATCATTTCTGGAAAAAAAGTTCTTGAGCTACCTGAGTTTTGAAGCTTTCAACTTTGCAGCTTTCTGACCTCCCCTCTTTATGAAACCCACTCCTTTTGGTCCCTTGATGATGTCTGGATGCTTAGAAGGAGTTTGTGCTGGCTGGTTTGGGAGATTGAACAAGTTCTGTTCAAGCTCAGGTGAGAATCGTGTTTATGATTCAGGCAGTTTAAGGCAAAGATGAGGGGTGCTTTGTGACCAGAGTGATGTGTTGAGAAGGTTTATGAGGTTTGTTTAAGTGTTTGTGGCTTGTATGCTGTGTTTCGAAAGCTTTTGCTTCAAGGGTGAAAAATGAGAGTACTGAGTTCTTGCTTGTTTCAGGCTTGTGTGTTATGTTGTTTGGCTTGCCATTTGTTTGTATAAACTAATCCTATTGGTCAGAGGATGTGACATGCCCTTTTGTGATAGGTATGGCTACTTTTGCCATTTTGTCAACTTTGTGTAAGAGAAAGCATGGTCATGTTCTAGCCAAGTACAAGGGGTGTGGGCTGCGCAGCATGGTGTGAGGGAAAGGCTAGGATGGTTCAGCAATGTAGCTAGCAAGTGGATGAGAAACTATCATGACTTTTGCAACTTGCTTGCTTTTGATCTTCATGAAAATATCTTGCTCCAAAGGCCAAACAATATGAGAAACTCTTGGCCCATTCTGATTTTTAGGTCATGTGTGATCATGTTGTGTGAATTAGAAGTCCATTTGATAGCTTTAGAACACTTGATCAAGTCATTTTGCAAAATACCTCTTTGGTAGGAACTTTGAAATTTTGTGATTTTAGCCAACTTTGACAAGCCATAACTTTTGATCCAAAATGAATTAGGTCATGTTCTTGTACTTTTTGAAAAGGGAAAGATCTAATATACAACTTTCATGACCAAAGTTTTTCCATTTGAAGCATTTTTGGATCAAAAAGTAAGGGTTGAAAAGTTGCCTAAAATGACAAATTCCTTAAAAGTCAAACTTGCCCCAAAAAGTCAACTTTGCAAAAAACTTGAAATTCTTGAATTTTGTAAACTTCCAACATCTTCCATGATCAAATAAAGATCATATACACTCAAAATGATGAAGATCACCCTTTGGTTGGGTCATTGGGGGCCTCAGATGCCCTGATTTTGCACTGACTTGTCCAGAAAGTCAACTCTTGATCAGGTGACTTCCCCATGGAATTTCTTCATGAAAATTGATATGCATACTCCCTATACCATATAGAGACCAATAGAAACAAGAATGACCAAAAAAATTGAAGTTATGGCCTCTGAAACCAAAACCCTAATTTTAGGTCATCTGTGCAGTCAAACCTGGCTCTGCTTCCATACCAATCCCAGTTCTTGTGATTCTTTGATATTCTTGACTTTGAGAGGATATAATATGATGCTTGAACACACATGGACCCCCCTTGAAGTGATTGATGACCCTTGGAGTGGCTCAAGAGGCTCTTGGATTGTTCAGATCACAAACCCTAGATGCAGATGACTTTGAATCTATGCAGTGAATCAAAACTGTGATATGAGATGCTATGATTGTGTTTATGCATATGAAATGATCACAAGCCATGGTGTGAATGGGTGAGGGCAAATTTGGGGTGTTTACACTTTCATGTGCAAGGCTCTGCATTTCTCTGTTGTATGGCCAGGTGCATTGGAGTGGAAGGCACATCTGGCGTTGACATCATAGTTCCTTGGAAGATTTAAAGGATCTGGCGGAGTCAAGGTTATCAATTCAATCAGGTTGAGCTTCAATAACTGTGGAAGTAGAGCTGCATAGGGCATCGGGATGGGATCGATAACCCTGTTGATTTGTGAAGTCCTTTGTTGGAATGGACGTTGTTGCTGATTGTTATTGTTGTAAGATCTCTGTTGTTGTGGAAACTGTTGTTGTTGTGGGAAATGTTGTGGTTGGGGTGTTGGAGTAGGAATGGTGACTGCAACCACTGATCTTTATATGTATTAAGGTCTACCTCTGCCCATATGAACTAAGTTAGTTTCACCTGTCCTACGAGGTCCTGAGAAAGGTTTCCTAACATTGTTGGAACTAGCACCATTATCAGAGATCTTACCCATCTTCAATAAGCTTTCAATTCTCTCACCAGCTATAACCACATTAGCAAAACTGGTAGAAGAGAAAGCAGTAAGCCGATCAATGTAGGTTCCTTGTAGGTATTCATAAACATATTAGCCATTTCCCTTTCAGACATAGGTGGTTGGACGGCAGCAACAAGTTGTCTCCACCTTTGGGCATATTCTCGGAAAATTTCTCTTGAAGATTGAGACATACCCATCATAAGGGTCCTATTGGGAGCCATATCCAGGTTGTACTGATATTGGCGTATAAAGGCCTCGGCTAAATCCTTCCAGTTTATGATAGTAGCCCTTGATAGGTGTGAATACCACTCTCTGGATGCCCCGGTTAAACTGTCTTCAAAGTAGAACATCCACAGTTTCTCATCCATGGTATAAGCTTTCAATCTTCCCAGAAAAGATTGCTAATGGGTACGGGGACAGGAGGTACCATTATACTTTTCGAAGCATGGAGGTTTGAACTTGTGAGGAATCCTAACTCCTTCCACTAGGCCCATATCCATCACATCAAATCCCAAAGAGTTTTGGTATTCCAAGGATCTTAACTTCTCAGATATCTCGTCCAGACGACGATCATAAACTTCATCAGCCCCAACACCTAACATTGTAAACTACTCGTCCTGAGGATCTTCCTGTAGAACATGATCTCCAGTGTTTCTCTGGGTATTTCCAATAACATTGACTTCAGGGTTGATGTGGGGCCCAAACTCTGGTGGATTTGTTTGTGGCTGATCGCGCGCGTTGTTACTTGTACCCCCAATGCCTGCATGGTTATCTTCTGGAGTTTGCTGCTCGACTAACTCCCTCAATCTTTCCTGGGTATGTGCTAGCCCAATCATCAAAGCCATGAATTGATTCATCTGAGTCCTCACTTTTGTCCTCACATCAGTCATCTGAGTCCTCATATCTGTCAGTTCTTGCTGTAACTGATCCATTTGTAAGCTCGGAAGGTTGTTACAGGTCGGATATCTGTGGATGCGATTGACGGGAAATACCCTCATGTGAGCAATATTTCCTGAAACAAGCAGCAAAGTGAGAAAACAACAACAAAGCGCCTGCAAAACAAATGAGGATGAGGTTATCATGCAAATGCAGTATGTCTATTTGTCTTCAGAGGGTATCCTGGTTTGGTTCTTTGGTTTTGACCTTCCAGACCTCTGGGAATGATGGAGATGTTGAAGCAAACGAAGTTCAAAAGAAGATCCAGGTAACACATAAACCATAACATTACAAAATGCCAAAATACATAGTTTATTGATTACAACAAGTTCCCATGGTGGGTCAGAATACAATCAAGTCAAGAATACAAACGAAATCACCATGGAGAATTAAAGTACAACCAAAATAAAATACAAGTAAAGGAAATCAAACATCCAGCCCAAATTCATCCTCCTTGACTTCTTTCAGGAGAGCATCAGTCACTGGTCCAACTGGATGCTCTGTGATGGTCCTGATAAGAAGGTTCCTGGTTGCAATGGCGTTTGTCATCTTCTGGTACTTGTCTTGTTCTTTTGATCTCTTCAAACCTGCCCGGAGTTTCAGCTCGGAGATTTCCTTCTGTACTGCTAACAGTGCTTCTTGACTATTCTTCTCATTGGCTTCTAACTGCTCGATCTTGGCTTGCATCTTCTGATCTTCTTGCAAACGAGCTTCAGTGATCCTGATCCACCTAACCTGACTTTCTTCCAAATAGTGCTCAGCTCTGGCTTTCTGAATCTTGGCTTCTTTGCAAGCATTCTTCAATACCAACTCCCCTGCTCGGGCTTTTCTGATTAAGTCCTATGTCTTCTCTATCTTGGTTATATGCTCGATCCGAAGCTTCTCTAACCTCTCAATGTCCAGACGGCCATCATTCCTTTCCTAAAGGGTCTTCTTCAGGGCTTCAGAAAGCTGGGTATTCCTTTCTTTTAACTTCTCAAATTCCTCCAGATTGACTGTAGCTAAGGGCTCTACTGCTGATGGCCCTAGTACATCCTCCAGGGTGAATGGCATATGGGTAATCTGTCCTCTGATGCGAGACCATTCAGTGTACTGAGCTGAAGCTATGTTGTTACACTTGCCCAAAGTAGCAGTCCCCTTTGTCTGTATGTGGTTCCAAGGCCAGGTTGCTTGTCGAACAATGGCATGATTATTCATAATAGCACAATAAAGGGATTCTACTATGTCCCGCTCTCGAGGTGGGTGTACCAATGTATATCCCAACTGTCTTTTGAAAAGTAAAGGATTGTAATTGATGCAACCCTTTACTCCAATAAGAGGTAAATTAGGATATTGTCCACAACTTGTAATTATGTCTCTGCCCTTGGTGTTCTGAGTACACCACCTGATATCTTCTGAAGTAAGGGCAATCATCCTCTTAGTCCAGTTCCTTGACTAATGTGGATTTAACAAAGCTTCCTTCTTCGACATATGTCTTATCAACCAACTGTAGAAGAGAGGTGCACAACATCTGACTAGTCTCCCTCTCTGTTTCTCATTTCTCTGATGCACTGAGTAGTAGAAATCCCCTAGCAAGGTAGGGACTGGATTCCTGAGCATGAAGATGTGGATAGCATTCTTGCTTACAAAATTAGGCTCGTCTGCAAACAAGATGATATCATATATACTAAGAGCCAGGAGAGCACAAACAGTTTCCCACTTCCCTGTTGCAGCATGACTGGTAGCCTGAGTGATTAAGAAGTCCAAATGAAGGTCTGGGATTCCAGCCTTGGTGGTCATATACTGATCAATGATAGTTACCTCCAGATGCAATGCTTTGGATATGTCTTCATTCTTAGGAGCAGTCATCTCAGGGTTGAAAGAAATTCCTCTTCTGATAGGGACACCTAACAACATGGAGAACTCTTCCAAAAGAGGGCCTATCTGAAAATACAGGAAAGTGAAACAACGAAGAGGTGGGTCATAGAACTGAAGGCAAGTGTGAATCATGCTCCACTGTGATGCATCCAAGTCCATGATCATGTCCAGGATACCACCATAATGTTCTCTGAATAAGGGAACATGATCAGGAGTGATAAGAGCCTGTATCTGCCTGATGCCTGTCAAAGGGTACTCAAAGAAATGGTATGTGATGTTGCTCTTTTTGGTTGAATCCATACTGAAAATGGGTTCTATGAAGACAACTGAAGAAGGTAACTGATGAAGATGGCTGAAGCAAATATGCTGAGCAGAAGAACGGCCAAAAACCAAACCAAATAGGATGTGGATACCCTGTAAAACAAATAGACAAGATGTTAAAATTATGCAATGTGATGTATGCTTAATGATATGCAAGGGTTTGTGATCAAGTGCTGGATTTGTCAGTTGCTTTTGGTAGGGTCCATGAGTGTTCAGAAATCCAGATGAAGGTCTGAGAACCAGTAACCAGGTTGGGGACTCAAATAAAGAGTCACTTGTCTAGGGACTCATAAGATCAGTCCAAAATAGTGTAACCTTAGAAAAAATATCAGTAACAGGGTATGTTGAGGCCAATGGTTCCTGCAAACTTGTAAACAACCCCACCCACTCACAGGTATTGTTCTAGAACAAGGATCCTCAGGTTCAGATATATTATGAGAAGTGTAAACACTTCTAACCTGGAGGTACAGTGTTTACATTAATCATAAAGGATCCTCCTCTAACTCACCTCAGATGCTGAAGGTCATCTAAAAAGGTCATCCAGACTTAGCAGGCTTCCCAGATAGCCCTAACACTACAGGAAATCCGTAGCACAAAGTTCTTAAGAAGAAACCCATGTTTGAATCGTGTTTCATATTCCCGCACCAGACCGAAATGGAATGGGAAAGAATATGAAGACACTCTAATCCCATGTCTATTACTCAGGCCTTTGTGTTGGACCTTTCTCACTGGAATACCCCTCCCACCAAAGCAAACCAGAAAATCCAGCACATGATATGATAATAGAATGAAATGCATAAAGCGGTAAACGAAAGCGATAAAGTAAATGCGATAAATAAAGTTGTAAATAAAGCAATAAATAAAGCAAAAACAAAAGCACACATAGCACATAACACCCCCGGTAAACACAATCAAACAAGCGCTAGGAGAAACCCACAAAAGAACCAGAAACCCTGGTTGCAAAGGTCCCCAGCAGAGTTGCCAAGCTGTCGCTCCCCGGACTTTTGTCCCAGTGCAGACACGGACGGTCGGCGATGTTGGAGGTTGAGGTTGAATAGAGTTGCCAGCTAGGCATTTTTATCTCGAAGGAAAGGTAATGCTGCATAAACCTGGAAGGGTATGGATAAGACGGTTGCAAACCAAAGAAACTGAGTAAGGGGGTTGGTTACGACCTGGGAAGGTATTAGCACCCAGATTGTTCGTCATACTCGACGGGATCCACACTTAGTTGATTGTGTTTAAAAGGGGATAGTGTATGTGCTGACTATGCATAGAAAGCTAGGGAGAAAAGAATGTACATTGTTTTAGTGCAAAATGAAAGTGAATGCTCAAGGATGAGGCTTAGAAAAGAAAGCTAAAAGAGGGGGATGACAAAGAGACTTTTGTTCGATAACTGTTAAGTTATGCCTACGTATCCTCTTGTGCAATGAGGAAGTCAGAACACCGTAGTTCGACTCAAAGAGGTTGCGAATAATTTAATTGTGAATTGCATGCTTATCTATGCTCAAGTGTATGACTCGTCTGGCTCGAGTGCTATCTGTCTTGCATTAGACGAAAGAATCAAGTTCTCATTTGTAGATTGAGTGTGATGAGAGAAAGAATCCCGGAGGAGACGATTTTTGTTTGTTTTTGTGTTTTCAGTTTCTTATTGTTTTTGGTGTTTTGCATAGGATAATGAGCTTAAGCCTAAATCAAAGGTTGTAAACTCATTATATCCTCCCTAATTAGGGATAATGAGCCTACTTAAGTATGAGATAAGCATATCAACTTAACTACCATGATGATATAGGATTAAGATCATTAACCTACTTGGTAATTTTTAAGTGTTTTTTTGGTTTTTTTTTAGTGTTAAGTAATGAGTTTAATCTCTAATCAGGGATTAGTAAACTCATTACACCATCCTAAGAGAAGGATGCTAGATGAGAACCCTTAAGCTGAGGAAGATACCTCAACTTAATCCATGGTTAGGGACTAAATTCATTAGATGACAAGCCTTTATTAAGTGGATTTTAATTAAAAATGAGATTAAGAAGTGGATTTTAAGTTTGTAAGACAACTTGAGGGGGAATTGTCCATTAAACACTAGGGTTAGTCCCTCTTAACCAAAAGGAAGAGATGGAACCCTAATGTAATGCCCAAGTTACAAGCTTATGTCTTGATCATTATTAAGTGTTTTGATTAAGAGGTGTAAACAAATTAAAGGTTTAACACTAAAGATTAAAGTTATACACTCCATCTTAAGATAAGGATACAGGTATAACCCTAATTCAAAGTCCTAAAGCTTTAAGTGTTTAGCCTCTGATTATGAGATGAGAAGAGAGACTCAAGGAGACTCAAAGTTAAAAGACTAAGGGAGACTATATACAACCCTAAAAATTATCATGCTTGGATATCCTATGGTTTGTGAGGCATAAGAGAAGATCTTCAGATGGCCACCAAGGAAGAGAAGCAGATGAAAAGAGAAGGAGAAAGAAGAATAGGTTACTTACTTCCTGGAGAAGATAAGTAACCTAAAAGAAAGAAAGTAAGAGGGAGAAAGAATAAGTGAAGTAAGTTAACTTCAAAGAAAATTAAAGAATGCATATGAAGAGATGAGAAGAGGTGGGATGTGAAGGCAAATCCACATCCCAAACAACTTACCATGAGCCCATGAAATGTTAGTATGAATGCATAAGACATAAAGCAAAAGGAAATGAGATGAATAAAGATGCAAATACCAAAACCAGAAGTGTGTATGCAAGGCAAATGTATTATGAGATGATGCAAAGACATACATAATGCATATGAGTGATCATACAAAGGATGGGGTGCAAAGGAAGTATGTTTTGAAGTATGAAAACACATGGATACACATGGAATGTAATGAATGCAAAACATGGCAAATGAATGAAGAAATGATCAAGCAATGTTTAAATATGGCAAGTTCATATGATTGAGATATGCAAAGATGAATGCAAATGAACATGAGAAATTAGGGTTTTAAGACAACATGAGATGCACATGATCAAAACAGAAGCATTAATCATGATTAAAAATTGAAAATGAATTCAAACAAACCCTAAACATATACTAGATCATTACCCAAAGGTGAAGGTCAGAAGCTAAACCTAGTGAAAGTTATGAAATTCCTAAGTTAACTAGGATTTTTGGATACTTCTAAGGGAAAAATACAAATCAAATTGAAAATGAAATGCAAAAATGTGAGATAAATAACCTAGATACTAGATGCAATATGTGAAACAATGCAAAAAGAATCAAGTTCAAACTCATCATGGTTGATCAGAAAATATTTTTTCAAGTTAGGGTTAGAAAATGTGATTTTTAAGAACCCTAATTCAAAGATAATTGTGAAAATATGATCAAACCTAAAAATAAATTTGTATGGTGAGTTTGTAAATGATTCTAAATGTATTAGAATGCATCATGAATTTTTTGGTGATTTTTAGAAACCTAAATGCATTTTTAATTAATTAAAATCAATTAATTAATTAAATAAAAAATTTAAATGGTTTAAAAATACTTTTTTAATGCAAAAATTAAAATAAAATTTTTTTTGAGTTAAGAAAAATATTTAAAGTGAATGCAGAAAATGAAATTTTTTAAAGTCTTTTTTCTATTTTAAAATAAATATGGAAACAAATGAAATAAAATGAAATAAAAATACAAGAAAATGAAAAGTAAACCAATCTGATGGCTGAGGTTCAAAGGGGGATTGACTGCACGCACGAATGTAAGGTCAGGATTGAATCTGGAAAAATTAATTTAATAAATCCTAATTAATTTAATTAATTGTGATTAGGGTTTTAATGACCAATCTGGGCCGTCCATACACGCGGGTAAACAAGATCTAAGGGCTATTATTCAAACTGACATTTAATTGTGGATTAGGGTTTAATCACTTTCAGGTGGCCGGAGAAGACCTCCGGTCATCTTCTCCTGCAGCTCACTCATCCTATCTCTCTCAAAACCCCATGAAAACAACTCAAACTCTCCATAATCACTCACTAGACATCATTAAACAAGAATCCAGCAACAAAAATCATTTATCATGCATCAAAAGAGAGAATCGAAGCAAAACGGAAAAATGTACAAAACTTTCAGAAGGCTATGAAATGCTTAAAACTCAACCATTTTCAAAAGTAAACATATCACCATTATCAGTACATCACATAGAATCAATCTATAACTTAAAACGCAAGTTCTGGAAAATTTGTTCTTGATGATTACCTGAGTTGAAGCTTTCTCAATATGAGCTTTCTGGCCCCTTCTTTTATGCAAAGTCACTCCCCTTGACCCTCTGATGCTTCTGAAAGGCTTAGATGGAGCTTATATGAACTGGTTTGTGAGGTTTGGTTCTGATAACTCAGAAATCGTATTTCTGTTTGGGAGTGTTTCAGGCCATTGTAATGGCTGGTTTTTGTTCTATAGGTTATGTGGATATGATTGGTGAAGGAATTTTTGAGTTTTGATAGTTGTGTTGAGAGATTTGAAGAAATGAATGTTTTTGTGATTTTTGTGATTCTGAGCTTCTTGCTTGATTCAGGCTTGTGTGTGTTATGTATTGTGTTGCTTGAGGTTTGTATAAACCAATAGGAGTGATCAGAAGAGTTGGTGTGACATAGTGTGATTGGTATGGGCCAAGTTGCAAAAAAGTCAATATTTTGTACTATGAGGCATGGCACGGGCCAGAGGCTGTTTGAAGGGGTCTCTTGCCTCAGCTGAGTTCATGGATGGCCCTAGGATTGGATTTGAGGATCTGGATGGCTTGATGCAAGAGTTATCACATGTTTTGCATTTTCCCTCTTTGAAGATTTTTGTGAAAATTGATCATAGAAACTTGTGATACAAGGCATGATTTTGGGCTTGCAATGTTGCATTATCATGTAATGAAGCTTAGAAGTGGATTATAGGTCATTAGAAGTCTTGAAACTTGATTTTGCAAAAATCTCTCTTTGGCACATACTTGAAAATTACAAGCTTTTTCCCAACTTTGAAAGATCATATCTTGAGTTCTAGGATGAATCAAAAGGAGTTCTTGTACTTTTTGAAAATGGGAAAATCCAATCTACAACTTTCATGTTTAAGGATTTTTTATTTGAAGCATTTTTGATCAAGAAAGAGGAGGTTGAAAATCTTTCCCAAAATGGAAAGTTTCCATTACAAGTCATGTCCAAAAATGGAAAGTTTGCAAATGGCTTGAAATTCTTCAATCTTGTGAACTTCTAAACATTTCTAAGATCAAATAAAGATCATAGAACCTCAAATTTATGAAAATGATCCTTTGGTTCCATTGTTGGGGGCCTCAGATGCCCTGATTCTGACTTTTCTTGCACAACAAAGTTGATCAGATAACTTCCATAGTAAATTTCTTCATCAAATTTGGTACACATGATCCTTATAACATATTAAGACCATTAGAATCAAGAATGACCAAAAAATTTAAGGTTAAGGCCTCTAAAACCAAAACCCTAATTTTAGGTCATATGTGCAGGAAACCCTAGCCTTCCTGGACCTCTGTGCAATGCCTTGTGATATTTTGACTTCAATGAACTTTGGGGAGCATATTATGATCATGGAACACACATGGACCCTCTTGGCATGCTTCAAGACCATTGAGATGGCTCAGATCACTTCTTGGATTGCTCAGATCACAAACCCTAATTGTGCAACTTATGCAGTGAAACAAATATGCAATTGGAGATGGTATGCTTATGCAATGCAATATGAAATATAATAAGCCATGGTGTGAGAAAAAGAGAGGACAAATTTGGGGTGTTTACAACATTGCACTGGGTGGCGCATGCCACAAGGAAGTGACACTGGCCACACCCAAAAAACATTGGATAGTGTAAGCTACCCCTATATATCACTAGTGGCGCAAGCCACTTTAATTGGTGTTTAAAGTGGTGCAAGACACCATTCATATGGCCCTGGCCACATTATTTTGCTAAAAGGTGGCGCCATCCACCATGATGTGGCTCTAGCCAGACCAATTTGTTTTTCTTTTCTTTTAAGTGGCACTCGCCACTACTTCTATTTTTTGGGTTTCAGTTCATCATAATTCTCTCTAAATTATTAACAATCAGCATCAGTTATCTCATATTTCGTTTTCGATTTAGACTCAATCCCTAATCAAATATTCAACAATTTCAACAAGTGTTTTCATCGATTCACAACTCAGATAATTACCCCATAAAACAATTCCATAATCAAATATAATAATTACGATTAAACACTCCTTACCTCTTGATTATCGCATTCCGATCGAATCCTCTTCTCGTTCTTTCAATTTCTCAGTTTCTCCTCAAATCCTTCATTCTTGGGTTTCTTCTCTGTTTCCCCTCTTTGGCCAATTTCACAGAATGATTTTTTCTGTCTTCGCTAACTCATGTAACTCTTATAACCTCCAATTACGATTTTCCAACAATACCCTTAATTATCTCTCAAAAAGACCACAATTCCCTTTAGTTCTATAAATCACATATTATTTTATTCTCTTTAATCGATTAATTCTGATTAATTTCCAATTACTCCAAAATAAATCGGTAAGTCTTCAAAATCGACATTCATCAAATATTTCTCGTCGATATTTCATTGGATTCAATAGTTTTCACTAAAAATTCAATTAATACAATAATCAACTTAGTTAATTAAATAAATAATTATTCCAATTATTCAAAAATACCCGATAATTCTTTGACACACTTAGACATCCCATAAACCAGAAATTCTTCAAAAGCATCACATAATCTTCATCAAATCATCACCGAATTCAAATAGTTCACATTGTCTCACAATATTCACGCCAAATCAATTATATAAATAATTAATCTTGAAATCGGGGCATTACAGAGTGCTCTATAATAAGTGTGGCTTTTATATATTTTGTTTGGATGTTTAAAACCTCATATGCAGTTACTGATTTTTATATTCAGTTACTAACTTTTATTTTTAGTTACTAAATTTTATATTTAGTGAAAGTTTAAAACCCCACATGCAGTTACTAACTTTTATTTTCAGGAACTAACTTTTATATTTAGTGGAGGTCTAAAACCCCATATGTTATCTTATAATTATTTTAAAATCCTTGTAATAACTAGTTGATTTTTAACACACTTTAATTTTGTTTTGATGATATTTATCTTTTATTTATCTTTTTCCTTTTTCTTTTCACTAACGGTAACAATAACGACCATTTTACAAATTTATCTATAAGCTAAATTACTTACAGGGTCCTTTAAGTTATTTAATTGTAATAATGTGATCCTTTATGTTTTTTTTGCTACAAGTAGGTCCTTTAAGTTATTTTAAGATATCAAGTTAACCCCTTAAGTTTTTTTTTATTTGTAACGCTTTGGTTCATTTTTTAAAAAATCCGTTAAAATAATTTGCAAACTCATATACCATTTGAATTGGTTTTTCGCGTTGATCACGGATATGCAATCAAATTTATTTAAGAAGTTACAGTTCATGAGAATAAGGTAAAATGGAGGAAATACATAATGAGAAAATCGTCGATCCGACCAAAATACACAATCAAATGTAAAACTAATTACATATTCATGATCAGCGCGAAAAACCAGTTCAAATGGTATATGAGTTTGCAATTTATTTTAACAGAATTTTTAAAAAATTGACCAAAGCGTTACAAAAAAAACTTAAAGGACTAACTTGATATTTTAAAATACCTTAAAGGACCTACTTGTAGCAAAAAATAAAAAACATAAAGGACCTCATTGATACAATTAAATAACTTAAAAGATCATGTAAGTAATTTAGCCTTTATCTATATATAATTCAACTTCTTTCACAAATTTTACATTATTCTCAAATATTTATCTATTTATTTCAAATGGTTAAATGTTTTCTTTTGTTCATCACTCTACTTGTCATTATTTTATTCCAATTTGTATTATCAAGTATGAAGAACTAGGTAATGATTATGTAACATTAATAATATTTATTGTTTTACTATTACTAGTCTTAACTTGGTTTATTAATAAAGGTTTTTGAATAAAGCATGGTCATGGTTTTAATATTGTTTTACCATGAGGAACATGATTATTTTTTAAATAATATATATATATATATATATATATATATATATATATATATTGTTTATGTATTAAATTTTGATTATGTTTTTAAATTCTAGATATAATCATGTCAAATGTTAAGCATCACTTCAAAATTTTAAACATAACTAGGGACAACTACATAACTTGGAATAAAAACTTAATAGAGTACCTTGCATTTGAGGGACTCGATAAAATCCTTGAAGGAGAAAATTTAGGAAAATCAGATGTTGACCCAAAAGAGATGACAATGAAAAAAAAATCAAAAGTAAATCGAATAATCAAACTCCACATTGACGATGGTTTACAAACAGAATATTCAAATGCAAAAGATCCCAAGATTTTGTAGGACAAACTTAAGGCAAGATTTTGGCATCATTGGAAAGTTTTGTTGCCCTCATTAATAGATCAATGGAACAAATTAAGGTTCCAAGATTATAAAAGTATTGTTGCATATAACTCTGTTATGCACCAAATTATAGCTCAATTAGAATTTTGTAGCATAGTTATAACTGAAGAAGAAAAATTTGAGGAAAAAAAATTCAACTTTTCATGCATCCCAAGTTTTGTTGCAACAATAGTACTTAATGAGTAAATTTTCTGAGTATTCTGATTTAGTTGCAACCCTTCTAATAGCAGAACAAAACAATGAACTCTTTATCAAAAACCACCAGTCACGTCCCACAGGAACAATAACATATCTTGAGATAAATGCCACAACATTTAATCAAAGTCGTGGTGGCTATAATTGTAATAAAAATGTGGTGGTTATACTCGTTTTGAGGGCTCTAGTCGAGGCAGATATCACGGTCGAAACCAGTTTTATGGTCGAGGTCGTGGACAAAGTTATATGAATAATTATAGATTTTCCATATATGACCAAACTAATAGAAATCGTCAAGGTAGGAGTACTTATATCCAAGAGGGTCCCTCGAGGAATCATGATGATTTGTGCTATAGATGCGGAAAGAAAGGTCATTGGTCTAAGGCCTATAGAACACCATAACATTTATGTAAAATAAACAAGGCATCTATAGAAGGAAAAGAGAAAGAAGTAAATTTTAATGAAATTGAACCCGAAAATGATACTATATGTCTCGATGTTGCTGATTTGTTGAAGGAACAATGAAATGAGTAATTTTTATATAATGTGTGATGAACTTGTATTAGCCTTATATTTTGAACTATGTGCAAACTTAAGTATTTGTATGTTGTGTATAAAATGTTTGAATAAAATAATAATGTTAAATATGTTGTGTTAATTTATTCTATATTTAATCTTATTTCTATTTCAAGAAGGTTAAACATGAAACATGTTAGAGACATTTGAATTCCAGACAGTGGAACTACCCACACAATCCGCATATGTAAGAAATATTTTACTGAAATATTCCTACTAAAGGTGTAATAAATACAATCTCTGGTCCTACAGATTTGATTGAAGGAACAGGTAATGATATGTCCATATTACCAAATGGAACAAAGTTTGTCATTAATAATGCTTTATACTCTCCAAAATCAAAGAAATTTGTTGAGTTTTAATGACATATATCGTCAAGGATATGATACTTAAAGTTTAACTAGAGGTAAAATGAAGTATATTAACATTACTATTAATGTTTTGGAAAAGAAGAAAAATTTAGTAAAACTACCAAAATTACCTTCTGGATTACATTATACATTTATACATGAAATTAAATGTAATTTAGTAGTAAAAGAAGATCTCAAAACGATGACTTTATGGCATGATCGTTTAGGTCACCTTGCTTCAACAATGATGCGTAAAATAGTTGAAAGTACCCATGGTTGTAACGCCCATTTATTTAATTAATTATTTAATTAAATATAATTGTAGTATGTTGTGTTAATTCGTGTTGATTTGAGTATTTATGTCGATTTGTGTTGGTTTGTGATACTTGTGTTGGTTTAAGTTGATTTCTAAAATATCGAAATATTACGTTGATGGTTATAAGTTGATTTGAGTCAAACTTAATTAACTAAGCTAATATAAGTTGTGGAAAACGATATGGAGTATTTCCCTGTTTATTGTTGAATATGTGATTGGGTCGTTTGGACCATTTGGTTGATAATCAGTAGTTAATCTATTAAGTCGAGATAAAGTAATTATTCATAAATTATTATTCGGTTATTTTGTGTTACGGTGAATTAAGTTGTTAAGTCGGAATATTAAGTCGAAAAGTCGTGGAAATAATATTAGAAGTGATATTATTGATTATTGGAGTGTGTTTGATTAAGTGGGCTTAAAATCGTGTTGGAATTAGTAAATTAAGGGGTGTATGACTTAGGCCCATTAGTTATAATATTAAATTAATAGTATTTTAATAAAAAGAAATAGAAAGAAAAGAATTTAGGACACGGTATGGTCATTACGAATATTTCGTGATGCCATTCGGAGTTTCTAATGCGCCGGGTGTGTTTATGGAATATATGAATCGTATTTTCCATGAACAGTTGGATCGTTTTGTGGTTGTGTTCATCGATGACATTTTGATTTATTCTAAGTCTAAAGAAGAGCATGAAGAGCATTTAAGGATTGTGTTACAGATTTTGAAAGAGAAACAATTGTACGCTAAGTTGTCAAAATGTGAGTTTTGGTTGTCAAAAGTAAGTTTTCTTGGACATGTTATTTCCGATGGTGGTATTAGTGTTGATCCATCCAAGATTGATGCGGTAATGCAATGGGAAGTTCCTAGATCGGTTATGGAGATTCAAAGCTTTTTAGGCTTGGCGGGTTATTATCGGAGGTTTATTGAGGGATTTTCAAAGTTGGCACTTCCGTTAACGCAATTGACTTGTAAGGGAAAGGCTTTAATTTGGGATATTCATTGTGAAGAGAGTTTCATTGAACTTAAGAGAAGGTTGACAACGGCTCCGATCTTGATTTTTCCAAATCCGATGGAACCATTTATGGTGTATTGTGATGCTTCATTGTTTGGGTTAGGTGGTGTTTTAATGCAAGATGGAAAGTTGTGTCTTATGCTTCAAGATAATTGTGAGTGCATGAAAAGAATTATCCAACGTATGATTTGGAATTAGCGGTCGTGGTGTTTGTTTTAAAAATTTAGAGGCACTATCTCTATGGTGAAAGATTTGAAGTTTTTAGTGACCACAAGAGTTTGAAGTATTTATTTGATCAAAATGAATTGAACATGCGACAAAGGAGATGGTTAGAGCTTTTGAAGGATTATGATTTTGGTTTGAATTACCATCCGATTAAGGAAAATGTGGTGGCCGGTGCTTTAAGTCGCAAGTTGTTACATATGTCCGCATTGATCATGAGAGAATGGGAACTTTTGGAGGATTTTAGAGACTTGAGTTTGGTTTGCGAAATGACGCCGAGAAGTGTGAGACTTGGTATGCTACATGTTACGAATGATTTTCTTGCAACCATTTGTGAAAAGCAAAAGTTGGATTTGAAGTTTGTTGATTTGATGATGAATGAGAATGAGGATTTCAAGGTTGATAATTTTGGAGTTTTGAGATTTCGTGGTCGTATTTGTATTCCCGATGATGTGGAGTTGAAAAAGATGATATTGGAAGAGGGACACCGAAGTAACTTAAGTATTCATCCGAGAGCGAATAAGATGTATCAAGATCTGAAGAAGATATTTTGGTGGTCCGGATTGAAGAGAGATGTACCTCAATTTGTGTATGCGTGTTTGACTTGTCAGAAGTCTAAGGTAGAACATCAGAAGCCTAGTGGTTTGATGCAACCGTTGGATATTCCGGAATGGAAATGGGATAGTATATCGATGGATTTTGCTACCGGATTTCTGAATATGCAAAGAGGTCATAATGCTATTTGGGTGATTTTCGATAGACTTACTAAATCTGCTCACTTTGTTCCAATTGATATTAGTTATCCTTTGGAGAAGTTAGCCGAGATTTATGTTTCTGTGGTTGTGAAGTTGCATGGAGTTCCTAAGAGTATTGTATCGGATAGAGATCCTAGGTTTACATCGAGGTTTTGGGAGATTTTGCAAAAGGCTTTGGGTTCTAAGATGAGATTGAGTTCGGCTTACCATCCGCAAACGGACGGTCAAACCGAGAGGACAATTCAATCGTTAGAGGATTTATTGCTAGCTTGTGTGCTAAAGCAAGGTGGTGCTTGGGATAGTTATTTAGCGTTGATTGAGTTCACATACAATAACAGTTTTCATTCAAGTATAAGTATGGCACCATTTGAGGCTTTGTATGGTCGGAGATGTCGAACACCTTTGTGTTGGCATGAAACCGGTGAGAGAATGGTAGTTGGACCGGAAATGGTAAAACAAACGACAGAAAAGGTGAAGTTTATTCGGGAGAAGATGAGAGCTTCTCAAAGTAGACAAAAGAGTTATCATGACAAGAGAAGGAAAGATCTTGAGTTTCAGGAAGGCGACCATGTGTTTTTGAGAGTTACACCAGTTACGAGTGTGGGTCGTGCTTTGAAGTCGAAGAAGTTGACTTCTCGTTTTATTGGACCGTATTAGATTATTGCACGAGTTGATGATATGGCTTACCATGTGGCCTTGCCTCAGAATCTTTCAAATTTGCATGATATGTTCCATATTTCGCAACTTCGGAAGTATGTTCCGGATCCGTCACATGTTATTCCTATGGACGAGGTTGAAGTGAGAGATAACCTTACGTTGGAAGCTTTACCGGTTAGGATTTTGGACCGTGAAGTTAAGAAGTTAAGAGGCAAGGATATTGCGCCTGTGAAAGTAGCGTGGGGAGGCGCTGCAGAAGGAAATATGACTTGGGAATTAGAGATTGTGATGCGAGATTCGTATCCGGAGTTGTTTGAATCAGGTAATATTTTTAAGGACTTTCTAAAGTGGGGGAGAGTTGTAACGCCCCGATTCGATTATTCCATTTTTGTTGAGTCTTTTATTTGAACTGAGTGATAATTGTTTTAATTATGAAATTAGTGTGTTTATGTGATATGTTGATGTGTTATATTATTTTACCGTTTTGAGAATTTTCGGATAAAATTAGATTGGAGGGTATTTTAGACATTTCTTAATTAATGATAAGTTAGAAATTTTAGTGGAATTAGAAATTGTGAGAAAATGATATTTGGTGGAAAAGAAAATAAATAGAAAGAAAAAGAGATAAATAGTAGAAAGAATAGAAAGAGAGGGAGATAGAAAGAAAATAGAAGAGAAAGAAAAGGAGGAGAAGAGAAAAGAAGAGAAAAGAGGAAAAAAATCTTGGAATTCTTCAAGATTGCTCCTAGGAATCTAAACAATTGGGTTAGGGTGTGAAATATTGTTATCTTATCATTGTGTATGATTATGTATGTGTTAGATTGATTGGGTTTTTGTTTTGGAGGAGTTTAGAGAATGTTAGGTTTTAGGGTTTTGATGGAAATCTAAGAAAATTGGTAGATTAATCAGTTAGAACTTGATATAATCGAAGTATGATGATGAATACATGTTAATGATCATGATTGTGGGAGTTTGGTTGGGTTTTGGAAGGTTTGAGCATGACTGTTGCATGACTGAGCTACTGTTGAAATCGCAGTTCTCGCTCAGCGAGCGTTTCCTCGCTCAGCGAGCTTTCCAGAAGATTTTTCGCTCAGCAAGCAATCTCCTCGCTCAGCGAGACCTAGAAGTTGGAACCTTGTGTTTTATTTCATAACTTTTGATCCAAGTATCTGTTTTAAGCATTCTACATATCGATTTGAAGCTAAAAACATATTGGAACTAATGATGCTAAAATATGTAGTTTTTAGCCGACTTTTACCTGACTTTTCCGATAAAACATAATCGTGTTAGTTAAGGAATTGTGGGATTGTTTGTGGTATAGTGGCCGTTTGGCAAAAAAATGCATTTCGTGGAGTGAATATGAATGCATGTTGATAGTGAGAGAGTTTGTGGCCGTTTGACGTAATTGATGCGAATGTGTGTAGTTGTTTGTGATCGTATGAGATGAATGCATAATTATATTGTGAATATGTGTGCATTTTCAAGAATGTTGTGTGTCATTTTGCATGTGAAGCATAATGTATGCATTCTTGTGTAATGGGATTCTTTGCGAATCCGATGTAACATCGTGTGGTAGTGTCGGGTGTGAGCGATGATTACAACATGATTGTGTGCCCGTGTGGGGTATGAGCAATCGGATTGTGTGCCCGTGTGGGGTGTGAGCAATCCATAAACATTATGTGCCCATGTGGGGTGTGAGCAATGGGTGATTTAATCACAAATGATTGTGTGCCCGTGTGGGGTGTGAGCAATCGGATTGTGTGCCCGTGTGGGGTGTGAGTAATCCATAAACATTGTGTGCCCATGTGGGGTGTGAGCAATGAGTGAACATCGTATGCCCGACGGGGAGTTACTTTAGGTAACGAGCAATGATTCCAATAGTTCCTGAGTGAACTTGAGATGATTGAGTCGGTACTGCATTGCATTTGCATAGAGTCGTGAGTCGGTCTCTATGATTTTCATTTATCATCTATAATTGAGAATTTGTGAATAAACATGAATAATGTATGTTTATGCAGCGTTATAGAAATTGTGAATAAACATGAATGTATATGTTTATGTGAAATGGTGAAATTGTGCATGATGAATATGTTTGGTTTGTATATATACATTGTGATGTATATGTGTGATGAGTAATGAATTGTGGTGAGAATATGTATATGTATATTTTATGTTAAGAAATAAAATTATACGTGTTCTGGACCGGCCCAATCCCCACAATTGGGCCAAGCAAACCAATCCAATATCTATGCTCGACGTCGGGCAGAATTAGGAACAATTGTCTCTGTCGAGCATAAGCTTTCCGACCACGATGAAGTCTCCTAACGGCTAGTTTTGACCGTTGCCTACTTTTACGGATTTCTCGATCCGCGCCTCACAATATGGACCAATGATCTTCCATTTAGCCCCTTATATAAACCCTCTGATCTGGGAGGGTCAGGTATTCAATCTCTCTGACCTTTATTCTTGTACTTGCCCACTCTTTGCTCGGTTACTTACTTTAGCATCGGAGTGCCTTGCAGGTAAACCCCTTTTTCTCCTCACCGTCCGTCTTTCATCAGCTCTCGAAGCCAGCCCCATCGGATCCTGATCTCCAAGTACGATCAGGTGGCGCCATCTGTGGGAAACTGATTTCCCCGTTCTTCTTTCAAAATCTTCAAAGAACCAAAGTTTTAACAAGATCCATGGCTGCTCGGGACAACCACGAAAACCGATCAAACGATGGCATGATTCTCACACAACGTGAGAGCAACATCCATCCTCCTCCGCACGAGGAAACGGTGCAAGACCACCCGGACGAGAAGACAGCATCGCCTTCACCCGATCGCGACCAACCTCTGGAAAGTCGCCCGGAAACTCTTTTTCCCTCGACTCCTTCAGGATCGGATTTCGCCGCATTGGCCGAGATCCTGAATTAGACAAACTTGCTGCTCCTCGCCCATGGCGAGAAAATCGCCTGTCTCGAAGATAATTCTCGTCGACCACAGTCTCCCACGAGACCCCAAAGAAAGCATACTCCTTCTCCTGCCAGGAAGAAGAGGAAAGGGCACGTTGACGAATCAACGGGCGACAAACGTCTTCGTCAGTCTTCCCCACGATCCTCTCCTAGAAGAAAATCAAGAAGGAGCAGATCAAGATCTACCTCTCCCCGACGAACGAAGAAACATGCTCACAAGTCTCCTTCGTTCAACTCCATCGACGACGAGGACGCTCGGGGTCCCCTCTCGTCTGAAATCATGACAGCTAAGCTTCCAAGAGGCTTAGAGAAACCCCCACCGCTAGGCTCGTACGACGGAACCACAGATCCATACGAGCACATCGAGAATATCGATGCGCTGCTCGACTATCGAGGTGTACGGGGGGCAATCAAATGTCGCCTTTTTCCTACGACGCTGAGGAAAAGAGCGATGACATGGTACAAAAGCCTCGAAGCTGAGTCCATCACCTCCTGGAAACAACTTGGACGCACGTTCTCCAGGCACTTCACCGCATCAAGGTGGCACCCGAAGACAGAAGCTTCGCTCGAAGCGATCATCCAGGGGAGGGATGAACCTTTACGAACTTACATCGAAAGGTTCAATAAAGAAGCGGTCCAAGTCACGGCCACAACACAGAGGATTGCATCCATCTCAAGGACGCAATTGAAATCCTCATCAAGGACGGGCACCTAAAACAGTTCACCAAATCCAGAGACACTCCTCGACAAGAAACGCGGGAGACCCAAAAAGTCGAGGAAGCCATACCCATCCCTGTAGATGCTAACATGCAAGTCGCTCTAAGCATTTATCGCCCGGAGGATTTCTTCCTACTGGACCGCGCCGAGAATTTGGGGTACCTCTCCTCCCATAGCCCATGGGAAGCTTTCCCTTCAGCAATGGTCATCTCGGGAGGAGGATTCAATAAAACCACAGTCGGATCCGTGAAACGGAAATTCGACCAGCTGATTGCGAAGGGGCCCGCACAAAACGCCACCCTGGATCCACCAAGAGAAGGCTCTGTACCCCTTGCCTTTTACCGAGAAGAACTCCTGGGAGGGGCGCCCAACGCCAGCATTCCTCTACTCATCCGGGCACGCATGGCAAATTTCGATGTGAGAAGAATCCTGGTAGACCAAGGCAGCTCCTGCGACATCATGTACTCCCAGCTGTTTTCGACACTCCAGCTAAACGAGACACACTTAACTCCGTACGTCGGATCAGACCTGCAGGGTTTCAACGGAGCAGTCTCCCACCATGGGGTTATGTCGATCTATTTGTCACCTTCGGGGCAGGTGAGACAGCCAGGACGGTCAGGGTCCAGTTCCTAGTCGTGGACTGCCCATCGCTGTACCAATGCATCCTAGGACGACCAACCTTAGTCGAGCAAATCGCCATGCCATCCACTGTCCACCTGAAGATGAAGTATTACACTACTTCAGGTAAGGTCGCCACATTACATAGAGACGTCGACGCTGCCCGCAGGTGTTTCGAAGCAGCATCAAAGGGTCTCAGCTCAATATCATACCAACCGAGTCCTCCAACATCAAATTCACCAGATATTCCCAAGGCTTTCCCTCAGGTAGACTCGATCGACCTAGACTGCAGATTCTCGGACAATAGCGAGGGCGTCCAAAGGCCAACAGAGTCGCTATCCCGACCAATACCAGATGGAGAGTTCGAATCAATTCCTCTGGGAAAAGACCCAGCTCGGTGCGTTAAAATCGGGGCACATATGCCCGACTTGGTGAAGCGACAACTGGAAGCTTGCGTCAGAGGGAACGCAGATTTATTTGCCTGGAGCGCCGCAGAAATGCCAGGGCTCGACCCTGAGACAACCTGCCACCACCTCTCCATTGACCCAACACACAAGGCGGTCGCTCAAAGCAGAAGGAAGCAGTCGACCGAGAAAACTGAAGCAGCTGAATCTGCTGTTAAAGACCTCCTAGAGGCTAAATTTGTAACCGAGGCCAGGTAAACGACCTGGCTCTCGAATGTTGTACTTGTGAAAAAATCTAATGGAAAATGGAGAATGTGCGTTGACTATACCGATCTCAATCGGGCATTCCCGAAAGATGCATACCCTTTACCTAACATCGATAAATTGGTCGACAATTCGTCCGGCTTCAAGCTATTATCCTTCATGGACGCATATTCAGGATATAATCAGATACCCATGGTCGTGTCTGACAAAAAATACATGGCCTTCATGACCGAATCGGGCAATTACTTTTACAACGTTATGCCCTTCGGTCTGAAAAACGCGGGCGCGACATATCAGCGCATGATGAATAAGGTTTTCCGAGCTGAAATCGAAGATATGCTCGAAGTATACATGGACGACATGATCGTCAAATCTCAACAAGAAACGGACCACGCGTCCCACTTACGAAAAGTGTTCGATCAGGCACGAAAGTGCAAAATGCGTTTCAACCCTGAGAAATGCACGTTCGGGGTCCGAGCAGGGAAATTCCTCGGATTCTACTTAACTGAACGAGGCATCGAGGCCAACCCCGACAAATGTCGGGCATTCGTGGAGCTCCCAACTCCTACTTCCAAAAAATCCATACAATCACTAAACGGGGTCCTTACCTCCCTCGCTCGATTCGTAGCAAAATCCGCTCAATATGCTCTCCCTTTTTACAAGCTCCTCCGCAAAGAGGCAACTTTCGAGTGGACAGAGGAGTGCGAGCTAGCGTTGTCCCACCTAAAAAAGGCACTAAGTGAACCCCCAGTCTTATCCAGACCCGAAGAGGGGGAGATACTGTATCTCTACCTTGCCGTTGCAAACGAGGCAGTAAGCGCGACACTCGTGCGCGACCTACCCGAAGGGCAAAAGCCTGTATATTTTACAAGTAAAGCACTCCATGGCCCAGAAATTCGATACCTCTAGATAGAAAAGGTGGCTTTGGCCCTCCTTCTCGCAGCCAGAAGGCTACGCCATTACTTTTTGGCTCACACCATCATCGTAAGAACCGATCAACCCATAAGACAATTGCTCGGTCGACCAGACATGGCCAGACGAATGTTAAAATGGTCATTGGAACTATCCGAGTTTGACGTCAAATTCGAGGGAAGGCAAGCTCTCAAAGCTCGAGCGTTGGCCGACTTCGTGGCTGAACTTACTTTCACCGAGCAAGAGCCGAAAATCTCATCTAGGTGGGTTATTTTCGTAGACGGAGCATCTGGTCCAGCAGGTAGAGGGGCCGGAATTATCTTGGAGAACGAAGAAGGAAACGTCATCGAAGTGTCCCTGACCTTATCTTTCCCCACTTCTAACAACCAGGCAGAGTACAAAGCTTTTCTAGCGGGCATACAACTCGCGACCGATTTGGAAGCAGAAGAGATCACAATCTGCACGGATTCTCAGTTGGTCGCAAGCCAGGTTCGAGGAGATTTTCAAGCCGAAAACGATAACATGGCCGAATATTTGGCCCTCGTAAAAGGCGAACTGAAACGGTTCAAAAGTGTGGAAGTCAAACACATCCTGCGAGAGAACAACACCCGCGCAGACATCCTTTCCAAATTGGCGAGCACTAAAAGGAAAGGAAACAACAAATCCGTCGTACAGAAAACGCTTCCCCGATCTAGCATCGGGCAATCATCGGTCCACATGGACATTAACCTCGTGGGCGACACAAGCTGCTGGATGACCCCTGTATTTAACTACCTAACTAAAGGAGAATTACCGACCGACCCAAAAGAGGCCAGTACTATACGACGAAGGGCATGCTCATATTCTCTAGTAGGTGGACGTATGTATCGTCAAGGATTCTCTACACCCCTCCTCAGGTGCGTAGAAGAAGAAAATATCCCGCACGTACTAAGGGAAGTCCATGAAGGAATCAATGCGCAACATCCTGGCGGACGGTCGCTGGCTCGAAAAATTCTACGGGAAGGATACTATTAGCCCACACTCCAACACGACGCAAAAGAGCACGTGAAGAGGTGTGACAAATGCCAACGACACGGGGACGTACACGTAGCACCCCCATCCGATCTGAAATCATTATCGTCACCTTGGCCATTCGCATGGTGGGGATGGATATCTTAGGACCATTCGTCGTCGGGTCCGGTCAGAATAAATATTTAATTGTAGGCGTCGACTATTTCACCAAGTGGATAGAAGCTGAGGCCTTAGCCAAAATCACTACGCTCAACATACTACGTTTCTTCAAGAGAAACATCCTCGCCCGGTTCGGGGTACCGCTCGCCATCGTGACCGACAACGGCACTCAGTTCACAGATAAACACTTCAAAGAATTCATTGCATCAATAGGAACAAAACAACATTTCGCTTCGGTCGAGCATCCCCAAACTAACGGGTAAGCAGAGGCCGCGAATAGGGTAATCCTAAGAGGTTTGGAATGAAGACTGGACGAGCATAAGAAGCATTGGGTCGAGGAGCTACATAGCGTACTATGGGCATATAGGACCACGCCCCACTCAACAACCGGGGAATCCCCATTTTGATTAGCATATGGAACCGAAGCGGTGATCCCTATAGAAATGCACGTCCTATCCAAACGCACAGAATCCCCTATGGACCAAGACACCAATTCCGAAGCTTTGAGGGACGAGCTCGACATGATCGAAGAAGTTCGGTCAGAAGTTGCTCTTCGAGAAACCATTCTCAAACAAAAAATAGCCGCTCGGTATGATTCTAAGGTCATAAGACGAACGTTCGAGGTAGGCAGTCTTGTCCTTAGAAGAAATCACAGGGATCCCCGCGAGGGAAAATTTACACCCAACTGGGAGGGCCCGTATCGCATCCGAGCAAAAATCGAGAACGGAGCCTATTATTTAGAAAATTTACACAGGGAAGAGCTTGCTCGGCCTTGGAACGCCGAGAAACTCAAACAATATTACAGCTAAATCACAAAGTCGCCCTGCTCAACTTTCAAGCAAGGAGAAAAGGGACCGACTGAAAACTGCGTGCCTAGGTACGAGCACGACAACCCAAAAATAACAAAGTCAAGCAAGGTCTCCTTTCGAGGGAAAGAGAAACTTGCCGCACGGATGGATACTCAAGCGATTCCGACGTCGCCTAAGTACCACGACCAGGCAGAACCCCAGCTCGCGATGGGATGTTCAAGCCACGGAGCCCGGGCCATTACCTTGGCCCGGGCACCGACCAGGAGTAAGACTCCAAAATTTGATTGGTCCCCCTAACCAACAGATCACATACACACCCCGTATTTATTCGATCACACTCAATCAATGCAAAGATGCATACCAAACACTTAGTAAAAATAACAAGTAAATTATGTCCTCCGACGGACGCATCATTACGAACAAATAAAATATAGAAACCGACCATCAAAGTCGTACATATGAAATTAAAAATGCGACCCCGAAAGGCCGACTTGTTCAGGATTACATACAAAGGGGACCACTCCCCCAAAAAAAGAAACATCATAAATTATCAGGCACGCAGGCCAGAAACTAATTACCCTCGCCTCCCGGGCGGCCTTCCTCCTCACAAGCTTCCTCCTGCCCCGGTTGTACTTCAGGCTGGCCAGGCTGAGCAGTCGACCCCGGCTGAGAATCATCCACCACCAAGTCTGAGGGAACCACGATCTGACCGTCTTCGACCTTGTATAGATAGCTGATTCGACCAACGTCCAAGGCCATGTCAGGATGAAGAACCCTCATCTGATCCACCGCGTTCTGGAAACTGAGCTCAGTTGACGAGTTCAGATCTTCCATGTCCTGGTCGATCCGAGCGAGCAACTGAGCCCTCGTTACCAGGCTCTTGGTCTCTTCATCCTCATCATCCTTCGGGCAAAAGGCGTCCTTCAGCTTTTTATTCTGCTCAAGCACCCTTTTCTTGTCGACCTCCAACTTGGCAATGACGTTGGCCCGTTCAGTCGACTCCTTGGTCACGGCTTTAGCCTCCTCAGTGGCCGCTGTCAGTTTCGCCTCGGAAGCAGCCAGCTGCTCCTTAAGCCTGTTATTCTCTCGCTCCAGTCCGGGACTCCTTTCGGCCGTCATCCAGGCCATTGTCAGGACCCGCATAACCGCGCTTGCGTCTTGGGCCAGAGATAATCGCCGGGAAGGACGATCCATACCCTCCAAAAACAAGGAATCTGCACGGTCCACCTCCATGCTCGTTCCCTCGAAGTAATTGCGCTTCACGAAGCACGAAGGCAGCCCATGCTTCGGCTTCAGAGGAGCATTGGCCGTCAAATCCACAATGGTCGCAGACTTATGCTTCTTCATCAAAGAGCCGGTCGAAGCGCTCGGAGAACCTTGTACCAAGGGGCCTGACCCCGAGCCACTCGTCTCCGTCAGCTTGGTCTGCACGACCCTTGATCTTTTCTTCTGCTGCTGAAGCATGTGTTCTTGAATTTTATCCAGTGGGTTCGACAGAGAGCCTGAAAAAGGAGAAAGATCAGATTAGTCGTGGAAAACAAAGTTAAAACAAAAATTTAGCTAATACAGATAAACAAATACCAAAGAAGTTGGACACTTCCTGCCCAGTACGGCAGGCCAACAACTCGGTAACATTAATCAAGGGACGCTCCACAGGTTCCCCCCATCCTGCTCAAGTATAACTTTTCCATCTCCGTCCAGCAGGGGAGTCGGAGTGAAGGACGCTATCAATTTTCTGAAGGCCTCGAAACTGGCCGCGTCATCATCAATCAATGAGTCCCCCACCTGAACGAACTCACCGACAGGTTTCTCATAGTGAGCATAGCTCCTGGAAAATGGGAACAGCCACAGCCTCCTCGGGATCACCTGCCCTTGATCGTCGAGCTTAGGCTCGTCATTTTCGTCGGTGTCTATTCCCAGGAAGCTCATTGCCCTCACGGCCACCGCGCTCGCGGGTTTGATCAGAAAGTAATCAGTTTTGAAGGCCCGGATAGATTCTGAATGGGCCTTAAAAATCTTCGTCCGCTGCTTGAAGGACACAAATCCCTTCCGGTCGGTTCCTTGCCCGACTTGGCGCTGCAGGGAGAACAGGCGGAAAAATAGAGGAAGCGTGGCACCAACACCCAGATGGGCGCACGTCATCTCAAACGCTCTTAGGAACGTGTATGAATTGGGGTGCAGCTGGGAAGGGGCGACGCATAGGTGCCCGAGCACGGCACTCACAAAGTCACTGAAGGGCAAAGTTACCCCCAGGACCGAGACTGCGTATTCATACATGGAGAAAGCCCGACCGCGGAAATCTGAGAAGATACGGTCATCATCCCCCGGACAGGTTACAACCCAATCGGCAGGGTCACCAACAACGGGAAGTGGCTCCGTTTGGGGTCTTGAAAATGAGGACACTTTGTCCAACAAATCCTCCACCACCCATTCTTCGGGCGAGACCCTCGTCTGGTCAGGACACTGGGGCGAATCTGTTAATTCTCCTGTAGTACTTGTGTCCAAATTCTCCGAGGAGCTCCCGGAACCAGAAGGGACGGACGCAGATGATCCTGAATCTTCCGAGGACGTCTCTTCCGAAGGCACGTCCAATGGATCCACGAGTGAGTTTTCACCTGAAAAGCAGAGGAAAGGCGTCAGTGAATTTGATTAAGAATATCAAATCCACCCTTCTACCGCTCGACAAGTGAAAGGGCGCGCATCAGCTCAGAGACTAGGTCTCGAGCTATAGCCCTGGCTGACCATCGCTCGGAGCGACGGCTTACGCCAACATTATAAATCAAGGATCTAACCTAGGTATTTATGAAAACCCAAGTCGAGGTCGACCAACACCTACGTCGACCCTGAGCTAGGGTTTGCAACCGACCGACTACGGTGGCAGAAGTCCTAGGGTTTACCGGTTCTAAATCTAGAAACTACCGTCAAAACTATCCTAAGCCACATGCATTTCTATGAAACCTAAGCTATAAACACCTAAAACGGAGAAAAAGAACCGTACCTTGCGCTTGAGAAGACATTCTTGAAGAGGAAAGCGTTCTGGAAGTGGTGGTCGACAAGGAAATACGGTGGTCGACGGCTGAAGTGGTGGCAGTTGAACGAGCAGAGCGTTGAAGAAGAAGATGAAACGAAAAGTTCAGAATGGGCCCTGAGAATCCTATTTATAAGAAGGGAAGAACGTGCAAGCACGCGTGACCCCTACACACTAGCCCCTAGGCTAGCCGTCAAATCATTAATAAGCGCGAATTCCCAGATATTCCAGCTTTTCGTTTCACATTCCCCTGTCGAGCAACGTATCAGCTGCCCGTTCCCCGAAGATCTGCAGCTTAAATTCCTGGCCTTAACACTGCCCATCGCCGAGCACAAAATCATTTCTAAGTCACTGCTCTCCCACACGAGCAATAACTTGGGGGGCTCCTATTCTGGACCGGCCCAATCCCCACAATTGGGCCAAGCAAACCAATCCAATATCTATGCTCGACGTCGGGTAGAATTAGGAACAATTGTCTCTGTCGAGCATAAGCTTTCCGACCACGACGAAGTCTCCTAACGGCTAGTTTTGACCGTTGCCTATTTTGACGGATTTCTCGATCCGCGCCTCACAATATGGACCAATGATCTTCCATTTAGCCCCTTATATAAACCCTCTCATCTGGGAGGGTCAGGTATTCAATCTCTCTGACCTCTATTCTTGTACTTGTCCACTCTTTGCTTGGTTACTTACTTTAGCATCGGAGTGCCTTGTAGGTACACCCCTTTTTCTCCTCACCGACCGTCTTTCATCAGCTCTCGAAGCAAGCCCCATCGGATCCTGATCTCCAGGTACGATCAATATGCATTGTTATTATGATAATATTTCTCACCCTTCCGCTGTTTTATGATGATCTATGAGGCATTGTAGAGTAGGTTTGCTGGAGGTCTTTTGTGAAGCGTGTCTTCATTCTTTTGGTCGGTCGGCTCTGATATGTAGCATCGGGTAGCTAGGGTTGGCTTGATGCCTTTTTGTGATGCATTTGTATATGTATCTTGGTAATGAATATTTATATAAACATGAATGATTGGTGAATCAAACTTGATATATATATATATATATATATATATATATATATATATATATATATATATATATATATATATATATATATGTTAGATGTTGATTAATGTTTAGTTCCGTTGTTATTTTAATGTTGAGTTATGGGTGTAAGGATTAAATTCCTCTATTGCAAGTTACTCCATTGTTGCATATCGTTAAATGAGCAGGTGTTGGATGTTTTAATTTCATGTATAATGTGACATGCCTCTTTTATACTATATTTTAACTATACTTTGATGGAATTTTAATATGTGCCTAAATGATTATTTGATTATTTGGGGGTATAGGAAGGGGGTGTTACAACTAGCATGCTATTTATAAGACAACTAACACACTAACCTAATAGGTCTTTTTACAATTACTTATTACAAGTTAACTTAGGGTACAAACCAACTTAAACAATTGGACTTACAAGCAAGACTCAATTCAACATGCTAACAAATCTAACAATATTGACTAATGCATGTTAGAACAACTTCGACTACAACACGTATTATTTTGACAGCAGCATACGAACAAACTTTGATCTCATGCTTAATCCCTGTTGAACTAGATACTACCATTCGATCATACTAATGTTCGATCTAATATTTCACAATAGTATTAATACTACTCAAAATATAACTATTATTAACTATTGTAACTTTCACAAATTATATATCAACAATAATTTGTCATTAGATATCTCATATATATATATATATATATATATATATATATATATATATATATATATATATATATATATATATATATATATATATATATATATATATATATATATATATATATATATATATATATATATATATATATATATATATATATATATATTTCTAAATAAATTATAGATATTTGTAATATTTGAAGTATCCCCGTGGAGGACACTCATGGCTACCTTGTTGTGTGTCAGGCAACAGGTTGGTACAACTGAGACGGGTTCTTCTACCAGCTAGCTTAAAATCCAGTTGTTTCCTTTTGCATATACTTTGACTCCAATCTGCAACTACCAAGTCAGCTTCAAATTCAATGTTTAGGACGGCTGATATAGGAATCATGGTATAAGTTGGACTTGGACACAACACTTTATTATGAAAGGTGTCAATTGCAAACACCTATATAAAATTATAAATTAAGGATCACTTTAATTAAAAAGTACAAAAACAAGTTCAAATCATCAAGAATTAATGTGTTCACTAGTTTTGTTTGTATCATAACCAATTAAATATTGCTCCAAGCATGTGCATGCATGCAGCAGATTACGATATAAATCGCATTTAACTAGTAAGTTTTGTAAATATTTTATTAGGTGAATTAATCAAATGGCCAAGTAAACGATGACGTGATTCCTTATATGGTATTTTCATCCTCACAAACACCAATCCGACCGAAATACAAATATACTATTCCCACCGTTTTAAAATGATTTCACTTATTTAATAATTTCATATAAATAAATAAAAAGTATATAAATGGAACTGTTGTAGGAAGAAATTTATGATTGGATGAAACGATAGAATTGGAGAGCGAACGTGAATTCGAAGGAATCAGAAATCGATTCTTACAAATAACGTCAATATTTCATTCTAAAATCAGAAATAAGTATAGGTCTGATGATGATGGTGGATCGCATCTTTTGACGCGCCAGAGTGAAGAGACCTGCAAAGTTAGCACTATAAAGCTCAAGTCAATAAATGAGGAAGAAGAGTGAAATTATTATATTTATATATTATATATATATATATATATATATATATATATATATATATATATATATATATATATATATATATATATATATATATAACAGTGGAATGTGGAGAATTGTTGGATGCATTTGCAGTTTGAAATGTTTGGTGATCATCTGGATGATAACTATCATGTGTTGAGAAGATTCTGGAAGGAGTGAAGTCCTTTCGTGGTGGTTAGCTTGGTCGATATGACCGATCCAGAACAATTATCCCCTAAATTTGTATTCTTCTGTAGAAAGGTGAGAGTTTGTTATGTCAGCTCCGGAAGCCGACCACTTTGTTGATCATTTTTGGTAAGGCAAAAACGAAAGATAAAGACTCTTACAAGACGAAGGGTAACCGTACTTATGGTTATATGGCTTATATCACATGGGAAGACAAAGATGAGAGCTCATATTTATCTTCCAATTCTAGATTAGATGATGAATTTGCAAATTTGTGCTTGATGGGGCCCAAAAAGGATAAAGACTCAAAAGTATATGATTCTAATTCAAATTTTAACTCGTCTTATAATCAATTTTCAAAGGCGTTTAGAGAAATGTATGCATATGCATTATGCACATTTATAAAATCAATCATCAAAGAAAATTTATTTCAAAACTTGAGAAAGATATTTGTGATCTTAATAGTGCATTAGATTTCTTAAAGGAGACTCATGCATCTCCCTTTAGTGAGTAGTTTAGTGTTTCTGATACTTTAGTTGAAAGGATAGTTAAGATGGAATGTGGCACTTTTCCATCTTCGAAAAATTTAAAATGAAAACGTTAAATGACAATTGGCACAAGCCATTTTTCTATATATTGTTGTTTGTACTTCTTCAACTGAAAGATAAAATATTTTAAATAAAAATACTCACTTTTATAGAAGACATAGAAAGAATATTTCATCTAAAGCAACATGTCATTATTGTGTTGAGAAATATCACATAAGGCATCTTTCCGTGTTAGGAAGGTCATAGTTACTAATGGTACCACATAAGTGCTCTTTAACTAACTCTCTAGGACCCACTAGTTAGTTACCTAAATTACCTATTTGATTTTGTGTAGGATGTTCTTTCCTCCGCAAAAAGGATGTGGTTCCTAGATAGTGGGTGTTCAAGACACATGAAGGGAAATGCTTCAATGTTCATCGAGTTCGATCACAAAGAGCACAATCGTGTCACTTATGAAGGAAACAATAAAGATAAAATTTTAGGAGAAGATGTTATAGGCAATCCCTCCACAATTACATAGAATTTTTTTTAATTGGTTAAAGAGTTTAGCATAACTTATTAAGCATTGGTCAATTATACGATCAGGAGTATTCAATTATTTTGTATACTTTGAGTTTCTTAATTGAACATAAGACTAGTAAGATTCTCGTGTTTAAGGTTTCTATATGTGATAATATTAATTTACTAGACCTAGATAATGTGTTTATGTATGAAACTAAATGTTTGGTCACCAAGAATAAAGATTCATGGTTATGGCATAATCGTTTAGAACACATACACCTTGACTTGATAAATAGTATAGCCTCTAAAACTCTAGTAGTTGTGATACCTACAATAAATTTTTTGAAAGATATATAGGCTTTGGGATGCTCACCAAATGGGAAAGAAAAAGAGAGTTTATTTTAAACCAAAAAATAGTGTTTCAACTTCAAAATCTCTCGATAAAATAGTGTTTTAACTTGAAAAATAGTGTTTCAACTTCAAAATCTTTCAAAATCTCAAGGACAAAGATTCTTGGCGGTAACTATTACGGATTTGTTATTGTAGATGGATATTATAGATACACTTGGACGCATAGAGAGTTTTAAATAATATAACATATGATGTTAAAGATTTAGCTCATATGACTTTTGATGAAATCAGACCCCAACATTTAGGAAAAGGTAGTCTTTCTAGTTTTGATGTTTCATGTGTTAAAACTAAACGATTGGTCAAAGAAGACACTCCAAAAATGGATACTCCAAAAGATGAGTACATTAAGGAAGATAGAGAGGAAAGAGAACACGAGGAAGAAAATATAGATACCTCAACTCAACTACCTCTAGAATGGATTATTACAAGTGAGCGTCTGTTAGATTATATACTGGATGATATCAAGAAGGGCATAAATATTAGATCCCAAATTAATAATTTGTTAATATATTTTATTTTAATTTCCAAAATTTAAATTTAAAATTATATTTGATATTTTACTTGAGTGATGACTCTTTTATATGCAATGAAACTCTGGTATGCATATATCAGATGTTCTAAGAGATGTCGAGACATTGATCTCAACACTAAACACAATGACAAGATGAACACACAATAGAATTTTAGAAAGTAAAGAACACACCTTCAATTATTAAATTAGTTCGGTGTACAACAACATCTATTATCATCTTCAAAGAAAAGTAAAAAAAACATTTAATGGAAGTGTGCACAATATCCACGATCCATAAGCTATATAGGAAATGATTAGTGGAAGTCTCCTCCACTCTTCTAGAATGCTTTACAAACGTTCTATTGGGGGCGACCTTGGAAAGTATTTTCTCCTGTATCATAATCTTTAGTGTTGTACATACGATAAACACAAAATCAAAACATTCTTTCTAAAAGACAATAAACCAACAAGACACCACGTCTTCTCTTCTCATCTCCCATTCTTTGCGGATGATTATGACTTGTCTCAACAATTCGATAACAAGAAAATAACGCACTCAATTCAGCAAGCCTGCAACACATGAGTTAGAGCTATGGAAACGTCATCCTAAAAAACACAAACAAATTTCCTCCTTAGTTAGGCGAACTACGTTGACTCTGATTCTCATTTTCCTTGAGATACGTAGGCAATGGGGTAGGCCCCATTCAAGCATATTCTTTATTTCCCTACATTTTTCCCGTACCTTTTCATTCTCTTTTTCAGTTCCCTTTCTCATTCCAGTTCCAGTAGCAGTTTTTATTCAGCATCAGTTTTATTTCTCACCCTTTGAAACAGAAAAACAAGCATGGATCACGTCGGGTACGGCGGACGATCTGGGGTTTGTGCAACATTACCTTTCCCATTCATTCAGGATAAATATTCATGGTTGGCGACTCTACCTTTACCGCGCCACTTTCACGTTTGTACTAGGATGAAAATCCCGGGAGCGACAACACTGCTGGCTAGTCTTCCTCGGAGGTGGCCAAAGTTTTAGAGAAGACACCTTCTCCTAAGGGTTTCGAAATATAAACTCCTAGATCCACGTCGAAGGCGACCGCTGGCCCAAATGAAAGCAATAACTCAAGTCCTGATGCTGATGGTACTCAGGTAAGTTTTATTTTTGGATTACTTTTTACATGAACTCTTGGGCTGACTATTTATTGGCCTAATCATTCTATTTTCTATTTCAAGCCAATGTTGGTGGCTTTACTCCACCACAACCAACAACTACTACTCCAACTATTCTTCTGAATGGCAGAGGAGAGTCGACTTATCACCCTACATCCGATCCTGGTTCTGGGAGAAGTTATTTGAGTGAGATTTACAAACCTGATTTTGTTACAGTTTCCTCTCCTCAAGCATTGAATTGAGGTTTTTCTGCCAAGACTGCCATTGAATAGTCCCACATAGCTGGGTCTGACCATGATGGGGAGACTCTCCCAAATAAACAAGACCACATGGTCGAAAAACCTACTCTCATGGAACAAGAACAAGCTCTAGCTGAAGATGAAGACTCCCCTCGCGCTCATCTTGTCAATCAGCCTCTGGTAGATTTCATGGATGGTGCAGGAGGTCTTCAACTTCAGTCTAAACTTGTAGGTGATTAAGGGGGTGATGATGAAAATGAGGAGGAAGATAAAGAGGGTGAAAGTGATGCTAAAGAGGATAAGCAAAATCTGAAATTCTGGGATCAGATACGTGATGTCGAACCAGATGTTTAAACACTTGAAATCTTAAACAAAAATTAATGAGCTGGTAAATTAAATAACACAGGAAATTGTTAACCCAGTTCAGTGTATCTCCACACTTACATCTGGGGGCTACCAAGCCAGGAAGGAAATCCAATATAAGTAATATTAATTATGGAGTTAAACCAACCAGTTTAATCCTTCACTTAATCTACCCAAGGCAATTTCTACCTAAGACTCAACTTAGATATGAGTACCTACTCACTCCCCCTCAATCACACAGTGATTTTTACAATGATTAATAAAATTGAAGTCACACTTCAGACACACCAGCTTGATCTTACTTAAAAGTTCCAATCAAGACACAATTCACTTTTTGCTTAAAAGCTCATAAAGTGACAAACAATTAAAACCTGCTTAAAATAACTAGCTTCACAAACACCCTTTACAGTCTTCTAAAATTCGTGATCTTTTCTTGAGTGTTTCAGTTCCTTAAATAGATGCTTGGTTTGTGGGCTTTTTGCAAATTATCAAGACTTTGATAAATCTCACAGTCATCTCCTTGAATTAGGGTGAGTTAGTTTGTTATCTCCTTGAATCAAGATGAGTTAGTTATTCTGTTACACTGGAACCAGATAACTAAGCTTCCTAAATATGCGCCTTGGAGTGCTTATCCTTTTACAATTAATTCCAGATATTTTCTCCTGAATTTAATCACTTCTGTTACGCATCATTTAAGTCAGATAGCAGGTTTGTGATGTCACAACATCTGGTGTGACATCCTGATGTCCTGAACTAAGTTCATAACTTTTACTTTGTTTGTTAATGTCACAACATCTAGTGTGACATCCTGAACTAAGTTCATAACTTCTTGTTTGTCAAAAATTCTGCCAATTCTTAACATCTACAAACTCCCCCTTTGGCTAATTTTTGGCTAACATAATCTTCTGGTTTTGTCAGAGAGCAGCGGAGTTCTGTTGGATCATGTGAGAGCTAACAATTTGCTCCCCCTCAAACCTGTATGTATACTGCTATGACTTGTTCAACAGACTTTGATATACCAATGAACATTCAAATATAACTTAGTTCAGAAGACAGAAATTAACATCAGCATTGTTCATCAACCAGACATTAACAGCAGCAGCATTGTTCAATACACTTCTCCCCCTTGTTAGACATAAATTTGGGGCCAAACATTACAGAAAAAGAAACAGAAATACAAAGCAAAACAGACAATACATTTTCCACCACACACAGCTTCACTCAGACTCAGTATACTCTGTATCTTCTGTATCCTCAGACTCAACATCAGATCCATCAACATTCCCAGCAACCTCTTCCAGCTCCAATCTTTGAATTATGTCCTCAAGCTTCTTCTTCCTTTCATCCAGCTCTTTGCAGGTTGACCTGATTTCTACAATTAGGGTTGCCTTTGATATAGGAGTTTTGACAGCAGATGGCCTAGCAGATGTCCCACCTGGTGCTTCAACATCTGCAGCATGATGACTCAGAAACAGTTTGTAGTGAAAGGACAGTGGACTCTCCCTTTTACAGACAGAATCCTTGTCAGTAAGGATGCCTGGATATTGGTTGAGAATTACTCCACAAAGCAGTGATGGGAAGGCTATTGGAAGCTTGATTGCTGAGGTTCCTGCATGCTTTAGAGTCTGGTCAAATATATATGCCCCATAATCCAACTTGGTTTGGGTGCCTACAGCACAGATAAACCTCCCAAGCCCAGTAGCTATAGATAAGGTGTGGTTAGTTGGGACCCAGTTGACTGTTCCAATCCTGTGCAACATAGCATACTTCCTTGTTAACAAGCTGACAAATAGTTTGCCTTTGATTGACCATGACTTGACCTGGTTGGCTGTGATTATTTTGCAGACTTGGTTGTCAGTCTTGCCAAGCTCATTTGGCCCATCTGATTCTCTCCCCAGGTACTGATTTATCACCCTAGGAGAAAAATCTACACATCTTCCCCTGACATATACTTTCCTGAAATCCTCAGATTTCCCATCAGCACACCTTTCTTGTAAATTGACTATGAATTCTTTTACCAGTAGTTCATAACAAGGAGAAAAATTGGAGACAGTTTTGAACAGACCAGCATTTGAGATTAAATCAATTACCTCAGTGCATTCCAAAGCATTGCTACCCAGCTCTCTTTCCAAAGCCACCCTTCTTTGATAGACATACTTCCACTTGCTTACACTGGAGACATGGTGGAAGGACACATTGTCTAGGGGTGCTTCAGGAACAGCAGTGGCAGTCCTAGGAGGTGTTGGCTTCTTCCTGGGTTGAGATGTTGGGACATCCTCCTCAACATCAGAGTCAGATGGAGTTGTGGCCTTCCTCTTCTGAGTGCTGACCTTACTTCATTGCTTTGTAGGTCCAAAAACAGTTTTGGCCTTGTCCTTCTTGGGAGTTGACTATCTCTTCTCAGGAGTTGCATGAGCAGCTGGCTTCTTATCCTTCCTAGCCCTAAGCCTCTTGGCTATTCTAGGATTAACATATGATATGATCTCTGTGTCAGAGTCATCATTTAGGTTTTCAACAGGTGGAGGTTGGGAAGCCTCATTTTCAGCAGCTTGATCAACAGGAGCTTGATCATCAGTAGCTTTATCATTAGTAGCTTGATCATTTGGGGCTTTGTCCTGGCCCTTAGATGTTTCAGCATTGTTTGGGTCATCCTGTGAAACATGCATGTCTTCTTCAGCTTGGCTGCTTGGGTCATTTTGTGGAGCAGGCATACTGTTCAGGGGAACAGACACCCCAGGCACAACTCTTTGTTCAGCAAGGATCCTGGTTACAAGTTGTTTGATTCATGCGTCCACATAAGCAGAAGCTTTGGGGGTACTGGAAGATGAAGGGTTTCCCTTACTTTTGCTGAAGACTGGCTCCTTAGGTCTTCTTGCATGGGGAGTCCTGGGCTTTTAAGCAATAGGAACGCTTCCTCTGATCACATTTATAGGTGTAGCATCCATTGGTACCACAGATATTGGAGTTGCGTTTACTACGTCTTCTTGACTGAGACCCTCATCAATGGAGTTAGGGTTCTGATGTTGAGACATTTTTTCGATTGTAGTGGAAATGTGTAAAGGTTTGATAGATTTTGATGAGTTTAGAGATTCAGCTGTAGCATGCAAAAAGTTTTGTGGTGCTAATGAGAATGTGAGAAGCTGAGAGCACGTTTGCACATAAATAGAATCCGTTACTATTGGAATTTTTAAGATTGGAATACAAACAGTTATTGGCCAGACTGGTGCTGCCATCTGGTGATCATGCCACACGATGTCATGAGACATGCTGGCACTTCTCCATAATTGCTATATGTCACATATGCAGATTCCCAATTTACCCCTTAGGTTTTCAAATTGGGTAGCATCCAAAGCCTTAGTAAATATGTCAGCTAATTGCAGCTCTGTGGCTACATGCTCTAATGTGATCACCTTCTCTTCCACAAGGTCTCTGATGAAATGATGTCTGATATCTATGTGCTTAGTCCTGCTGTGTTGGATAGGATTTTTGGAGATATTAATAGCACTTAAATTGTCACAGTATAATGTCATGACATCTTATGGGACATTGTATTCTGTGAGCATTTGTTTCATCCATACCAGCTGTGAACAACTGCTACCAGCTGCAATATATTCAGCTTCAGCAGTGGATAAGGACACACAATTTTGTTTCTTACTGAACCAAGAAATTAAATTGTTCCCTAGAAAGAAGCATCCTCCTGATGTACTCTTTCTATCATCAGCACTTCCAGCCCAGTCAGCATCACAAAATCCAGTGAGGATTGGTTCATAACCATGAGAGTACATTATGCCATAGTCACAAGTACCATTTACATATTTCAAGATCCTCTTAACCTGGTTTAGATGGCTCACTTTTGGTTCAGCTTGATACCTTACACACACACCTATTGCAAAATCTATATCTGGTCTGCTAGCTGTAAGATATAGTAGGCTTCCAATCATGCTTCTATACAAGCTTTGGTCCACACTCTCACCTTTGTCATCCTTTGTCAGTTTTAAATGAGTGGGGGCAGGTGTTCTCTTGTGACTTGCATTGTCCATCCCAAACTTCTTGACAGTGTTCTTTGCATACTTGCTTTGGGATATGAACAGGAGTCCTCCATCTGTTTGATTTGCAGTCCAAGGAAGTAGGTTAGTTCTCCCACTAGACTCATTTCAAACTCAGACTCCATTTGAGTAACAAAATGTTTAACCATCCTGTCTGACATCCCACCAAACACTATGTCATCCACATATATCTGAGCAATCATAACCTTTCCCTCTTCATCCTTTACAAACAGGGTTTTGTCTATTCCTCCTTTTCTGTATCCATGTTTAATGAGAAAGGTGGTCAGTCTTTCATACCATGCTCTGGGAGCTTGCTTTAGACCATACAGAGCCTTCCTCAGCTTATATACATGATCTGGACAGCTTGGATCAATAAATCCCTTTGGTTGCTCCACATATACTTCCTCATTAAGGTAACCATTTAGGAAGGCACTTTTAACATCCATCTGAAATAGTTTGAACTTTAAGATGCAAGCAATTCCTAGAAGTAGTCTGATGGATTCAAGTCTTGCTACTGGTGCAAAAGTTTCATCAAAATCTACCCCTTCAATTTGTGTATATCCTTGAGCCACAAGCCTAGCCTTGTTTTTTGTAACTACTCCCTGCTCATTAGACTTGTTTTTGTACACCCACTTAGTGCCAATCACATTAATGTCATCAGGCCTAGGAACAAGATCCCATACTTTATTCCTTGTAAACTGGCCTAATTCTTCATGCATAGCAGAGATCCAGTACTCATCATTCAGAGCTTCCTTGATGTTCTTAGGTTCTATCTTTGAAACAAAGCAGGAGCCTGAGATCACCTCTCTTGATCTAGTGATGACACCTCTGTTGGGATCACCAATTATCAGTTCTTTAGGCTGATCTTTCTGGATTCTGATGGAGGGAGGTTTGTTGGATTGCTCTGACCTTGCCTCAGTTAAAGTGATGTCAAGATTATAACTTTCTATTTCAACTTCAGTTTGATTGTCAGCAGATGTTCCAACATCATCAGCAACATTTGTCTTTGCATAGGCATCATCAATAATCACATTTATTGACTCCATTATAACCTTGGTTCTGGAGTTAAATACTTTGTAAGCTCTGCTATTTATGGAGTATCCAAGAAATATCCCTTCATCACTCTTAGGGTCCATCTTCCTTCTTTGATCCCTATCAGCCAGAATGTAGCACTTACTTCCAAATACATGAAAGTACTTGACTGTAGGTTTTCTACCCTTCCAGACTTCATAGATGGTGGATAAAGTTCCCTTTCTTAGTGTGACTTTATTGTGAATGTAGCATGTTGTGTTCATAGCTTCAGCCCAAAAATACAGGGGTAACTTCTTGGCATGAATCATGGCTCTAGCTGACTCCTGAATAGTTCTGTTTTTCCTTTCAACAATCCCATTATGTTGAGGGGTGATGGGAGAAGAATACTCATGGTTGATCCCTTCTGAAGAACAGAAATCTGAGAATTTTTTATTCTCAAACTCCTTTCCATGATCACTTCTTATTCTGACCACACAGCTTGCTTTTTCTCTTTGGATCCTATGGTACAGATCTTTAAATACCTCAAACACATCAGACTTTTCTTTGATGAAGCTTATCCAGGTATATCTTGAAAAGTCATCAACAACCACATATGCATATCTTTTTCCACCAAGACTCTCTACCTGCATTGGTCCCATAACATCCATGTGCAATAATTCCAAGACTTTGGAAGTTGTCAGATGTTGAAGCTTTGGGTGTGACATCTTGGTTTGCTTGCCTATTTGACATTCACCACAAACTTTACTTTCATCAATCTTAAGTCTTGGGATCCCTCTTACGCCTCCATAGATATGATCTTCTTTATTCCTCTGAGATGGAGATGACCCAGTCTTTGATGCCACAACTTCACTTCTTCTTCTTTGGCTAAGGAACAAGTAGATGTGAGGCTGAAATCTTGGGGTTCCCACATATAGAAGTTGTCTTTTGATCAGGCTCCTCTCATGACAACTTTCTGTTCTTTATCAGAAACTATGCACTCAGTTTTGGTGAAGTTGACATTGTAACCTTGGTCACATAACTGACTTATGCTGATCAAGTTAGCAGTTAATCCTTTTACCAACAGCACACCATCTAGACTTGGTACACCTGAGCAGTCCAGGGTCCCAACTCCCTTGACTTCCCCCTTTGCTCCATCTCCAAAGGTTACATAGCTGGATGAGTGTGACTTTAAACCTACCAACAGATTCTTTAGTCCAGTCATGTGCCTTAAGCAGCCACTGTCAAAATACCAGTCTTCCTTAGCAGATACTCTGAGAGATGTGTGGGCTATAGAGGCAACAACCTGCTTGGACCATTTGTGCCTGTTGTGAGGTTTCCTTTGATGCATCTGCCCTGGGTAGTGTCCATCTCTAGAGTTCCAAGGTTTCCTGGTGAATTTGTTCTTAGGCATGTACTGGTGACTTTGGTTAGTATAAAAACTAGTTTTAGGTATCCAAATTTTCTTGGTGACCTCTGTCTTCTGCTCAGGAAGGTGCTGAGAACTCTGATTTGGGTATCCATGCAGTTTGTAGCAAAAAGGTTTGATGTGACCAAACCTTCCACAGTGATGGCATCTCCATCTTTGATATTTCTTTTTCATCATGTTTTTGTTATGATGTTGAGACATCTGCTTGCACATCTTGTTTGACTTCATGGGATTTGGAGTTGTTTGGCTGGTGCTAGCCTCAAGGTTTTGAGCTTTATTAAATCCCAGCCCAGTCCTATCACCTGAGTGCTTGTTGTTGTTGAGAATGACATCCAGTGTGTTTGAGCCACTGTTCAGCATTTTTACAGATTTGGACATATGCTCCATTTTGGAGTTGATTAGGCTGACTTCACTTTTCAAAGTGTCAATGATCTCTAGATGACTTGCCTTTTCAGCCTTTAATTCCTCAATCTGCTTCTTCTGCTGTTTATTTTCCATGCATACTTCAGTGCTCCTTTTACACAGCATCCTGTAAGATGCTTCAAGCTCTTCAAATGCCAGATCCTCATCACTGGATCCCCCTTCAGTTTCACATACTCCAGCTAGAGCAGTGATGTGCTTTGCAGATTCTTCTTCTGACTCACTACCTGAGTCTTCATCTGACCAGGACACAGAGAGACCTTTCTTTTGCTTCTTTAGATAGGTTGGGCATTCACTTCTAATGTGTCCATACCCTTCACATCCATGACATTGGATCCCTTTTCCTTGGTTAGTCTTCTCATCATAGTTTGACCTTCTATTAGAGTCATAAGGTCTTTTATTCTCAGAGGTTGAGTTTCTTCCACTTGGTCTGGGCCTGTTGTCCATTCTTTTGAGAATTTTGTTAAATTGTCTTCCAAGCATAGCAATTGATTCTGATAAGTTTTCCTCAGAGCCTGCTTCATGATTTTCTTCTTCTTTATCAGTGTTTGAGACCAGGGCTATGCTTTTGTTTTTCTTCACAATTGTATCATTCATTCCCATCTCAAAGGTTTGAAGGGAACCAATGAGCTCCTCAACCTTCATTGTGAAGATGTCCTGAGCTTCTTCTATAGCAGTGACCTTCATGTCAAACCTCTTTGGCAGTGATCTGAGAATCTTCCTTACCAACTTTTCATCATTCATCTTCTCTCCCAAGGCACCAGAAGTATTAGCAATCTCTAGGATGTTCATGTAAAACTCATGAATGGTCTCATCTTCCTTCATCCTCAAGTTCTCAAACTTGGTGGTGAGAAGTTGAAGTCTTGCCATCTTCACCTTTGATGGTCCTTCATGAGTAATTTTGAGGGTGTCCCAAACATCCTTGGCTAGCTCACAGTGATGCACAAGCCTAAATATGTTCCTGTCAATGCCATTGAACAAGGCATTTAAGTCTTTGGAATTTCCAAGTGCTGACTCTTCTTCCTCCTTGCTCCACTCTTCTTCAGGCTTCATCACTTTTACCCCATCCTTATTGTCTTGGAAAGGGTGCTCCCATCCTTTGTTAACTGCTTTCCAAGCCCTGCTATCAAGAGATTTCAAGAATGCTACCATTCTTGGCTTCCAGTAATCATAGTTGGATCCATCCAAGATAGGTGGTCGATTCACAGATCTTACATCTCTGTCCATGTTCCCAAAATTTGCAGTCCCTAGATCTCACCCAATTATACAGGCAGGGTGCCTGCTCTGATGCCAATTGAAATTCTGGGATCAGATACGTGATGTCGAACCAGATGTTTAAACACTTGAAATCTTAAACAAAAATTAATGAGCTGGTAAATTAAATAACATAGGAAATTGTTAACCCAGTTCAGTGTATCTCCACACTTACATCTGGGGGCTACCAAGCCAGGAAGGAAATCCAATATAAGTAATATTAATTATGGAGTTAAACCAACCAGTTTAATCCTTCACTTAATATCTACCCAAGGCAATTTCTACCTAAGACTCAACTTAGATATGAGTACCTACTCACTCCCCCTCAATCACACAGTGATTTTTACAATGATTAATAAAATTGAAGTCACACTTCAGACACACCAGCTTGATCTTACTTAAAAGTTTCAATCAAGACACAATTCACTTTTTGCTTAAAAGCTCATAAAGTGACAAACAATTAAAACCTGCTTAAAATAACTAGTTTCACAAACACCCTTTACAGTCTTCTAAAATTCGTGATCTTTTCTTGAGTGTTTCAGTTCCTTAAATAGATGCTTGGTTTGTGGGCTTTTTGCAAATTATCCAGACTTTGATAAATCCCACAGTCATCTCCTTGAATTAGGGTGAGTTAGTTTGTTTTCTCCTTGAATCAAGATGAGTTAGTTATTTTGTTACACTGGAACCAGATAACTAAGCTTCCTAAATATGCGCCTTGGAGTGCTTATCCTTTTACAATTAATTCCAAATATTTTCTCCTGAATTTAATCACTTCTGTTACGCATCATTTAAGTCAGATAGTAGGTTTGTGATGTCACTACATCTGGTGTGACATCCTGATGTCCTGAACTAAGTTCATAACTTTTACTTTGTTTGTTAATGTCACAACATCTGGTGTGACATCCTGATGTCCTGAACTAAGTTCATAACTTCTTGTTTGTCAAAAATTCTGCCAATTCTTAACATCTACAAAATTCTCTTGAGAATGTTGAAGTCGAACATGTTAAGGACTCCACTCCCCCAAGAACTCGTATGATTCCAACTTCTGCAACCACCACAAATGATGCTAAGCTAAATGATATTAGAACCTCAAATCCCAGGGAATACATAAAAGTGGTGTTTGCAAGGAGAGGGAGATCTTCAGAGCAAAATTTGAGTGGTTTGACTACCTCTGAGGCTCCTACTTCTGATGATTTTGTCAGCCCTATCCTTGAAACTATCAAGAAGAAATTATTTAAGGGGGGCATTCTCGAGATTTTGGACTCATATTGAACTACGCACCTTTAATTGAAGGATACGCTTCAGAAGTTCGACCTCTCTACCCTTGCACCAACAATCTCTAACTTCCTGATGTAGCTAGCATTAGATGTGAACCAAGTGACTAAAGACCTTAAGAAGCTCCCTAACATTCAGGATACCGTTGAGAAAACTGGTGGACTTGAGGCTTCAGCTTGGTCGAAGGCAATTGAGTCTAGAGCTATTGTGGAGAAGTTGGAGAAGGCTAAGGCTGATGGGCGAACAGAATGGGCCTCTCTCAGAAAGAACATTAATGTTTGGAAGCAACAAATCGAAGAGCTTAAGGCCATAGTTTCCATTACTGAGAAAAGGATCGAAGAGCTGAAAGAATCTCTTGTTACTGAACTGGACCTAGAGATGGGGCGAACCGTGGGGTATGTCGAGGATGCTCAGTTCCTGGAGAAAGAACATGCCATATCGAAGCTGGAAAAAGAGTCGGTCGAAAGGCGTCTCCAAACTCGGAAGGCCATTTTCCTCAACCTGAAGGCGAATCTTCCCTTTTTAACTGCTTGTTTATCATCTTCTTGCATTTTAAGTACAATTTCTAATGACCCTTCTATGTTCTTTGTGTAACAATAACAATGCTTTTTCCCTTTGCACCTTTTATCTATTTTCTCTTATGTTTGTGTTTTTAACCATTCGATCTTCATTTTTACATTTCTGCAAGGTTTTAACATTCCTCTCTAAGCCAAACTCATGACTAAGGATTTCGAAGGCTATCCAAAAGGTGTTGCCTCTAAACCAAAGAGATTTTGCCTCATTCAGCCAAACTCAACTTGTGAAACACATTTTGTTCTAATATTAATGTGCTCCAACGGCACAAGTCCCCTGGTTCTGGAAAATACCAATACTAAAGTCTTGGAACAAATTTCTAGAAAAATTCCATGTGTTTCCAATGTCTTATTTTACTAGTCTTTATGACTATGAAAATTTTCTATAAAAACCTCTTAACTAGTTTTTATTCATCACTTTGAAATTTAACATGAGCATTTCCACCCAATTTTCTACCACCAAGTAGACTGTAAAAAAGGAAGAAAGCAAGGCAAGTGTTAACGCCACGATTATGTAATCCACTGGCACAAAAACGTCCATGGAGTCTACTACAACCAGCAAACAAAATTGGTAACAAAGTGTGAACTTCTAAGAGTCATGTCAAAAAGGAAAACTCTTAAGGTGAACCTGATGAAGACTGGATGAATTATCTTTGTTCAAGACATTGAAAGAGACATGAATAATTTATCCTCCCTGTGTATTTTATGCATCTTTATTTCTTTGAAGCTTATGTATGCCATTTTGGCCACTTAGCCTATTTTGGCTTCTTCCAATAGTAAAGTCATGCTTTAATTTGAATCCCTTGCAAGATAGACCTATATTTCTTCAAATATTTGCCATTTACTTTTAAGATTCTTTAATCAGCATCAATTCTTGAATCTCACATGCCTTGTTGCTAAAGGTGTTAATAATCTCAAAAGGACCTTCCCATTTTGGGGACCATTTCCCTAAAGATTTGGTCTTTCGATCCATAGGTAAGATAACGTTTCATACCAATTCCCCAGTCGAAAAGGTTTAAACCTTAACCTTTTTATTGTAAGACTTCTCTACTCTTTTCTTTTTCCATTTAAGCAATTCCAAAGCATGGATCCTTTCTTCATCTAGGTCTACTAATTCATCCAACATCATGTTCCAATAAGCTTCCGATGGAATCTCATGATGCCTTTGCACCCTTGTAGACTGAAGATAAATTTCTACAGGAAAAACTGCATCATGGCCAAATGTAAGTCAAAATGGGGTGGTATTGGTTGCCTCTTTAGGGGATGTTCAACATGCCCAGAGAATTTAGTAGAATGTCTTATGCCAATTCTCTGGCTCTTTTCCCACATGCTTTTTTATCAATACAATCACCATTTTATTTGCTACTTCGACTTGGCCATTTGTCTGAGTATAATAAGGCGTAGAAGTTTAAAGTTTGAAACCTATATTTTTAGCAAACTCTTGCATCTTTCGACCAGTGAAAACTGACCCCTGATATGTTGTAATAGTTTCTGGGATCCCAAACCTATAAATGATATGTCTTTGAATAAATTCAATTACATCCTCTTGGCCCTCATTTGGAAAAGGTATTGCTTCAACCCATTTGGTGAAATAGTCAATACCTACCAAAATGTATTTCTGGTTCTTAGAAGATGTTGGTCAAATTTCTCTAACCAAATCCAAATCCCAGCCTCTAAACGGCAATGGTTTGACAACATAATGTAGTTCACTTGCAGGGACATGTTGGATGCCAGCATGAATTTGGCACTCTTGACCGCCCTTGGCAAACTCAATACAATCCTTTAACATAGTAGGCCAATACATGCCTTGTCGAAACAAAAGTCCTTTCATTTTGTGACCTACTTGATGTGCCACCACATGCCCCACTTTGTACAGTCGAGAGAGCCAAATATGCTTCTGACTCACTAAGGCACTTAAGTAATACTCCCTCGGGAGTCTTTTTGAACAATTCATTACCTAATAAGACATAACTTAAAGCTTGATACCTAACCTTTCGTTTTGTCGATGATGTTGGGTTTTGCAGCTACTCTACTATAGGTTTTCTTTAATCCTTGTCTGTTAACGCGTTCACTGCTAGAATGGCGAAGTTGTCTTTGTCAGCGTATCCAAGCTTTGTTTTTCCTAGGTCTGATAGGGCTAATCCAACTGACACTACTTTCCCTCTTACTTCAATCACATCTTGCAATTTTTCCTTCGAAATTTTGTATCCTGATACAATCTGAGCCAAGTCATTTGCAACTTGGTTTTCCAATCTTGGGATGTATTGAAAACTAACTGCTTCAAAATTCTTAAGCAATCGATTTACTACTAGAAAGTACATGATTAGATTTTCTTTTACACACTTGTATTCTTTGGTAACTTATTTTATAACCAACTCAGAATCTCCCATTATTTTGAGATGAATTGCCCCCAATTCCAACAATACCTCAAGTCCAACTATTAAAGCCTCATATTTTGCCTTATTGTTTGAACAACAGCCTTCGATTTTATACTTGAGTGTTGTTGGGATTTTGTAAGGAGAAATAACAATCACCCCTATGTATGTCCCATCTTTATGGCTAGACCCATCGAAGTATAACTTCCAAGGTTTGACCTCAAGATAGTTCAATGGATTTTCATTAATGGAGTGGTCGACAATAGTCTGCCACTACTTGTCCTTTAATTGCCTTTAAAGGCCTATATGTTAAATAATATTCAATTAATGATAATGCCTATATACCAATTCAACTATGCAAAATAGGCTTAGAAAACATATGTTTAATAACATCGAAACGAGAAGAAACGTAAACATCAACTGGTTTTATATATTTTGCTTCAATTTTGTACATGAATAGTATAAGCATAAACCCAATTTTTCTACTGTGTTATACCTAGTTTTTGCATCATTTAAAACTCTACTAAGGTAATAAATGACCCTTTCGATGCCATCATCATCCTCTTGAGTTAACATGCTCCCTAAAGTCTTATATAATGCAGCTATGTACATTATCATGCTCTTCCTCCTACAAGGTGGTGAAAGAATGGGAGGGTGGCTCAGGTATTCCTTGATCTTATTGAAGGCTTCCTATTGTGATTGCCCCAAGTCAAACCCTTGTTTGTTGATTCGAAGGAAAGGTGAGAAGGCTTGCGTTTTGCCACTTAGGTTGGAAATGAATCTTCTCAAGAAATTGATCTTCCCCAATAGTGATTGCAATCTCTTCTTTGTTGATGGCGCTTTCAATTCCATAATGTCTTTGGTTTTATTTTGATTGATTTTGATCCCTTTCTTGTGGACTACAAAGCCTAAGAAGTCCCCAGCCTGTATACACAAAAATCACACTTAAGAGGATTCATTTTAAGACCATGATTTCTCATCCTTTCAAAGGAATGTCGAAGATGGTTTATATGATATTTCCCTGAAATAGACTTAACAACAATATCATCAATATAAATTTGCATAAAAGTGTCTATAAAATCATGGATGATCGAATTTATTGCTCTTTGATAGGTTGCCCTAACATGTTTTAAACCAAAAGGCATAACTACCCATTCGTAGGTGCCTAAGGCTCTTGGACATCGAAAAGAAGTCTTTGGATAATCCTTTTCAGCAATGAATATCTGATTGTATCCAGAATAACCATCCAACATGCTAAGATATTCATGTCCTGCAGCAGAGTCGACTAGCATTTCTGCCACAGGTATTGAATACTCAACTTTGGGGGGTACAAAATTTAGGTCTCTAAAATCAATGCAAACCCTTAAAGAGCCATTCTTTTGATAACTGGTACAATATTAGCTAACCATTCGACATACCAGGAAGTACGGATGAACTTGCATCAAAGTAGCCATTCAATTTCCTCTTTTATTTTGGAGAGGATTGATAGGACGAACTGTCTTGAATTTTGCTTGACAGGCTTCTTCCCATGCTTGGTTGGTAACTTATGTTCGACAAGATCTCTTTCCAAACCACGCATTTCGTCATAGTCCCAGGCGAAGCAGTCTTTGAACTACTTCAGTAACTGGACTTCTTTGACTTTGAGTTGTGGGTCAAGGTTGGAACTGATGTATGTAGGCCTTTTAACCTCACCTTCTCCTAAGTCAATTTCTTCCAAAGGATCTTGAGCCAGCATTTTGATGTTGTCTGACAAAGGATCATTCTCAAAACCTAAAGGCTCATTGTCATAAATAGTATCAATACTTTGGTCTTGTTCTTAGATTTGTGCTTTATCAGGTGGTTCAGGGTCGAAGTATTTACTAGGACCTCCTTCGATAAACTCCAAATTGGCTTCAACAGCCATGTGATTTTCTGCGGCCTCCAAGGCCGTTTGTAACTTTGTTTAATCCACATAGGCCGAAATTCTTTGTAGTGCTTCGAGTTCAGTCATTATTACTTCCCTCGCTTCCCCAACCTATGGAGCGTATCTCTGGCTCCCCAAAGTAAGGTGGGAAATTGCCTTCATCCCCTACAAACTCTTTATCCCATCAAAAGCTTTCAACAGGATGCAGGTATAATGAGCAGAATACATGATCGTCAGGGGTAAATTCAAATTTTACTGGGGTGCATGGCGCAATATGTGTCAAGTTCTTGTTGAATTTGACTTCATCAACATGATTCATAGGTACTTTAAAGTACCTTGGTCTCCTTCGATGTTCTCCACTATCTCATTCGGTCTCCATATGGTTACCCTTTGATGCATTGAGGAAGGCACTGCCCCAATTCCATGGATCCATTCCTTTCCCAATAGAAGGTTATAGTTGGCCTTGCTTTCGACCACCATAAACAATGTGGGCCTAGTCACTGTTCCCACAATCAAGTCGACTTGCAAGACGCTTAAAGTGGCACCAAGCATGGGAAGAAGCCTGTCAAGCAAAATTCAAGACGGGTCGCCCCAACAATCCTCTCCAAATTCTGTAACCCCCAAAGATGAGTATTCGATGCCTGTGGCAGAAATGCTAGTCGACTCTGCTGTAGGACATGAATATCTTAGCATGTTGGATGGTTATTCTGGATACAATCAGATATTCATTACTGAAGAGGGTGTACCAAAGACTGTTTTCGATGTCCATGAGCCTTATGTATCTAAGATCTCCAATTAATGACATTTCGAACTCCCCCTTCAATTTGTAAGAAATTTGTTAGTTTGATGAAGGGGGAGTTTGAAATGTCATTAATGAGAGATCTTACCCACTTCTTAGGATTATAGATAAATCAAACTGAAGTTGACACATTCATCAGTCAAACAAACTGAAATTGAAGCTGACACATTCATCCGTCAAACAAAGTATTATAATTGGATCTTACATACTATATATATATATATATATATATATATATATATATATATATATATATATATATATATATATATATATATATATATATATATGAAAGACTGAAAAAAGCATCTCAACTCTCATGGCTTCAAATGTGTTGATAGATAAAGATGAACAAGGCATACAGATCGATACTACCAAATATAGATGTATCATAGGATCTTTCACTATGCCAAAAATGACTTTTAACAACGCATCTTAGACAGCGCTTTTAAAAGAAAGTGCTGTCTAAAGTTAAAATTAAAATAAAACACGGAAAATGTTCCAAAAAAATAATGAAAGCGCTGTCTAAGGGGGGGTCTTAGACAGCGCTTTCTCAAAAGCGTTGTCTAAGACCCCCCCCCCTTAGACAGCGATTTTAGAAAGCGCTTTTAAATATAGACCTTAGACAGCGCTTTTGAAAAAGCGCTGTCTAAAGTCTTTAAATTAAAAAAAAATTAAAACCAAAAGCGCTGTCTAAGGGGGGGTTTAGAAAGCGCTTTTGGAAAGCGCTGTTTAGGGCATACCTTAGAAAGCGCTTTCCACAAAAGCGCTGTCTAAGGTCTAATTAAAATAAAATTTCAGACTCCATTTGTATTTTCGTTCTCTGTTCTTTTGTTTTCCCTCCCGCGAACGTTGAAACCCTAACAGCGAAAACCATAACAGTGAACACGAAAACACTTCCATTTTTCGGTTTCAATCATTGAACGTGTTTGAAGAATTGTACGTGTCTCGACATTTGGGTGTTGACTTCGTTTTTCGTTTCTACTGTTCTTCATTTCTTGCGGTATGTTCTTCATTTCTTATGGTTTTTATAAGTTGTTATTAATCTTTCTACTGAGTTTAGAAGTAGTTTACTAATGTTGAGAATATGTATAATCTTGTTGACTGAGTTTAGTGTATTATTCTTGTTGAAGTTGTTTTGATTCATTCTAGCTATTTTTGTAAAAACTGAGTTTAGAAGTTGAGTTTAGAACCCTTATTGTAGAAACTGAGTTTTGACTCATAAGGTACATTGTTGTTGTTATGTTTGATAAGTAATAATGTTGATAATAGAAAAATGTTGATAATAGAATAATGTTGATAAGAGAAAAGTAATGGAAGAAAAAGTTTGATTCTTGTAATAGAAAAAATGAAAGTGATGAGGTAATTAAAGTTGTTATGTTTGATAAGTAATAATGTTGTAATAGAAAAATGTTCTTCCTTGAAAAATGTTGTAATACAAAAATGTTTGGTAATAGAAAAATGTTGTAATAGAAAAATGTTTGACAATAGAAAAATGTTTGATAAGTAATTAACGTTAGTTATAGAAAATTTAAAGTTGTAGAAAATTATAGGTATAGTTATAGGTATATTCTAATAGAAAATTAAAGTTAGTTATAGAAAAATTAACGTGTTATAGGTATAGTTATAGGTATATTGTAATAGAAAAAGTTTGATTCTTGTAATAGAAAAAATGAAAGTGATGAGGTAATTAAAGTTGGTATATCAGCGTATCGGATACGTTATTGAAGTTTATATTAACATTGGTTATGTATACGTTATTGAAGTTTAAAATGAATTGAACTTTAAAATTGTTAGAATATTCAAAGATACTACCTTAGTTATGTATTTTCGTCTGGATTGATTGTTTACCTTAATAAGTAGGAAAACCATGGATAAAACATGGATTTGTGCCGATCGAATGACCAAAGAGTACGAGAGTGGGGTTGCGGAATTCGTTAAGTATGTTGTTCAACACACTGAAACCCCCAAACGAATGCATTGTCCTTGCTTGCGTTGTTGTTATATTGGTAAGGTTGACGCACATGGATTGAAATCGCATTTGCTGAGGCATGGAATTGATCAAAGTTATCAGTGTTGGATATTTCATGGTGAGAAAATTAACGAGAATGTTGAATCGAGTGGAAAAAGTAATACGACCTATGCTTCATACGACAAAGACACGGAAACATACGATTGTGATCGAGTTGAAGAGATTGTAGAAGCACTGGAAGAAGATCTTCATGATTTTCCTGAAATGTTTGAGAGGATGGTAAGCGATGCAGAGAAACCGTTGTACAAAGGTTGCACTAAATTCTCAAGACTGTCTGCGGTATTAAAGTTGTACAACTTAAAGGCGGGCAATGGATGGTCGGATAAAAGTTTCACAGAGTTGTTGGCCCTTATGAGAGAAATGCTACCGGATGATAATGTTCTTCCTAATCGAACCTATGAGGCAAAAAAAATGTTGTGCTCTATTGGCATGAGTTATGATAAGATACATGCTTGTCCTAACGATTGCATTTTGTTTCGTAACGAATATGCAACGTTAACTGAGTGCCCTAAATGCGGTTTGTCTCGATATAAGAAAAGATTGTCTCCCGCAAAAGTCTTATGGTATTTTCCGATAATTCCGAGATTTAGGCGCATGTTTCGTAGTGAAACCGATGCAAGACATCTTACTTGGCATGCAGATGAAAGAATTATTGATGGAAAGTATCGGCATCCGGCTGATTCACCACAGTGGTCGAAGATTGATAATGATTATCCTGAGTTTGGATCAGAAGCAAGAAACCTTCGATTGGCATTATCTACTGATGGAATGAACCCACATGGTCTTCAAAGTATCTCACATACCACATGGCCTGTGATTCTTATGATTTATAACCTACCTCCGTGGCTATGTATGTAGCGTAAGTACATGATGTTATCTATGTTAATCTCTGGGCCTAAACAACCAGGGAATGACATAGACGTATACTTGACACCTTTGATCGAAGATTTAAAGATTTTGTGGGAGAACGGTGTGGAGGTTTATGATGGATATAGGAAAGAAAGTTTCAATTTGAGGGGGATGTTGTTTGGCACAATTAATGATTTTCCAGCATACGGGAATCTATCTGGGTATAGCATTAAAGGTCAATGTGCGTGTCCTGTTTGTGAAGACGGAACCGATACAATTCGATTGGAACTTTGCCAGAAGAATGTGTTTCTCGGTCATCGTAGATTCTTACATTCTAAACATCACTACCGTGGGTGGAGAAAAGCATTCAATGGAGACACCGAACATCGTAGAGCTCCACCCGCATTGTCAGGTGAACAAGTTTTTGAAAAGGTGAAAGATGTGCGTACTGAGTTTGGCAAGCCTTTTGCACATAAGGTTGTGAAAGGTGGGTGGAAGAAAAGGTCGAGATTTTTTGAATTGCCATATTGGAAGTCTTTGTACGTGAGACATTTTCTCGATGTTATGCATATTGAAAAAAACGTATTTGAAAGTGTTATCGGTACATTACTCAATATAAAAGGCAAGTCTAAGGATGGCCTTAAAGCAAGGGAGGACATGTTAAAAATGGGAATGAGAACTGAATTAGCACCCGTGAAGAAAGGAAGACGAACATATCTACCACCTGCTGCTTTTACTTTATCTAGAAAGGAGGGAAAAAAATTGTGTAAGTCTCTGAGTGAAGTTAAGGTTCCAGAAGGATACTCATCAGATATCAGAAGACTAGTTTCTATGAAAGACCTTAAGTTGAATAATTTGAAGACACATGATTGCCATGTTATAATGGAACATTTTCTACTGATAGGTATATGTTCTATTTTGCCAGAAAAGTAAGAAGTGCCATAACTAAATTGTGTTTTTTCTTTAGGTCAATCTGTAGTAAGGTGATCGATCCCGAGATCTTACCAACACTACAAAAAGAGATTGTAATTACCTTGTGTGAGCTTCAAATGTATTTTCCTCCGTCTTTTTTTGACATAATGGTTCATCTAGTTGTTCATCTTGTGAAAGAGACACAGTTGTGTGGACCAGCTTATATGAGATGGATGTACCCTGCTGAACGGTATATGAAAATATTAAAAGGGTACGTGAAATCCCGAAGTCGACCAGAGGGTTGTATTGTTGAATGATACATTTTTGAAGAAGCTGTTGAGTTCTGTACTGAATATTTGTCTAACGTTCAATCGATTGGACTCCCCAGAGCTCAGATTTTCGAAAAAATGGAAGGTAAAAAATTAATTGGGAATAAAATTGTGACAATATCAAGGGATGAACGGGATCAAGTTCATTTGTATATTCTGCACAATAATAATGAGGTTGAGCCATATGTTGAAATGCACAAGGATGTACTCCGAAGGTTAAATCCGAACAAAAATGAAAATTGGATAGTTATAGAGCACAATCAAAGTTTCATACAATGGTTGAAGGATCATATTTATTCGAAGCGCTCTTCAGATCCTTCTTCGGTAACAAAAAGGTTGAGATGTTTGGCATATGGTCCAAGTTTGCATGTGTTTTCTCATAGCGCATACTCAATTAATGGATACACATTTTATACCAAAGAACAAGATGATAAGAGTACTATGCAAAATAGTGGTGTCACCGTGCTAGCTGAAGCAATGCATATATCAAGTATGAAGGACTTAAACCCCAAATATGGAAATTTGTCATATTTTGGAGTTATTGAGCATATTTGGGTGTTTGATTACGAGAAGTTTCAGATTCCTATCTTTGGTTGCAAGTGGGTGAATAGTAGTGGCATACGAATGGATAAGTCAGGATTTTTGCAAGTTGATCTTACTAGGGTGGGGTACAAAGATGAACCTTTTATTCTAGCATCTCAAGCTAAACAAGTGTTCTATGTGAATGACCCGAAGAGTACAAAATGGTCTATAGTGCTTTTCTCTAACAAAGTGACTGATGATAGCGGTGTCGATCAATGTGATATTGATGTTGAGAATGAGTCATGCATTAGACAGAATGAGTTGAATAGAAATGATGAAGTTGAGGATCTTATACCGGATGAGTCATATATAAGAAACGATCATAATGAGGGAATTTGGATCAATTCATCCGTACGCATTGCTAAGAAACAAGTGATTAATATTCCAACAAAGAAAAGAAAGAGATGTTAGTGACTGAGGTAAATTATGCATGGTTTCTTTATTTTTTTTGTTTTCAATTGCTTTGATTATAAGTTATATCTGATAATGCATGATTTCGTTATATTTTTGTTTTCAATTGCTTTGATTATAAGTTATATCTGATAATGCATGATTTCTTTATATTTTTGTTTTTAATTGCTTTGATTATAAGTTATATTTGATATTTGATGGTTTCCTTGGTTTATTACAGGTTAGACATGGCTGATAACCAACATGAGGAAGTTAGTAAAAAAGTATCCGCAGAAGAAGAGATTCGAAGAGGCATAACAGTAATGAGAAGGGTGGTCCAAGGAAGATCTTGAGGCATCATACTAGATGTGCATTGGAGCCACCAGGGACAGCTTGTAGAACCTAATGGGCATACCTTAACTAGTTTTATCGGTGCACTAGTAAGAAATGAAATTCCCATTACCTGTGATGATTGGAGAAACAAAGAGCTGAATGACTCCAAAGAAAAAATTTGGAGTGAGATAAAGGTACAATCATTTGGCCCTTAATTATACGGTATCAATTATGTTTTTTCAATTACCGGTACTAACTATCAATCTGTATGTTTTTCTTAGCGATGTTTTAACATCGAAGAAGAAAGAAGAGGTTTCTGTATGAAGTTGGCCGGAAAGCTTTTAAGAGGGTTTCGATCATTTTTATCATCCAAGTTCCTTAGGGATGCGGATGGTAATTATGTGGATGCGGAGCTTCCTAAAAAATATGAAAGTTTGATATCAGCTGAAGAATGGGAAGCTTTCAAATCCAAACGACAAGACCCAGTTTTTAAAAGAATAAGTGCCACAAATCGGGAAAGAGCATCAAGTCCCGCATATCCGTACCGAAAAGGACGTGTCGGATATGGACGCTTAGAACAATCCATGGTAAGTATTTATAAATTGCGATAACAAATTTGTTCATCATATATTAGTTTTATCTGATCAAATTGTATGACTTAATGTGTAGCTGCAGAAGGAGAAAAGTTCAGAATCATCTCTTCTTGCACATGTTTTGTGGAAGGAAGCCCGTGTGGGCAAATCTGGAGTTCCTCAAGAAGACGTTTTACACGTATACCAGAAATGTGTAAGTATAAAAAATTTTCATTAATTGAATAACATTTTTATACACAAATATTTGACAAGTATATGGTATTCATCTGATTTTTCAGGAGGCGTTATCTCAGTCTTTATCTCCCGATGATACTAGGAGCATACTTAGTCGGGCATTAGATGTCCCTGAGTATTCTGGTCGGGTGAGGGGTAAGGGATTTGGAGTCACTCCGACCTCCCTAAGTGTTAAAAAAGGAAAGGCTCCTAGTAATCGGGAGCTTCATGCAAAATTGGAAGCCATGCAAGCTGAGCTTGATGCATTAAGGAGAGAAAGAGAGGCTAGCGCCTCAGCATGTTTCAAAGATGGTTCGGACAAAGACAGTATCAACTGTACCTTTCAGCCAAACATTCCAGAGGTAATTACATATAATTGTCTTAAATTGAACTATTTGCTTAAATTATGTATTTGACATATATACACATTAACAATTTCTTGTTATTATTGGTTTTAGGGCATTTCCCATTGTCAGCTATATTTGTCGTCACCATACTATCAGATGGTTGGCAAGGGAAAAGTGCATAACGTTAGCGGAGTATTACTCAACACTAGAGAGCTCCCTGCTGGATGTTTGAAAGTATCGGTTGATATTGCAGTTGAGCCGAATGCATCATTACCATATCCTAACGATGATTCGGATGCAACAACAGTGGACGAAGCAGTAGGTTCGTTTGTTGCATGGCCGACAAACCTCATATGCGTAGGATATGAGGTATGCCTAAAACCTATGTTAACTTTAATGTGTATATTCAAAGTTTTTACGCGCATTTTACGTACATATTTTCCTTAGTTATGTTAAATAGACTCCCACAAAATCCAAATCAAAAGATAATGCTATTCCGCGGCAATACCGAGTCCGTGGTTTCAAGAAAACAGGTACAATACAATTATATAGCATATATTCATGGAAGTTGTTACATTCTTAATTTGATCTAACTATTTATATGATATGTAGCTTCAAGAAAAGGAGGTTAGCAACTCCTCCGCACAACAAAAAAAGGAGGTTAGCAACGCCTCCGCACAGGTAAAAAGTGTTGGTGCTAAGAAGACCGTAGCTAGGAAAAAACCTACCAGCAAGTATAGGTCGTGCCTCAAGACATTTCTAGAGATGACCGATATACCGACCGGAGGTGTTCGACTTGTGCATATGGAGGTAGGTATTTTCGTTTTTGATCACGACCAAATGATTGGTAATGAAGACTTCATGCAAGTTTTTGGTCGTGAAGAAATCGGCGTCACTGTTGTCAATACATATATCAGGTAAATCCGGTCTACTTTGTTATATTAATTGAACAACTTATTTACTTTATGTTTCAAAAGAGGTGTCTAATGTTAATGATGTTTTTATATAAGGTTTTTGTATGACAAATTGATGCGCCCCAATGGTTTGGACGTGTCATTTGGATTCTTAGCACCCGCGACCGTCAACTTAAGTACAATCTTAAGTAGACCGGATACCGTGACGGAGTACGTTCTTAAGATCCTCATGGCCAACAAAGATGCGGAGAAGTTGTTCTTTATACCGTTAATACCGGGTTAGAATTTCATTCTAAATTCATCTATTATGATTTTTTTTCCAAGTTGACATCTAACATTTGCTTAATCATTACAGTGGACATTGGTTGTTGCTCGCAATCAATCCTATCAGAGAAATCGTTTATTATCTTGACTCGTTAGGAAATGATTGGACAACATACCCGGATATGAAGTTCATAAATGACACGTAAGTGAGAATGTTCAAAATTTTCTTGTGTGTATTTCTTAGTTTATGTGAATTGTTCTAATTACTTCATTTTTATTTTATTAGCATCCTACAAGCTTTTCGAGCCCAACGAGATATCCAAACATCAAAGAGGGGCGCCAACTCCATTACATGGATTCGAGTGGCGGTATATTTTTAATTATCACATTTTTTATTATATTAGTGATGACACTTGATAAAACTTAGGATTTATCCTTTTTTTTCATATGTAGTGTCCTCAGCAACGTAATCAAATAGATTACGGGTATTTCATGTTGAGGTTTATGCGAGATACTCTTGTTTTGGGCCGATTAGAGATTCCCACCGATGTATGTATTTCTAACTTATGAGTTATTTTTATATTTACACATATCTCATATAATTAAATAGTTGAAATTAAATCAAACTATGTTATATTATTATGTAGTACTTTGATGAATTCAAGTGTGCATATTATACAAAAGATCAAGTGGACGAAATCAAAGAGGAATGGTGTCAATTCATTATAGAGCTCAATGTTTTATGTAATGACTTGTAAATTTGTAGTATATTGTACATGACTTGTAAATTTGTACATAAATTTGTGTAATTATATTGTACATTTGTAGTATATGTAATGACTTGTAAATTTGTACATAAATTTGTATATATTTTGATACATTTAAGGCAAAATTGGTTTGAATTGGTATATATATATATATATTTGTTAGCCAAAAATTGGTAGAAAAAAGGCCAAAATGGTTTGAAATGGCATATATAAAATGTGATATTTGTCTGCCAAAATTTGGTTGAAAACAGGTAGAAATTCTGGTTTATAAACCTGGAAAAAATGTGGTTTAAAACAAAAGCTGGAAAAAATTTCGTATACCTTAGACAGCGCTTTACACAAAAGCGCTGTCTAAGGGGGGGCTTAGAATGCACTTTTGGCAAAAGCGTTGTCTAGGGGGGCTTAGACAGCGCTTTTGAAAAGCGCTGTCTAAGGTATACCTAAAAAAATTAAAAGAGGAGGGGATTAGACAGCGCTTTCACCAAAAGCGCTGTCTAAGGTATAGGGGCTTAGAAAGCGCTTTTAGCAAAAGCGCTGTCTAAGGTATTCCTAAAAGCGCTGTCTAAGGGTACCTTAGACAGCACTTTTAAGATTTACAAAAGCGCTGTCTAAACCTTTAGCAGCGGAGGTTTAGACAGCGCTTTAAAGCGCTGTCTAAGGCTAAAAAAAGCGCTGTCTAAGGTCTTGTTTGGCATAGTGTTTATTTGATTTAATTACGAATAGATCATATATTATGTTTAGTGTGTACACGCGTGCTCGATTTTAATCACAGTTTATGGTTTTTCAAGAGAAGTGAGTTTAACTTAGTAGAATTTCTCCTCCTGAATTTCAAAAATACACTCTTAGGAATTTATCTTTATCTCTCTAAAATTATCACTAGGATTTCCAAACTTCTTTCTTTGTTTTAAGCTCTTCAAATTCTAAAGATTGGGATGTAAAGCATACAAAAAATACATATTTATGACTATTGAAACTCAACAGATTCATAATAAACACAAAATGTAACTCATAAACTAACAAGTCAAAAAATGATGGAAAATATTACCAAGTGAAAAACTTAAAGCCCATTTAGAAGAGACAAATTCGGTGGGGAGAATCAGATTACATCAGCATAACAATTACACAAAAACATATTGTTTTCTACTATTAATTACCATTATGCTAATTAACCTTAACTATTATTATATTAATGAAAACTCTGATGATAACATTGTGTCTTTTGTCAAAACAAAAAACCATTGAGTCTCTGCGACAACATTTGAAGTTAGTGTAGGCAAAGAGGTTGAAGCCAAACAACAAAAAGACAAAAATAATTTCCCTATACAATGACCAAGTTATATTTTTGTCCTTTACTCAATTTGTCCCAAGTACTTGAGGAAGTTGCATTCTCATTTCATGCCATTCTATACAATAGTATAATGATGAAATGCAGGCCATAGTATATGTCCCACTTCTCATATATATAATTTCCCTATGTTGACCATCTAGCTACCAATATTAATATCTCCATATTTACTTGCTTCATCTTTACATAATAACTAGAAACTAATCATTGAATGGAGTCTGATCAATATGAACAACCTAGTGGTGGCAGCGGCGGCGGCGGCGATGATCAAGGTGATGCAAAACAAGTTATCAACCTTAGGTCCTATGAGTGCAATTTCTGCAAGAGAGGTTTCTCTAATGCACAAGCACTAGGTGGACACATGAATATCCATAGAAAAGACAAAGCGAAACTCAAACAACAATCCTCAAATATGGAAGCAAATAATCCTAGTGATATTCAAGAGGTGAACAAGTTATTATTATTACCAAACTTGAATTCTAATATTGTACCGTCGCAATCTCCACAACAAGATCAACAACAAGATAAACAACAATATGTTCCTTCAAGAGATGTAGATGAAACTGTTGTGACTCAAGTGAGACAACAGCTTCCACTTTTTTCTGAATCTCCAACAAAAACTGAAATGCAAAAGCCACAACCACAACCATTACAGGTTGAAACTCAAGGAGAAAAAACTACTACTGCTGTTACTGCTGCTAAAGAAGAGGCTTTGTTATTGTCTGGTCAAGATTCTTCAATGGAGTTAGACCTAGAACTCAGATTAGGGCCTGAGCCACATGATTCATCTGCACCAACGGGTACCAGAAAATTCTTTTGATGATTTCAATGCATGAATTTTATTATTTGTACATGCCAAGGAAACTATTTTTTTCTTGGTGAAAATAATTCTTCTTCTGTTTGATTTTATTTGTGATAAAATTTTAATTTCAAATTTATTAATTAATTTGCTAGTTATGAGCATTGTTTTGTATTGTTTATCTATTTTAAAGGATGAGTTCATTGTTAAATCTGATCCAAGTTTAGTACTTTGTTAAAAAAAAAATTGAGTAGCAATTAATATTTGAGTTTTAAAGCTGAGTTTTAAAACTTGAAATCGTAATAAGCAGTGAGTTTTAAAACTGAATTACTTGAAATTTGTGCTTATTACGATTGAGTTAGGGTCTTAACTTCACTATACATCTAGAGAGTTCTGTTAGTCTAGCTTCCAAACAGCAAGTATCTTCTAAAAATGGCTCTTTAGATTTTGTTTGAGTTTGGATGGGGAAGAGATGGGAGGACTTTGAAAAATAGAAAGAATAAATTGAAAAGAATTGAAAGATTTAGGGGGAGAGGGTTTTGGAGGGTGTAATTTTATTTATAATACAAAAACTCCTTAATTTTAGGAAACTCAAAAATTATATTGGAAGAGGGGTTTGAAAGGTTATATAAATTCTTTATAATCTATGTTATTACAATTAGCGTCCAAACAGGCACTCGTTTTTTTAAGGTGCACTGCGTGAAAATATTAACATATACACATATATTAATATATTGATCATCGTCTATCAAGTGTGTCACCATTAACGTGTGTAATTCTATTTGGACCGGTTTTATAGTGCGCGATTTTTGAGTTTGTTTCTCTTCATCTTGTCACCGCTTATAAAGATTCATTCGTCTCAATAAATGGTTTTCTCTTTGCTCGCCGTTTATATTTTGTTTTCTTTTATTGTTCAAGTTCTAATGTTGATTATATTTTCCCTAGATGTAATATATAATACCTAATTTAGTAATTCTAGAAATTATACTTGCCTCTACTTTCAAATGAGAATTGACATAAATTGTTAACCTGAGTAGTGCTCTTGACGCTTAAGTGTGCAATAGGATTTTGTGAGTTAAAATTATTCATGCAATTATGGTTGACAAAAATCAAGACATGTATATCGGACGGTTAGGACCAGTTAAGATGCATGCTTTCAATTCACTTTAGACATTTTTAAAAATGATATATAAAACAACACAAACATTTTATGTTAGAAATATAGGTATAGATATACTACTTCAGAAATGTAGGTATAAATATTTTATGTTAGAAACATTTTATGCAATATTCCAATTTCTTTGCAACTATTTCATAAAATATTAATAAATTAGCTAATATAATGTTTAACCTTGCAATTGTTTTAGAAAAAATGGTCTTATCAAGTGGTACCATAAAGCAACTTTTGCATAATTATAGTAACTACCAAATAAATAAAAAATTCCATGTATCAATTATAATTTCCAACCATATTTAAAATAAGTTGAGTAGAGAACACAAATATTGAACCAAAATGAACATTTAAAAGAGAAATTGATTACTATAGGTAAGGTAGAAAAATGGTTTTTATCGGTAGTTGTTAGTAGTGTGTAGTTGCAAGTAAGAAAACAATTCCACCATAAAAATGTTCACTTGTTTTTTTGTATTATATATCAATTTATTTTCTTAAATTTAATTGATTTGTCGTATTTTATTAGCATTTGTAACCACCCAGTAGTTAGTGGAATGAGTATGATGTAAATATATGAGCAGTTAAATGTTAATTTAGGAAACAAAATATGCAATATCAAACAAACGTATTCTCTTTATATATGTAATAGATATTCTAAAACTGAAAATATATTAATGATAAGTATTAATTTATCATTAATTTTATAGAAAATTATTCTTTTAAGAAATGAGAAATATTTCTCTATTTTTTCTTTGAATCTTCAAAAGTCTTGCATTTCTGTCTCTACTAACACGGAAACAGAGTCATAGGGTTTTCAAATGAGTGTGTTGACCGAAGGAGGGACAATAAGATTTTACACCAAGTTAGGGTTTTGAAAAATAGTCCGCGGTCGCGAAATCAACTGCAAAAAAAAAGATTTCAGCAAGTGCCAATATCGATACTATTATCATTGTTTTTATATTAAAGAACAAATTTTGGTTAATTCACACCGCGACCGCGACTATTTTTTAAAATCCTGATCTAGCCAAGCAAGTAGGTTTTTTATTCTAGTTGAATGATGTTAGGGATTTTGATAGGCTGGTGTAGCGGTGAAAAATGGAGATTAAGTTATTGATTAACTTAACTCACAAAGTAAGAGTCGTCACCGATCTTTATTGTTTCCAAAGGAATGGGAAAAGAACGAATAAAACCCACAGAAGTTTTAAAACAAAAATATTAGGGTACGGGGATTGGTTATGCAAATGGAAGGTGTTAGCACTTAAAACATCTATAGTAATCTATAGAAACCTCTTGAAAATCTGTGTTGGCTTAAAAAGGGTGTTGTTTGCAAAAGATTAGGGAGATGAGAAAAAAATTGATTTTATGATTTTTGTTGGACAAGACTTCCTGAGTCTCGTGCCTATGTGTCCACAAAGTGCAATGGAGGATCAAAACCTTGTAGTTCGTGGTAACAATAACAAAAGAGTTTATTTTGATTGATTTTAAATGAATAGACATTTCATAGTATTCAAGTAGAAACTCAACTTATTACCCACAATTAATGAGGAATGAACATTTGCATCATCTTGAAATGGAGTACTTTTGCTTGGATTGAAATCAACAAGACTATCACTTAACATCTAAGTAGAAAATGTCATTATTTCCTACATTATTGTAGAAGTATAGTTGCATCACTACAAGAACACAATTAATGACTACCCTTAAGAAAGGGTTTTAAAAGGAAAAGGTACACAAAGACACAAAATATTTGAATGAGTTTTGTGTTTTTTAAGTATTTTGAAATTTTTTTGATATGCTTAAGATGTCTTAGCATTTATTTAAGATTTTTTTATAAAAATCGCTTGATAAAGTCAAGGTTTATTGAGAAAGTGGTTCATGTTTGAAAATAATAAGGTTTTGAAAAAGAGAGAAGATTTTGAAAATTTAAGAAGGGGATGAGATGAAGAGACTATCATAATGTATAAAGTAAATAGCAAGAAAAGAATGGTCTAACCAGGATATAGCAAGCATCTGACATAAGATAAGTAAACATTTCCTTCCTTTGGATTAAACCATAAGCAAGCCAAGTAAGCAAAGAACATGCCATATGTATCACATGAAAGAAGAACATAATTCATAAAGTCAAAGTTATGTACCAAAGCCAAGTTTTCATTAGAGGTCCAAGAGTCAAACCAAGGTCAATGATACCAGATGAATTCCAAGGTCTTGAGTCAAGTCTCCAAAGCATAGGATCAAGAACATAAATCTAAGTCCATAAGTCCAAATCCAAGCTAGGGATAGTAACATCAAGTCCAAAGATTAGAGAACCAATTTTTTTAGGCTTTTTCCTTTATTAATTTCTTTAAATAAAAATAAATGTCCAAGTGGACAAAGGAAAAAGAAGCATAAACACAAACAATATGAAATGTAATGCTAAAAATAAAGAAATAAAAGTAAATGGCAAGAAATTAAATGACAAGATTTTAAATGACAAGAATTTAAATGGCGAGAATTTAAATTGCAAGAATTTAAATGGTAAGAATTTAAATTGCATTAAAGTAAAGTTAGCACAACAATAATATTAGTATGTTAGAGTTAGTAATCTGATTCGGGTCCAATGTAGCACTATGTTAAGCAATCGCATACAGACATATGTAGAAGTCAATATTATATGAGGTCGGTCAATAATGATTTATGTAGCATACATGTTAGAGATATTATAGAAACCGTACTCCTAAAACATGTAACACGAGTAAAAACCAAGGATGGATCAAGCACTGAGGCAAAGAGATTGGTCCATTACATCAATCATTCTTAATAATAGCTTAGGACAAACTTATGCATCAATCCAAAGTACCTCAAATGATCCATGATCAATTGGAAGGTAGATTTGAAATGATGAAAGTTCATCAAGTAACAATCCAAACTTCATGAACAAGATAAACTCTAAATCATCCAATTGATCAAGAGAAAAAAATAAAAAGAAAGAGATAAAGATAGATAGAGAGAGAGATAAAGGACAAGAAAACTAAATTGAACCACAAATTTGATCAAGTTATCATCAAGATCAACCACCTATCTTGGTGGATTAGGGTTTTCAACCTATCAACACCCAAGGTACATTGATATTGATGAAACTTATGATCAAAGAAGTCATGATCCAAGGCACTAGAAGTCAATCACAATTAAAAAATGCAATAATCAAATAAAAATGCATTAAAAATGATTTTAAATGAAAAATGCAAATTAAGCATCTAAACATCAAACAAAAGCTCAATAAAATCAAGATAAGTCATAAACTAGTTAAGAATCATAAAATAATTTTTGGAGTTTTTTTTTTGTGTAAGCAAGATATATTAAAGGGGAGAACTAACAGTTATCCAACCTGTTTACACCAAAACAAGAACAACCCGAAACAAAAAGGAAATTACAAACCAAATTGAACTACGCAATGAATAGTAAAGGATCTTTACTAAAATCACAGAAGCTACAATTGGGATAGGTAATTTCACCGCAAATGGACCATTTCCAAACTAAAGCTTTTATACCCCACCCCGTATTATTAACATCCCAATTCTCCGACCGAAAACAAACTTCATTCCTAAGCAACCATAAACTCCACATAGTGGCTAGCCAAACAATTCCTACTTTGCCTTATTTTACTTTCTTTACACGAAAAAAAGAACACCATTTCATAAAAGATGATAAACCTTATTCCTCTCTAACCTCCGATTTACCTATCCAACTAGCTATTTCACTCCAAATATTTTTCACCTCATAGCAAGAAAGGAAGGAATGATTCAAAGATTCCGGATGGTTCCCACAAAAAAACACAATTACTATTATTTATGCTAAAACTATTTTTAAAATGCATAAAACTATTTTGAAACCAATTAAAATGCTTAAAATATGAGAAAATTAATGAAAAATAGAAAAATATAAAATAAAATTATGAAAAATATGAACAATATGAACAATGTGTAAGATAATAGAAAATAATTTTGTGAGTTTTTTTAGACTTTTTGGATGAAATATGGATTTAATATGAATTTTATAAAAGAAAAATACATAAAAAGCGGAAGAAAAAAAACAAGGCGTGTTGGATCTGGATTCACTTAAGTGAGGTTGCACATCAAATGGCTTAGATCTAGAAGCTCACCATAGACCTTAGTGGAAATGATGCTCCGAATCCAATTTAAAAACAAACAAACTTAGGCCACCATAGTGCACCTCTGATAGTCTTCTTTGGTGAGTTGCTCACCCGAGTTTGGAATATGGTAAGCTCAAGGCATGAAACCAACGCCATTTTGATTGTCTCATCAGTGTGATCTCAACCATATGCTTCACTTTCATTTATTGAAAGTGAGCATGGAGAACTTCAAAGAAAACTCAAGGAAAAAACAAAACACGAAAATAGAAATTAAATGCCAAATATGATTAACCAACACAAGATAAGTTAGGAGAAAGAACCAGAGACTATCAGGCTACATTGTGGTAACTTGTTTGAGTCCAAAAGATCTCAGAACTACCTTGTTCAAATGATGATCGAGGGTGTTGAAAATTGGATTCGGTCAAAGCAATTCAGTGAGTCTGGAGACTTGATTCGTGTTGCTTTAGCTTTAGGAGATGGTAGGGAAGCTAATGGAAGTAAGAAATGGAGTTTGAAGAGCTTGGAAATGAAACACGAAATCTCAAAATTTGAAGAGAAATTCTGAATTTGAGGGGCTATCCAAGCTTGGAATTTAGTACAAAAGCTTTCTCTATTTATAGCTGAGGTGAATAAGTCGCATACGTATGAAAATACGTTGTAAATCGTGTGATCCTATGTGCAAAGTTTGTGATGCAAACTTGATTGTGAAGTCAGCCAAAAAATAGTGGAAACCTTGCCAATTCAAGTCGTTTTTATCACTACACATCACTTAACATCGTCAGGTGAAAACCACATGCAAACATTGGCTTAATTTGGAAATTTGAGTGAATTTGGAAAACTGGTCATGACCAAAATTCAGTTCCATGGGGTCAACTTCAAACTATTGGGAAATTGTGTACACTTGACCTTTGATCCTCATTCTTTTTGCTAAATGATCACATTATAACATAGAGTACAATGTTAAGAGAAAGGTTTCATTTGGATGATTTAGAAAAAAATTATGTCCTTATAAAGTCAGCATCATAACCAATAATTAGAGGTCACATTAATTCTAAGTCCAAAATGACCTATAATGTCTTCAAACTGTTCATGGCTTTCCAAGCATAATTGGCATTTTTTATCCTTGAAACAAACTTGTAGAGGGCATCAAAAGGGATATTTGTCAAAAAGAACTGCCCATAAAAGTTTAAAATTGAAGGATTTATGATCTTTGGAAGTTTGGCAAATAACACTTGAATTTAGGTCAAATTTCACTAAGTCCACAAAGTGACCTCTAACGTTTCCAAACTTTTGATGATCTTCCGAGAATAATTGGATCTTGACTTGTAAAGAAAAGTTATAGAGGATGTAAATAAGAGTCATTTTCCCAAGGAAACACTTAGAAATGTTGAATTATGAAGACGTTATGGTACTTTGATCTTAAGCTTGAAAAGTTGACTTTTTAGGTCAAACCAGTTTGAACAAGCTTGCAAACTTGGACTTCTCTTGCCTTTAAAGATATAGTGATGAACATATGAACTCAAAATGATGTACCCTTGAATTTCCTTTCATTAAACTTGCAATGGCTTGAGGAAACTTAATGAAAGCATGGAAATAAATGAAGGTGTGAGAAAACACAATAAATGGGGTTTAAATTGGGTTTTTAAAATGAAAGCTTTTTGTGAAATACAAATAAGAAATACCAAACATAAAACAAGAGAGAAAGACATACAATATATCCTGGTTCACTTGAAAACTATCAAGCTAATCCAATCCACCTGCCAAGGTTATTTTTCCTTCTACACAAGGACTTAATCCAATATAATCAATCGATTACACTTTGCACGAGCAACAGGTGGTGACTAACAACCACTTAGAATAATTTTCTAAGTCTTATTAAGGATACTGATCAAATTGATCCCTTAAGGAAATACAAACAAAAGTTTATGAATAAGAAGTGTTTACAATATGATGCTTCTAAACAAGTTGAAAATAAACACAATGAATAGCTTAGAAAATATGCACTACTGTTGAGAGAATAGAATGTTGAATGTACACAAAGTAGTGTGTTGTTGTGCATTTTTCTTCATGAGACATTTCCTTATATATCCACTGAAAAGATCCGTTGTAGGACAGCTAGCCTGAAGGAATGTCGTTGCTGAGGCTAAAAAATAGTACATACAATTGTCCTTTTGTAGCACAAAATCAGGGTAGTAGAAAGGTAGTGAATGGACGTTTTTTATGTGTACTATTTACTTTTCCCTAGTATTCTTGATCTTATCTTTTATACATCAGAGACTTCTGGTTCAGAGATTGTTGAAGCATGATAAGAATAGTTGATCATTGGGTCTTCTGAATCTTAAATCTTCAGAAGTTGTTCAATAAAACCTATCTTCAGAATCTTCAGTACTTAGTCTTCAGAACCCTTGGTCTTCAGAAAGTTTAGCCTTTAGAGTCTTCAGAACCTGTTCAGTAGAACTGGTCTTCAACACTTGGTCTTTAGAACTAAAACATCAGAGTCACATTCAGAGTCAGAATCTCAAAAAACATTGCAAAAGCAATATTGTGTCTTCTCAAGATCTTTCTGAAGGTGAGTTGATAAAGAAGTGGACTTGCTTCTTTAGCACAGAAGCGAATTTTGTTATATCAGAATGACTTTTCATGTGGTATATATCATAGTCAGAACTTGTTTGTTATAACTTCATAATAACAAATGTTAGAGTACCAAAATTGTTTTCACATAAATACTTCTTTGTTATTATCAAAACTTAGAGTTATATAGCAGAATCAAATATTGTTCTTACATCTCCCCCTTTTTGATAATGACAAAAACAACATATTTTGAAGAAACAATTTCGTATGAAAATAATCAATAATTAATGACAGAAATGAGTTCAAAAAATCTTCCCTTTAAATAAAAAATCTCCCCTTTAATCTAAGACTTAAAAAAATCTTATCATGTTAAAGTTTGATTATAAACATCTAATTGATCTGATCAGGCCTATCAGAAAGTCATATATGTCAAATATTTAATAATGTTCCTGAAAAAGCATACTAAGAAGAATTTGAGAATATCATATGTTAGAATATTAGGATTGTGATTCAGAGAACAAGATATTTAATTCAAAATATTTTTCTTCATTAATACTCCTCATGTTGTCATAATCAAAAAGGTAAACAAAACAACAAAACAAAACAAAGACAACAAAAAGACAATACTAAGGGATGGCCTAGAAAGTGTCTAAGGTTTTGGAGGACGTGGGAGCCTCTGAAGAATCTGAGCTAGAACATTCTGAATGATGAAGGTGACTTTGTCTTGCTTGTCCACTCTTGATCTGAACAACTCTTGTTCCTTCTGAATACTTTCCAGAGTCTTTAACACAAGATTAGAAGTAGAATGTCCAGTATATTCAAGAGCCTTCAAAGCATCTTCCTTGGCTTTCTTAGCAACCTCTCTCTCAAGAGCTTCCCTAGCTAGTCTTTCAACCAATTTTCTCTCAGCATCTAACTTCTTTTTATCTTCCCTCTGAGCCTTTAATCTCTCTTCTTCTTGCTGAACAGAGTTCTCTTTTATCTGATTAGAGAGATTCTTGATCTTCTGAAGTTCCACAAACATCCATCTATTGAATTGATTTTAGGAAGTATCTAGAGTAGTAGTGTAGGATCAGAATGCGCCTAAGAGGGGGGGTGAATTAGGTGTATATAATTTTTCTCGATTCTTTTTCTATGATGGATAGAATTTTTCTTGTATGTTTGTATGAAAGGAAAACAGTAAGGCAGAAAGTAAAAGTGACACAGAGAGTTATCCTGGTTCCCTTCACAGTCCGAAGGTACATCTAGTCCCCTTTCAATTTGAAAGAGATTTCCACTAGTTTTTAGAAAAAGTACAACCTATCACACCTTCAATGGTGAGGCCTACTTTCTAACAAACTAACAAACAAGTGTGCAAGAACAATCCTCTTGCCACACTTACCCTTATGTCCAAACAAACCTTGGAACACAAGTCACACAATAGAAATACCTTTCTATATTTTTAATTTTGAGTGAGTAATACAAAGACTTAATATCAATAAAGATCTTCTCCTATGTACACAATTCACTTTTCAAATATCAATACAAGTGTTCAAACATGAAGTATGAAAGATGAATATCTTATGAACACTTTTGAAAAATTATGAAAGTATTTGAAAAATTGATGAATTTGATTCAAGTGATTTTTTACAAAAAATTGTAGGAGGTGTTTTTTTTGAATTTGAAAAATTCAGATTTTATATTATACAAGATACCCTTTTGAAAAGGTATGAAAATTATGAATCAAAATAATTTTTTGAAGAGATATAATCAAAAGGTGCAATTTGAATTTCAAAGGAAAATATTTTTCAAAATATTACAGTGTTAACCGGTTAACCAAATGGTTAACCGGTTAACGCCTATGAACGTTAACAGGTCTTTTGAGAAACTGAACCCGTTAACTGGTTAACCAAATGGTTAACCGGTTAACACTGTTAAAACCAGAAACAGAAGGTTTTTTTTAAAGAGTGTTAAACGGTTTGAAAAATATATCAAATTAATTTATGCAATATGTTAATATATGATTGAATGCATGAACACTTGTACATCAATTTAAAAGAGAGATTGATATACCTAACCAAAAGCATCCAAGCATGAAGTTGAACGATGATGCAAAACGAAGCTTGATATCAAAGCCGGTTGCTTGAAGCTTGATCAGTTGGAGCTCTTGACTTTGCAGGTCTGAAAGATATGCGCCGTGTTGTCTTCATCAAAATCTTCGAGGTTGAAGGCGTGCTTCTACATTCTCCCCCTTTTTGATGATGACAACCGAAAATTCTGCGAGAGCTTTGATCAATGTTTCTCTAAGCGAATTCTCCCCCTATGGACAGCAGTTCCCCCTAAATGATAGCAGCAGTAGCGAGAGAAAAAATTCTGCATAGAGAGTCATTAGAGAAACAATGTCTTCTCCCCCTTTGGCATTAGCAAAAAGGAAGGGACCAACAAGCAAGCATGAACATGAAAAGTATAGCATCATACAAGCAATCATACAAGCAAGCACATATAAAACACAAACATAATGCAAGTAAACCAAAAATGCCTAAAAACTTAGGACTTTAGTTTGAGAGTACAAAACATAACATGATTTAAAAGATAAAGCAACATAATAAAAACAGCATGGAGACATGGTCCTCATTCCTCATCCGACACATCCTCATCATCTTCTTCCTCTTCTTCGGTACCATCCACATCCTCATCAACATGCTCAGTGGTGGTTCGGGAACTTAGGACAAGGTTCCGAAGGCTTTTGATGGCACGCATAGCTTCATGGTGGTGTGACATCATGGTTGAGTAGAGAAAGTCATTGGTAATGCCGGTTTCCGGAATGGGTGGAATGGAGGTGGAGGATCCGTCATCATACTTATAAGTTCCATCATTGGCTTGGACAATGCCGGTGTTCTTGATGATTGTGACTCCGTTGATTTCATTACCCGTAGTAGTCATAGCAATAAACGGTTCTCGACCGATTTCCATATCGGTAAGTTCCAAAATCCTTGAAAGGAGGCGGCCATACGGTAAACGAGTCTTCAAAGAGAGTTGTTTCTTCAAATGATATAGCATGGTAGGAATCCAATTAATCTTAATCTTGTTCTTGATGGCAAAGAGCACTTGCATCTCCAAATCATTGATTTGGGATTGATTGGAGTCCTTGGGCAGCAAGACATGGCAAATGACATAATGAAGCATCCGGTCATCCACGGAGAGATTCTTCGCATAGCAAAGTACCCGAGAGGTACGCTGGCCGGATATCACGGCTGCCTTTGGAAACCTACAGATGTGATAGTAGTATTCCATCTTATCATAGTTGGCCCATTTGCCTTCATCATGGTTGACACCCTTTCGGAGAAACACTCCCGAGTATGGTAAAGACAAAGAGGTAGCAAGAGTACCTAGGTCAACCTCAATCTCACAATCTCTAAGAAGCAAAAAGGTGGTGCTTATCCTTATCATCACAATTGAGAACCATATTATTCATGAAAGACTTCACCAAATCCGGATACACCTTTTCATTATCGGAAATAAAATCTAACATTCCTTGATATTCTAGTAGTGCCGGAAACTTAAAAGATTCAAAAGATTTTAGGTTCACATACTTACCCTTGAGAAGATGTCGAACCCGAACACGGAAATCCAATCGTCTCTTCTTGGTAGATTCCATAGGCATGTCTTCTTCACTGCTAGACCTTGATGCTGACACTAGAGCTTTTCCCTTTCTTGAAGCCATGAAGATGAAGCTTAAGTTGAGGGTGAGTGAGAGTATTTTCGGATTAGGGTTTGGTGTAGTGAAGAGTGAAGTTAAGGAGATGGAGTTTTTGTGAGAGTTACAATGTAGTGGGTTTTAATGGAGGAGATGAAAAGTTTGGAAAAATGAGTAAGTGGAGTTTAATGGTAGGTCAAAGGAAGAGGAATAGATTTATGAGGTGTCTTGAGATACCATGCATCAATGAGACATAACACACACAAGACAACATAACAAAATAATTAAAAAAAAATTAAAAGGAACAGATCCTGTCACGCAGGCAGGGACTGCTGTTTTGAAGGTGTTAACCGGTTAACCGATCCGTTAACCGGTTAACGGACAAAAAATTTCAAAAAATTTTAAAAATCCAGCAGCTTTAGTGGGGAAAAATGGGAGGGAATTTTCAAAAAAAAATTTCCATAAAGTGTTAGCACTTGTCATTCCGCAACTTTCGATCAAAAAATATTTTTAAACCGATTGATTTCGGGTATACGAAAGTGAGAAAAACCGAAATCGGTGAAATGTGAGTGCTAGCATTTTATGACATTAAAGTGAGCAAAAACACATATAAACACACATAATGCAATAAAAACATATAACAATCAATTTTTAGGTTAAGATTATATGTCACCTTCATTGAGAATACCAAGTTCTCGTCGAATCTTGAAAAATTGCTCCTTAGCCAATGGTTTTGTGAATATGTCGGCGAGTTGATTGTGTGTATCCACGAACGTAACATCTACATCTCCGTTTAAAACATGATCTCGAAGGAAATGATGTCGGATATCTATGTGCTTTGTTCTTGAATGCATGACCGGGTTCTTTGTGATATTGATGGCACTTGTGTTGTCACACCGGAGAGGGATACAACCGAGATCTATACCGAAATTGAGAAGTTGTTGTTTAAGCCACAAGATTTGAACACAACAACTTCCTGCTGCAATGTACTCTGCTTCGGCCATGCTAAGTGCAACGCATGCTTGCTTCTTGCATGCCCACGACACTAGTGCATTCCCGAAAATGTGACAAGTACCACTTGTACTCTTTTTATCGGTCTTACATCCTGCATAATCAGCGTCAGAATAACCAATTAAAGAACAAGTACTACCTTTAGGATACCATAGTCCGACGTGCGTTGTTCCTTTGAGATACTTCATGATCCTCTTCACGGCAGTGAGATGTGATTCCTTCGGATTAGCTTGAAAGCGGGCACACAAACAAACACTAAACATAATGTCAGGACGGCTCGCCGTCAAATATAAGATTGAACCGATCATACCTCGATATTTTGTAATATCTATTGAAGTGCCGGAAAGATCTTGATCAACATACGTTCCGGATCCCATAGGAGTAGACATCTCTTTGCAATTGTCCATATCAAATATTTTCAATAACTCCTTGCAATACTTGGATTGGTTGATGAAGATGCCATCCTTTGTTTGCTTGATTTGTAAACCAAGGAAGTAGTTCATCTTTCCCATCATGGACATCTCGAATTCGCCTTGCATCATAAGAGAGAATTATTCGCAAAGATCTTTGTTTGTTGAACCGAAGATGATGTCGTCGACATAGACTTGAACAAGTAAGGTGTTACCCTTAAGATTCTTGATGAACAAAGTCTTGTCAACCTTTCCTTTAGTAAAACCTTTCTCACATAGGAAGTTGCTGAGGCGATCATACCAAGCCCTTGGTGCTTGCTTTAAGCCATAAAGAGCCTTCCTCAACTTGTAAACATGAGACGGGTTCTTGAAGTCTTCAAAACCGGGAGGTTGTTTGACGTAGACTTCTTCATTGATGTAACCGTTTAGGAAAGCGCTTTTGACATCCATCTGGTACAACTGAAAATTCATAGAACAAGTGTAAGCAAGTAATAATCTAATTGCTTCTAACCTTGCTACCGGAGCGAATGTTTCATCAAAGTCGATTCCTTCTTCTTGGTTGTAGCCTTGTGCGACCAATCTTGCTTTATTACGAACTATGATTCCATTCTCGTCAAGTTTGTTCTTGAACACCCATCTTGTGCCTATGATATGTTTGTTGTCCGGTCTTGGTACAAGAGTCCAAACTTGGTTCCTTTCGAATTGATTGAGTTCTTCTTGCATAGCTATTATCCATTGATCGTCGCCTAAGGCTTCATCGATTTTTGTTGGTTCAATTTGAGACACGAACGCCATGTTGAGGCAAGCATCCTTGAGATTGAGTCGAGTTGCAACGCCTTGGCTAATATCACCAATCACTTTATCTATCGGGTGATCTCTATGAGTTCTCCATTCTTTTGGAAGATCTTGATGTTCTTCAATGGTTGGTGACTTATCTTCTTGTGATATTGCTTGTTCTTTTGATATCTCTCTTTGTTGTTGTGATAGATCTACATCATCATCATCATCATCCACAATAATATTATCCTCTTTCGAGGGGTTAGTCTCATCAAACGAAACATGTATGGATTCTTCAATGGTAAGAGTACGTTTATTGAAAATTCTAAAAGCTTTACTTGATAGAGAATATCCAAGAAAAATACCTTCATCGGATTTCTCATCAAACTTACCAAGGTTATCCTTACCGTTGTTGAGAACGAAGCATTTGCATCCGAATATGTGGAAGAAATATATGTTGGGTTTCCTTCCCTTGAACAACTCATAAGGTGTCTTCTTGAGAATAGGTCAAATATTGACACGGTTACTTACAAAACAAGCCGTGCTAACTGCATCCGCCCAAAAATATTTAGGAAGATTCGAGTCGCTAAGCATTGTCCTTGCAAGTTTTACTAGTGCCCTATTCTTCCTTTCTACGACACCGTTTTGTTGAGGAGTCCTAGGTGCGGAGAAGTTGTGAGAGACTCCATGCTCTTCATAAAAATCTTCAAATGATGAATTTTGAAATTCGCCACCATGGTCGCTTCTTATTGAAACAATTGAGAGTGACTTCTCATTTTAAATTTGCTTGGCATACTTCTTGAATGCTTTAAAGGCATCACTTTTCTGCACTAAAAACAAGGTCCAAGTATATCTAGAGAAATCATCAACAATAACTAGTGCAAAAACGTTACCTCCGAAGCTTTTTGTTCTTGATGGACCGAAAAGATCCATATGTAACAATTGGAGTGGTCTTGTAGTAGATATCACTTTTTTGGTCTTGAAGGATGTTTTGGTTTGCTTCCCCTTTTGACATGCGTCACAAAGCTTATCCTTGATAAACTTCATCTTTGGAAGACCAACAACTAGATCATGCTTTAATAATTTATTCAAATACTCCATGTGAATGTGAGCAATCCTCTTATGCCAAAGCCATGCATCGTTGTTGTTTGCCATTAAGCACTTTACCTTCAAGAGAGAGTCATCAAAAGAAATCATAAAAATGTTATTAAATCGTTTACCTTTTAGCAAGAGTTCATGAGTGACTTCGTGTTCTATCAAACATTCCTCCTTTGTGAAGTTGATTCGGAACCCTTTGTCACACAATTGACTTATGCTAAGAAGGTTGTGTTTAAGGCCTTCCACATAAAGGACGTCTTCGATGATTGTATGAGGAGATGCACCAATGGTTCCAACTCCAAGAATTCTTCCTTTATTATCATCACCATAAGTAACGTATCCTTTTGCCTTAAGTGTTAGACTTGAAAATTTGTTGATGTCGCCCGTCATATGCTTTGAACAACCGCTATCGAGATACCATTGCGTAGAAGTTGTTTTCAAGCATACCTACAAAAAAAATCAGGTTTTGTTAGGTACCCAAATTGCTTTGGGTCCTTGATAGTTAGTACCCTTTTCAACCCACACATAATGCCCTTTAGCAGCACCAATGTTGCGCACATAGCAAGCATTAGGTGTATGGCCTTTTATTCCACAATAAAAACAAATAGGTTGAAATTGACTTTTGAATTTAGAAACATATTTTTGTTTCTTAAGACTCTTTTTCTTTTTATGACTTTGATGCATAGGTTTAGCATTGTTAGTCTTTTCCTTAACAATTTGTTCACTAGCTTTTACGAAAACGGTTTCACTTGTGCTTGGTTTGGAAAACTTAGAATATCCTAGGCCACTTTTATCATTTGGATATCTTTGGTGCCTAAGAATTTTCTCCAAGCCAATTTTACCTTTTTCATATCTTTCTAAAACTCTTTTGAGTTGAACAATTTGAAAGGACAATGACTCACAATTTTTACATGTAAGACTTTGTTTCTCATCCATTATCTTTTGTTTTTCATCTTCAATGTATTTTTCAAAAGATGCATTTTGTTCTTCTAAAGATAATATTTTCTTCTTTTGGGATGAGATATTTGTGTACAGAGTCTTACATTCCTTAAGAAGTTCATTTATGACTTCTTGTGCATCATTTTCATAAATTGAGAAATTACTACTAACCTCGTCATTTTCTTCATCGGAGTAATGTGACGCCATTAACACCATATTTTCACATTCGTCGCTTTCCGATTCCGATGAGGAACTAACTTCATTGTCATCCCACGTGACATAAGCCTTTTTATTCTTGAAGTCCTTCTTGCCTTTGAATCCTCCTTTCTTCGCAAGTCTTGGACAATCCGGTTTTATGTGACCTTGCTTTCCACATTCATAGCATGTAACTTCTTGGTTCGATGTGGATGCATCCGTCTTCCTGAAATGTTTATTCTTTTTAGGAAAAGAAGAATTATTATTTTTGTTAAAAAACTTACCAAGCTTCTTAACAAGAAGCATGAAGTTCTCATCTTCGGAGATCTCGTCATCTTTGTCATCCTTTGTGTCAATCTTCAAGGCAATTACTTTGGACTTTTTCTCTTGACTTTCATGCTTTTCGAGCCTTCCAAGTTCCAACTCGTGCTCTTGAAGTTTGCCGAATAGAGATGCGGATGTCATTGTTGAGAGACTCTTCTTTTCCGAGATTGCGGTCACTTTCGGTTGCCATTCCCTTGTCAAAGACCTTAGAACTTTCAAATTAAGATCATCGTTGGTGAAGGTCTTTCCGAGTGCAATCAAATGGTTGGTTAGATGAACAAATCTTTTTTGTAACGCCACAATAGACTCTCCGGGCTGCATGCGGAACATTTCGTATTCTTGACTTAACGTGTTAAGCCTTGATCTTTTAACTTCTGTTGTTCCTTCATGTGTTTCTACCAAAGTATCCCAAATCTCCTTTGCCGATTTGCATTGTGATACACGCAAAAATTCGTCCATACTAAGAGCACTTTGAAGTATGTTGATTGCTTTCTTCTCATTTATGATCTTTCTTTTATCATCTTCATCATACATATTCTTCAGCTTCGTCGTTCCAACACCGTTGATTACATTGACGGGATTATGCGGACCTTCTTCGATTGCTTCCCATATGCCTTCTCCTTGGGCTTCAAGATGTGCCCTCATTCTGATTTTCCAGAAATCGAAGTATTCGCCGGAGAAGAGCGGAGGCTTGTTGCTACTTCCACCATCTTTGAAAACGGGATTCGAGTTTGCGGAAGCCATAGGATCTTTGTAGGAACAGGTTACCTAAACCTGCTCTGATACCAATTGTAGGATCAGAATGCGCGTAAGAGGGGGGGTGAATTAGGTGTATATAATTTTTCTCGATTCTTTTTCTATGATGGATAGAATTTTTCTTGTATGTTTGTATGAAAGGAAAACAGTAAGGCAGAAAGTAAAAGTGACACAGAGAGTTATCCTGGTTCCCTTCACAGTCCGAAGGTACATCCAGTCCCCTTTCAATTTGAAAGAGATTTCCACTAGTTTTTAGAAAAAGTACAACCTATCACACCTTCAATGGTGAGGCCTACGTTCTAACAAACTAACAAACAAGTGTGCAAGAACAATCCTCTTGCCACACTTACCCTTATGTCCAAACAAACCTTGGAACACAAGTCACACAATAGAAATACCTTTCTATATTTTTAATTTTGAGTGAGTAATACAAATACTTAATATCAATAAAGATCTTCTCCTATGTACACAATTCACTTTTCAAATATCAATACAAGTGTTCAAACATGAAGTATGAAAGATGAATATCTTATGAACACTTTTGAAAAATTATGAAAGTATTTGAAAAATTGATGAATTTGATTCAAGTGATTTTTTACAAAAAATTGTAGGAGGTGTTTTTTTTGAATTTGAAAAATTCAGATTTTATATTATACAAGATACCCTTTTGAAAAGGTATGAAAATTATGAATCAAAATAATTTTTTGAAGAGATATAATCAAAAGGTGCAATTTGAATTTCAAAGGAAAATATTTTTCAAAATATTACAGTGTTAACCGGTTAACCAAATGGTTAACCGGTTAACGCCTATGAACGTTAACAGGTCTTTTGAGAAACTGAACCCGTTAACCGGTTAACCAAATGGTTAACCGGTTAACACTGTTAAAACCAGAAACAGAAGGTTTTTTTTAAAGAGTGTTAAACGGTTTGAAAAATATATCAAATTAATTTATGCAATATGCTAATATATGATTGAATGCGTGAACACTTGTACATCAATTTAAAAGAGAGATTGATATACCTAACCAAAAGCATCCAAGCATGAAGTTGAACGATGATGCAAAACGAAGCTTGATATCAAAGCCGGTTGCTTGAAGCTTGATCAGTTGGAGCTCTTGACTTTGCAGGTCTGAAAGATATGAGCCGTGTTGTCTTCATCAAAATCTTCGAGGTTGAAGGCGTGCTTCTACAAGTAGGGCCAACACTTGAACTTGATTCATCATAAAGCTTATTGAATCTCCTAACTACATTATCCTTAAAAATAGTAACGGTTTCATTAAATTTAGAAGGGGTTTGGTCATAAGATTGAAGTTCATGATGTGTTTGGGTTTCATTATCAGAAGCAATGATATTTGAAAGAGTTTGGTCAGGGTCTGAAAATGAGAAGGTGTTTGATGAGGAGGATGAGTCAGGATTATCATAAATATTGATAACATTGATGTGTTGAGTCAAATCAAGATGTGGAAATGTGGGTGATTGAGGGTCGAAAGTTTGAGTTGTGGTGTTTGGAATAACGGTTTGTGTAAATGGTGCAGATGTTGGAATTATTTAAGGTGAAGATGTTACAGGGGGTGGTATTGGTTGAAATGAAATAGGTTCAGAAACAGTAATGGATTGAGTTGTTGGTAGTTCAGAAAATGGGATAGAAATAGTGGTTAAGAATATTGGAGGTGGTGTTGGAATTGATGAAGTTACATTACTATTCAGAAGAACAATTGTAGTTTTAGAAGAGTCAGAAGACTTACCTGAAGCTTCTGGATAAGATGCCAGAGCAATGTTGGGCATGCTGCCTTCACCCAGATGCACATTTCTCTTGTGTTTCTTAGTGTTCTTCTTCTTAGGAGTAGTGTTGTGGGATCTCTTCTTGTTCTTCATATGATTAGGAACATTATCTTGTAGATAATTGTAAGTGAATCCAGACAGATTATCTTCTTTTTCTTCATGCATCTTGACATAGTGCGCAATAACATCTATAGAATCATGCTTAGTAAATAGAGGAGATTCATCAACATTCGTCCTTTGTGCCTTCAAACTTTCCTAATTTGTAGCAATAGAAGGTTTAACTTTGTTCCCCGTCTACATCCCCGCGGGAAGAAAATTCCCCATCTTTGGAGTCCCAAACGGGGAATCCCGCATAAATCCCCACTAATGGGGCAAGTTGACATCCCTAATGAGGATGATGAATGTAGATGCTCTTAGACTCTCACTTAAACTCTACTTTTGTACTACATGGTATCCACACTTAATACCTCAAGGATCTTCATTTTAATAGTCTGAATCAATTGATGATTATTCCTTTTTACCTAGCTCTTTTCCAAACCATCCCCAATTGGAGCTTAAGAACCATATTCTACTCGAATCCTCTTATGTGGTTTGCAACAATTTCTAGTTATGTTATTCTAATATCATAAAAAATTGAACCAACATAAGTCGTTCCAAGTTAAAACTCGCGATTGATATTTTAAAGTAGCTTTATATTTAATGCAAATTCAATTTTCGTTGGGAAAACCTTTTTTCACCTTGTTAATCTGTTTACATGGTTCAGAACAAGAACAGATACATAAACATCTTGCTTCAAAACACATCCTTACAATACCATACACCTCCAACCAAATTACTAACATTAACACAGACTCGAAATCCGCAGTTTTAACCTGTGCAAGGCATGTTCCACTTCCACTAGTCATCATCAATATAGATAGTCTCTTGCTTAAACAGGCCGCCAAATACCTTCCTAACCTCCTTTGGTGCTTCTGCTTTTCTTTTTTCCTCCTTCGGTTTACTCGCACTGTTTCTCTGACTTGTTTGTTTAGTCACTGCTAATTTCGGAATCAGACTCCGAGCCTTCGCCTGTCCCCTCACAGTAGCAACTTGCACCTTCGGTTTCTCATCCTCATCAGGCTTTTGAATTGAGGAGGCAACCTGTGAGCTGAGCTTTTGCCATGAAAACCCTGCGCCAAATTCTTTTGCCTTGTTTAAGATATCTTCCACTGGTGCTCCGTTTCCGGCTACTTCTGCCTTCTCTTGAGCTTCTTGTGAGGAGGCAGCCTGTGAGCTGAGCTTTTGCCATGAAAACCCTGCACCAAAATCTTTTGCCTTTTTCAAGATATCTTCCACTGGTGCTCCGTTTCCGGCTACTTCTGCCTTCTCTTGAGATTCTTGTTTGGTAAGGTTCTTTGCTGTTTCTGCTTCTTCGCGTTCTTTTTCAGCTGCCGCTCTGGCCCCTTCTTCTGCTTTGGCTTTCTCTAATACTTCAGCATAGGCTTTCCTTCTTCCATCCTCCGGAATAGTGCTGCAAAGAATGTTATAAGTAACATAACATCCTCCTCGACGAGAAGAAAAACAAAAACTATTTGCCTTCAATAGATTCAAAACATAAACAATATGTTCAGCTTGTTTACCTGAAAAGTTCGTCTACGGGCCTCAAAGGAGCATTTGGGTCAGAGAACACTTGCACAACCTATTGGTCAATAAAAAGCTTCAATCTTAAGGGCCATAAGCAATTATTAGATCAATTCAAAGGTCAAGATGCAATGTAGAAATGCTAGATGATCGAAGTTCATGGTTATCGTCTTACTAGACATGAAAGCACAGTATGCACAATCGAGCTAATGTAAAACTGATACCTTGTTTTCTGCAACCTGTGTGTTGGAGAAGACATCAGCCACCAAGGATGCTATCTTAGACTTTGTTACCTATATAAAAATCATTATTTTCTCAAAAACTATTACACGCCAATATGGAATTAAGAAAGTAAAGGAAGGTTAAAAAAAGGACAATTCCATTAAGATATTATCGCATACATTACATTACTTTATAGTCGTTCGAACTGGTGCTTTCTTCGCCTGAGAAGACCAAATTATAAGAACTCTCTGGCGCGAAATCATCCGTCAAACTTGTCTTGATTAACGTATATTTGACATCTGTTTCAACCACTTTCTGCAAGAATTCTTGAATAGACAAAGGTTGAGACCGCGAGAAGAGATTGTTGAAGAATGACGAGATACCATCAAGTACATTGTTGGTTGATGCCCCCACGCTTTCGTCATAGATGACTGCAACATGGCCTACGCCTGCCAGCTGAGCAGCCTGAATTACTTGCAAGGCATCTGCCGTGGAGACCTCTGTCGTTGGACCGTTCTCTGTGGGACCAATTGTGACAATCACTTTGCTTGCATTGCCTATTGCTTTTGCTATTGAGTCTGCATCATCAAAACTCGACTGCACAGCATTGAGACGCTTCGCCTCTTCATTTGATATAATCTGTGCATTAATAGCCCAATTTACTCAAAATGGAAAATTTCATAAAAACTTAATCAAATAGTCTAATATCATGCTTTAATGCCATGACATATTGTACCACTGACATGAAACTAACAAGCAGACAGACACAGACGCAGACACAGACACATATAACATGCATTCAATACGTTTGTGCTAATAATTACCTTATATTGCGCAGCAAGACGAGCCAATTCCTGAGCCGAACCAAGTTCAGGAACACCGGCTCTAACACTAAACCCTTGTCTAAGCAAAGTCTGTGCAATGCGAATACCAGCTTGACCGGTGGCACCAGCAACAAAAACAGTCGAAGAATCCTTCCGCCTTGGACTCCCAAAAGAAAAGCCCGGCGCAGAAGAGTCGCTGCTATTCCCAACAGGAATCAAAGAAGTCACATCAGGTAACTTCCCAAAGTCGAAACCAAAAGGGTTATTACTAGAATTTGCTGAACCATTTGATGGATCTTTTTCTTCATCTTTTGATTTTCCTTTTCCTAATCCAAAAGAAGGAAACGATCCTCCAGATTTCTTAGCATAGACATTGAACCTTGATGGACTCCGAAATGTGAACCTGGAATGATGAGGTGTGGTTGTGGTTGGTATAAGAGAAGAATTGGATGTAAGAGTGGGAACCATGGATGAAGGATATAGTTGAAATTTCCAAGCTCACACACACTCTTGTTCAATGTTTTTTGGTTTGTGAAAAAACATAGTAATGTGTATAGCTTTTGGTTAGAACCGTTAATCTGGTTTGGTGGTGTTGTGGGAATTATCTGAATGGAAGAGGTAACCGGAAGGTAGCGAATTGGGTTTAGACACGTAATCAGAGTTTATCCATTGATGAAATATCCAACACCAAACGTTTATGTTCCATGGAAAATGATGTTCCATTTTCATCCATTCGTGTAGTATCCTAGATTCCAAATTTGTACATCTTCTAACTTCTTCTAATTGTGCTTCAAATCGTGATTACTTTTTATTGGTTTTTTTTTACGTAATAAACAATATGTAAAAACTAGATTTGTTTACCCAAATAACCACTTTTTTTCAAATTAATTTTGTCATGATAACTATCATTTCCACTTATTTTCTAAAGTAATTTACCTTTAAAAAAAATGGCATAGAAGAGTTGTTGCCATTGGCGACCTCAATTAAAAATTGAGAGGTGCTGTCAATTGAATTGATGATTGTATGTGATGTTGTCAATCTAATTGGCGAACTGTATGCAAGGTTTAAACATTAGCGCCAATTCAACTAGCAACAGTGTGTTGGATGTTTTTTTAAATATAAATAGAGGTGTCCTTTAAGAGTAAGTATGTTATTCGATTAATTTAAAGGAACAAATTTTCTCATCACAAAACCACTAATCATTCTTTGATAAATAAAATAACTTAAAACGTTCTCAACTCCCATTGTTACATATCAGAGCAGACTCCAAACTAAAGTGAAGTACTTCGACTTCACCAACCATGAACTCTAACTACTCCTGATCACTTGCATGTTGCCCACGTAGAGGCAACATTCAAACAGAAGGGGTGAGATTCTCAAATCAAGCAAAAGAGAAAGACGATATAAATAGAAAGCATTCATCATCAAGTTATTTACCATGTCATAACATCCAACGTAAATCACAAACCTCAATTTATGCATAGACAATCATCGATAATCATACAAGACATCATACAACACAACCAAAAAGAGAATGCAAATGAGACCCAACTAGACTCAATGCATGTGGTACCATTTAATGATCTCTGTTTCATGATCCAAGTTCCTGTCGGAACTCTCGACCCCTATTTCATGGTCCAGTATGATCTCTATTTCATTATCACACCCACGACCCCTATTTCATGGTCACGTACGATCTATATTTCATGACCGCACCAACAACCGTGATTGTACACAATCACGCCAACAACAACAATTCCATCAAGGAATTCGGATGGACGTTGTTATCCTACCTTGGTACACCATCCCACAATTATGCATATGCCATGCACCATCAATGACAATATGCAATGTCAACAATAACAACAACGACTTCAGGCAACAAAATCAACTACAACATGTGAAAACATCAACAACAACATATAACAACATCAACAACAACAAATAACCACATCAACAACAACATACAACAACAACATTAAACAACATCAACAACAACATATAACCACATCAACAATAACGTGTAACAACATCCACAACAACATATAACAACATCAACAACAACATATAACCACATCAACAACAACGTGTAACAACATCAACAACAACACACACACACACACACACACACACACACACATATATATATATATATATATATATATATATATATATATATACATGTTAACTCATGTTTTCATATCGTTACCTCTAACATACTACAAAACAAACTCATAGCCTATCAATACATTCTTATAACATAGTATGCCATAACAAATCAATAACAACATCACGCAACATCATAAGAAACAACGACAACACACATTCCTACGACTAACTCTCACATTTCACACTTGCACATATAGGAACCTGCACGAAAAACATATATGGTGTATCGAATAGTTTGAAATCTATCATTGAAAATAATTTTAACAAAAAATACATGAATTTGGCTTTCCAACGGTTCGAATGGCGACCATATCGAACTTACGAGTCAAAAGTTATGAATTTTCAAAGTTTTCAAAATCAAGCTGCCGAGGGGACCGCGCTGAGTGGGCTAAGACCGTGTTGAGCGAGCTCTTCGAACTAACCAAAAATTCCTGCGATGACAACACGTCTCCCACTATGATTCTACACCTTTAAACTGCATTCTTAACCCCAATAACCCCAGTTTAAGTCATTAAAACTCATATCTATCGCATGTACATTATTCACAACAATCACAACAATTTCGTCAATTCCAAACATTTAGTTATGGATTCTTCCTAACAATCCCAATTAACCCACAAACAATAATCCATGGCATCAACCTAATGATTTCTACCCACATACCTACATCATCTAACCCTTCAATGATTAAATAAATCACACTGTTACCTTATAGTGTGAAGTTTTCCTTATCTTCAATGGGTTCTCCGTCTTCCTTCCTCTTTCCCTAGCTCTCTTCTTCCTTTCTTCTGTTCATGCTCTTCTCAATTCCACAATGAGTTTTACGAACTGAATTTTCTTCCTTTCTCCAAGTCCCCAATATAACCCTTGGACCCCTAATATTGGAATTCCCATCTTGCCCTCACTAACCTCTCACCTATTTACCAATCTACCGTTTCCACTTAATATTCCAATAATTGCATTATTTCACTGTATTAATATAATCATTAAACTTATATTAAATTAAAATAATATAATTCTTTTTACTCCACACACCAACCTATATCACAATGTCACTACCTTTCACTAAGGATATGCAACCACCAATACGGCACAACAATGCACCATTAATCTCTACGATTTACACAACACACAACAATTTTTCAATTAAACAAATAAATAATTAAACGATTAAATCGGGGCATTACAACTCTCCCCCACTTAGAATATTTTCGTCCTTGAAAATTTACCAGATTTGAATTATCCCGGACACGCTGTCGCATCCAAATAGTCAACTCTCATTCCATGAAAGGCAACACCTCGAATAACACAAAACAATAAACTACCTTATCAACGACAATTACAATAAGACGCAATGCTCATGCAATAAACTTGATGACCAACTCAAGACATAAAGCATAAACAAGTTAAGAACATACATCTTCATTATGAACCAGAACACAACACAATCGTTACCATCACAATAGGCAACACTCCCCTAATTCCCCATCATAGGAATTAGCTACTCGCACTCGAACCATCACCATTGAAACGAGGCCACAACAAGGATAAGGACAGAAAGTTCCACGATACAACAATGGCCCAACTATCTCCATATAGCCCGACTACCAATCTCGTTGTTGCACAACATCAAGACAACGATCCTACGATTTACCAGCCGAACATGCAACTAATACTTCAATCTACCTAGTAGTACATGATTAACAGTTACACTTTTCACTACCTCACTCCCATTCTGGAACATCCAATATTCTCATTATTCCTGCGGGTTTTATCATTCGACCTTCGAACTCTTACAAGTCACACACGTATGGAAAAACTGCACCACATCACGCTTCCGTTGCGCACTATGATTATTCGCAACCCTAAAATCCACCAAGCTCACATCCAACTTCTGACTCTTTCTAATAATCACCAGAAACTTATTGTTCACTTTTAATATACCCAACTTCTCACTCACTCTGTTAACCCACACCCCATACATAAGTCTCTGAACTACTAACTCAATTCCAACTCTCTAACCATCATACCAGATACATGAAAAGGTTTCTGACTAACTCATCAGGAATTTCAACCATCCTTGTCGTTCCATACTCTATTCATTTAGACCAATCGGGTATTCTACACTCTTGTGATTACTAAACAATTTGAACTTAGATCAATAAAAATAATATCTCCATAATTTCAATACAAATACATCCGCAATCGATTCCAAATCTTGAACAGGATAGATACCTTCGTGACGTCCCAATCGTCGTAAAGTATAAGATGTGAATTTACCTTCTTATATTAAAACACTATCAAAAATCATATTAAACACATAACAACATCTAAATACCATAATGTAAAGCCCCGGTTTATTTATTTAATTATTCAATTTAAATAATTGGATAATTGTTGTGTGTTGTGTGAATTGTGAAGTTTGATAGTGTGTTGAGAGAAGATATGGTGTTATTTTAATTTATATAAGTTTAAATAATTTATATTTAAATTATAAATTATTTGCATGCATTGTTGTTGATGTGTATGATGTGAATGTATATATTGTTGATGTGTATGGTGTGGATGCATATGTTGATGATGTGTTTGTTGTAGATGTGTAGTTGGGTTGTGATTCTTGTTGTGATAAGTATGTTGTTGTTGTACTTATGTGATATATGCCTTATATTTATATCATCTTTCTCTTTTAATTGATTTAAGAATCTCACCCTTTCTTTTTTAATGTTACCCCTATTTTGGTAACGTGCATATACTCAGGAGTAGTCGTGGTCGTGGTGTCCGCTCTAATACGTTACATGGGAATCGGGAACGTTGTTCTGTTGTTTGAGTTCATTTATTATGTTTGAAACGTGTTGGTGTTGTTTTAGAATTTTCAAACTATTTTCTATTTTAATAATGATACTACAGTTTAGTTTTTCCGCTGCTTAAGTTGAATAATTTTCCATTTCATGTTATGTATCAAATTTTAAGAGCATTGATTTGAAAGGTTGAAAGTAGCACCCTGAATTAAGAATGGAATTTTACTCTGATTTTTCATATTTTATTTATTAAAAATTGCAGGGAAAATTCGAGGTGTTACAAATAGTATCAGAGCAGGTTTGTCCGTCTGACCAAGTCATCGAGTCGTCAAGTTGTTGTCGTTGTCGTAGTTGAGGTCTGTGATATAGGTGTTTTGATCGTTGTATCTTGTTGTTGTTGCTTAGCAGTTGAGAATGGCTAGAAGGAATGACATTGTACTTGCTGCCGCTATGCAAGATATGGCCCAAACTGTGTAGAATCCACTGAATGTTGGGGACATCGAGAATGATGAATTCCGGAAGAACAATCTGCCTACTTTCAAGGGAAAGCATGACCCAGATGGGGAGCAAGAGCGAATCAAGGAGATCGAAAGGATCTTTCGGGTGATAGAATGTTTTGAGGCACGAAAGGTGTAGTTGGGTTCCCACAAGATGGTAGGAGAAGCTAATGATTATAGGGTCGGTACTCAGCAATGATTGGAAGTGTCGGGTGAGGTGATCACTTGGATTGTGTTTAAAAGGGAGTTCTTGAGGAAATATTTTCCTGAAGATGTTTGAGGAAAGAAAGAGATAGAGTTTCTGGAATTGAAGCAGGATAGCATGTCAGTGGTAGAGTATGTTGCTAAGTTCTCACATTTGACCAAGTTCGATCCGCATTAGAGTGAGGTGACTGTTGAGTTCTTGAAGTGTACAAAATTCGAGAGTGGTTTGAGGCCTGAGATTAAACAAGCTATTGGCTAAAAGGATCAGAAGATTTCCCTATTTTGTTAACTGTTGTAGGATCTTTGAGGAATATAGCAAGGCTCAAGCAGATCATTTCAAAGGTTTGGCTGAGAGTAGAGGAAAGCAACAGATGCACCGCGGGAAGCCTTATAGAGCTCCGATTGATAAAGGTAAGCAGAGAATTGTTGATGGCAAGAAGACAAGTGGGGGAGGAGCTTTTGTTCCTCTGAAGTGTTACAGATGTGGTGAGTTGGGTCATCGTGTCAGTGAGTGCACAAGTGACGTGAATAAATGCTTCAAATGTGGACATCCTGAGCATTTGATCACAGATTGCAAGACTAACATGGTGACTTTCTACAACTGTGGAGAGCAAGGCCATATCAGCACTCATTGCCCAAATCCGAAGAAAGCTTCAACTGGAGGGAAAATGTTTGCTTTGACAGGAACTCAGACTTCTAGTTAGGATCGACTAATTAGAGGTATTTGCTAAATTAATGATACGCATTTGATTGTTATGATTGATACTGGTGCAACACACTATTTTATTATTGTTGATTGTGTGAAAAGATTAGGTCTCGTTGTTTCTTCGATGAAAGAAGGAATGGTTATCTAAACTCCTGCGAAGGGATTGGTTACTACTTCTCTGGTTTGTTTGCAGTGTCCTTTATCGATTTATGGTAGGGACTTTGGTGTCGATCTCGTTTGTTTGTTGTTGGAGGGTCTTGATGTGATTTTGGGACTGAACTAGTTGGAGTTCAACCATGTTCAATCATTCCATTTAGGTGGGCATCAGCAAGACATAAGTCTTCATCTTAAACGTTGTGTTTGTCAATCCAGTCCATCTTAATAATGCAAATGTATGCGGTATGAAAATGGCATATAACACATCAAACATCATAAACATCGTTCAATCACATCATCTTTAATCATCTTACATCATCGTAACATCACAACATCGTTGGTCATAAGACCTATAACAAAATACATCATCGCAACGGTATAAAATCATCTTAATCGTCTTAGTTTAACATCTAATAATTCATCATTAAAAATTTTCAACTACACTCGTCAAATGATCATATTATTAACCTTTAATAACATCTATCATCCTATACTAATCCTTAAACATATTACGGAACAGCAGAAAAAGGAACAGACGTGAAACGATAGGTGAAACGCTACAAAATCACGAAAACGTAACCCTGCTGCCCAAACGCGTATCAAACACGTATCAGCTTTCCCATACGCATATTAGTGTACGCCCATACGCACACCATACGCAAACGACCAGAGGGCCTGAAAATCCACCCTCTCATACGCGTAACAGGCAGCGTAACTACCATGTGTTACGCGTAACACCTGCCCCCATACACGTATCGCAGATCTGATATGCAATCCACCAGAGACCTCCTCAATTCAACTTCTACTACGGGGTTCATCATTCTATCACTCTGATTCAGTCCTATTTGGGTTTCTATCATGTTTTAGACTCATAATTCTTCATCTTATCACTCATCTATTATTACTACACCAATTATCAACCTATTATCATCATCTAAATCCAATTTCGTCACAAATTCAACACACATCTCAGAAAATCTTCATAGTAATTATTCATAACAGCAACAACAGTATATTCATAACAGACATACCAACATCAATTCATCATCATACAAAATTGCACACCAAACATCATACAACAACAAGGAAAATCAAACAACCATATCCCATACATACAGATTATTTTCTCCCGGTTATAAGATATGAATCCCACGCTTACCTTTTGGATTGAATAGAGCTCGAATCTACGGTTGAAGCTCTCTACGAAAATCTCCACGAAATCCTTAGTCCTAGCTCTTGATCTCCTAAGACTCGTTCTTCTCTCCAAAATTCTGATCATGACTAATTCCCTATAAACCCTTGTTATTTTAATTAAAATGTCTTAAAATAATACTAATATTATTATTTACCAAAAATTCATTTAATTAATCCATTAATGGGCTTCTAACTACGCTTATTAATATTACTACTAATACCTCTCCCAAAATAAGTTTAACCCGCAACTCGACTTAAAATAACTTAAATCTCTTAATCATCTTAATGACAAACATCACACATCGCAATTAACAACAAATCTTCTCAAATAATTTAATTTAATTAATTAATTAAATCGGGGCGTTACAACTCTCCCCCACTAGAACATTTTCGTCCTCGAAAATCTTACCTCGATCAAACAACTCAGGATAAGACTCCTGCATCTTGCTTTCTAATTCCCACGTCATACTCTCTCCAGCAGCTCATAGCAAAAAAAAAAACTTCATTAACGTTATCTCCTTGCCTCGCAAGGTTTTCATCTCTTGATCCTCAATACGTACCGCTATAGTCTCCTCCTTGAGATTATCTCGTACTTGTATATCATCCATACTAACAACGTGAGACGGATCAGAAACATACTTTCGGAGTTGCGAAACGTGAAACACATCATGCAAACTCGACAAATTATGCGGTAAAGCCATTCGATAAGCAACTTTTCCAACTCTATCCAAAATCTGTTATGGACCAATAAATCTCGGAGTAAGCTTCTTAGACTTCAACGCTCTTCCAACACCAGTTACAGGCGTAACTCTCAGAAACACATGTTCACCGGCTTGGAATTCTAAATCCTTTCTTTTCTTATCATTATAACTCTTTTGTCTGCTCTGAGACATTTTCATCTTTTCTTTGACCAACTTAATCTTCTCTATAGCCTCTCGAACTATCTCAGGTCCAAGCACTACACTTTCACCAGATTCATGCCAATATAATAGATTCCTGCATCCCCGACCATACAATGCTTCAAAAGGTGCCATCCCAATACTAGAATGATAACTGTTGTTATACATGAATTCTATCAATGGAAGATAAGTATCCCACGAACCTCCCTGTTCAAGAAAACAAGCTCTCAACAAGTCCTCCAATGACTGAATAGTCCTCTCAGTATGTTCATCTGTCTGAGGATGATAAGTTGAAATCAACCTCAACTTAGCACCCAATGCCTCTTGCAAACTCTTCCAAAACTCTGACGTAAACCTCAGATCTCTATCCGACACAATACTCAACGGAACACCATGCAGCTTCACAATTACTCTGACATATATGTCAGCCAACTTAGACACCGGAAAATCGATATTGATAGGAATGAAGTGAGTCGACTTCGTTAACCTATCAACAATTACCCAAATCGAATTTTTTCCTCTTGCAGTATTAGGAAACCCTGTAACAAAATCCATAGAAATTTTATCCTATTTCTATTCTGGAATCTCCAACAGTTGCATCAACCCGGAAGGCTTCTTGAAATTTTGGGATCAGATACGTGATGTCGAACCAGATGTTTAAACACTTGAAATCTTAAACAAAACTTAATGAGCTGGTAAATTAAATAACACAGGAAATTGTTAACCCAGTTCAGTGTATCTCCACACTTACATCTGGGGGCTACCAAGCCAGGAAGGAAATCCAATATAAGTAATATTAATTATGGAGTTAAACCAACCAGTTTAATCTTTCACTTAATATCTACCCAAGGCAATTTCTACCTAAGACTCAACTTAGATATGAGTACCTACTCACTCCCCCTCAATCACACAGTGATCTTTACAATGATTAATAAAATTGAAGTCACACTTCAAACACAACAACTTGATCTTACTTAAAAGTTTCAATCAAGACACAATTCACTTTTTGCTTAAAAGCTCATAAAGTGACAAACAATTAAAACCTGCTTAAAACAACTAGCTTCACAAACACCCTTTACAGTCTTCTTAAATTCGTATTTTTTCTTGAGTGTTTCAGTTCCTTAAATAGATGCTTGGTTTGTGGGCTTTTTACAAATTATCCAGACTTTGATAAATCCCACATTCATCTCCTTGAATTAGGGTGAGTTAGTTTGTTGTCTCCTTGAATCAAGGTGAGTTAGTTATTCTGTTACACTGGAACCAGATAACTAAGCTTCCTAAATATGCACCTTGGAGTGCTTATCTTTTTACAATTAATTCCAGATAATTTCTCCTGAATTTACTCACTTCTGTTACGCATCATTTAAGTCTGATAGAAGGTTTACGATGTCACAACATCTGGTGTGACATCCTGATGTCTTGAACTAAGTTCATTAACTTTTACTTTGTTTGTCAATGTCACAACATCTGGTGTGACATCCTGAACTAAGTTCATAACTTTTTGTTTGTCAAAAATTTTGCCAATTCTTAACATCTACACTTCTGATGATCAACCTTCGACTTTTGGAAAGTCAAACATACATACATAAAATGTGTTATATCTTCCTTCATGTGAGAGCTAATAATTTTCTCCCCCTCAAACCTGTATGTATACTGCTATGACTTGTTCAACAGACTTTGATATACCAATGAACATTCAAAAATAACTTAGTTCAGAAGACAGAAATTAACATCAACATTGTTCATCAAACAGGCATTAACAGCAGCAGCATTGTTACACTTCTCCCCCTTGTTAGACAGAAATTAGGGGCCAACCATTACAGAAAAAAACAGAAATACAAAGCAAAACAGACAATACATTTTCCACCACACACAGCTTCACTCAGACTCAGTATACTCTGTATCTTCTGCATCCTCAAACTCAGCATCAGATTCATCAACATTCTTGGCCACCTCTTCCAGCTCCAGCCTTTGAATTATGTCCTCAAGCTTCATCTTCCTTTCATCCAGCTCTTTGCAAGTTGTCTTGAGCTCTGCAATTAGGGCTGCCTTGGATATAGGAGTCTTGACATTAGATGGTCCAGCAGATGTCCCACTTGGAGCTTCAACATCTGCAGCATGATGGCCCAGAAACAGTTTGTAGTGAAAGGACAGTGGACTTTCCCTCTTACAGATAGAATCCTTATCAGTAAGGATGCCTAAATATTGGTTGAGAATTACTCCACAAAGCAGTAAGGGGAAGGCTATTGGAAGCTTGATTACTGAGGTTCCTGCATGCTTTAGAGTCTGGTCAAATATATATGCCCCATAGTCCAACTTGGTTTGGGTGCCTACAGCACAGATAAACCTCCCAAGCCCAGTAGCTATAGATGAGGTGTGGTTGGTGGGGACCCAGTTGACTGTTCCAATCCTGTGCAGCATAGCATACTTTCTGGTTAACAGGCTGACAGATAGTTTGCCTTTGTCTGGCCATGACTTGACCTGGTTGGCTGTGATGATTTTGCAGACTTGGTTGTCAGTTTTGCCCAGTTCATTTGGCCCATCTAATTCTCTTCCTAGGTACTGATTTATCACCCTAGGAGAAAAATCAACACATCTCCCCCTGACATATACCTTCCTGAAATCCTCAGATTTCCCATCAACACATCCTTCTTGTAGATTAACTATGAATTCTTTTACCAGTAGTTCATAACAAGGAGAAAAGGTGGAGACAGTTTTGAATAAACCAGCATTGGAGATTAAATCTATTACCTCAGTGCACTCCAAAGCATTGCTACCCATCTCTCTTTCCAAAGCCACCCTTCTTTGATAGACATACTTCCACTTGCTTACACTGGAGACATGGTGGAAGGACACATTGTCCAGGGGTGCTTCAGGAACAGCAGTGGCAGTCCTAGGAGGTGCTGGCTTCTTCCTGGGTTGGGATGTTGGGACATCCTCCTCAACATCAGAGTCAGATGGAGTTGTAGCCTTCCTCTTCTGGGTGCTTACCATACTCCATTGCTTTGTAGGTCCAAAGGCAACTTTGACCTTGTCCTTCTTGGGAGTTAACTGCCTCTTCTCAGGAGTTGCATGAGCAGCTGGCTTCTTATCCTTCCTAGCCCTAAGCCTCTTGGCTATGCTGGGATTAACAGAAGCTATGATCTCTGTGTCAGAGTCATCATCCAGATTTTCAACTGGTGGAGGTTGGGAAGCCTCTTTCTCAACAGCTTGATCATTAGGAGCTTGATCATCAGTAGCTTTATCATCAGTAGCTTTATCATCATCACTTGGGGCTTTGTCCTGGCCCTCAGATGTTTTAGCATTGTTTGGGACATCCTGTGAAGTAGGTACCTCTTCTTCAGCTTGGCTGCTTGGGTCATCTTGCGGAGCAGGCATACTGTTCAGGGGAACAGACACCCCAGGCACAACTCTTTGTTCAGCCAGGATCCTATTTACAAGCTGTTTGATTGATGCATCCACATAAGCAGATGCTTTGGGGGTACTGGAAGATGAAGGGGTTCCCTTGCTTTTGCTGAAGACTGGATCCTTAGGTCTTCTTGCATGTGGAGTCCTGGGTTTTTGAGCAATAGGAATGCTTCCTCTGATCTCATTTATAGGAGTAGCATCCATTGGTACTACAGAAATTTGAGTTGCGTTCACTACATCTTCTTGATTGAGACCCTCATTAAAGGAGTTAGGGTTCTGATGTTGAGACATTTTTTCGATTGTAGCGGAAATGTTGAAAGGTTTGGATGAGTTTAGAGATTCAGCTGTAGCATGCAAAACGTTTAGTGGAGCTAATGAGGATGTGAGGAGTTGAAAGCACGTTTGTACATTTATAGAATCCGTTGCTATTGGAACTTTTAAGATTGGAATACAAACAGTTATTGGCCAGACTGGTGCTGCCATCTGGTGATCATGCCACACGATGTCATGAGACATGCTGGATCTTCTCCATAACTGCTATATTTCACATATGCAGATTCCCAATTTACCCCTTAGGTTTTCAAATTGGGTAGCATCCAAAGCCTTAGTAAATATGTCAGCTAATTGCAGCTCTGTGGCTACATGCTCTAATGTGATCACCTTCTCTTCCATAAGGTCTCTGATGAAGTGATGTATGATATCTATGTGCTTAGTTCTGCTGTGTTGGATAGGATTTTTGGAGATGTTAATAGCACTTAAATTGTCACAGTACAATGTCATGACATCTTGTGGGACATTGTATTCTGTGAGCATTTGTTTCATCCATACCAGCTGTGAACAACTGCTGCCAGCTGCAATATATCCAGCTTCAGCAGTGGATAAGGACACACAATTTTGTTTCTTACTAAACCAAGAAATTAAATTGTTCCCTAGAAAGAAGCATCCTCCTGATGTACTCTTTCTATCATCAGCACTTCCAGCCCAGTCAGCATCACAAAATCCAGTGAGAATTGGTTCACAACCATGAGAGTACATTATGCCATAGTCACATGTACCATTTACATATTTCAAGATCCTCTTAACCTGGTTTAGATGGCTCACTTTTGGTTCAGCTTGATACCTTGCACATACACCTACTACAAAAGCTATATCTGGTCTGCTAGCTGTAAGATATAGTAGACTTCCAATCATGCTTTTGTACAAGCTTTGATCCATACTCTCACCTTTTTCATCCTTTGTCAATTTTAAATGAGTGGGGGCAGGTGTTCTCTTGTGACTTGCATTGTCCATCCCAAACTTCTTGACAGTGTTCTTTGCATACTTGCTTTGGGATATGAACATGGAGTCCTCCATCTGCTTGATTTGCAGTCCAAGGAAGTAGGTTAGTTCTCCCACTAGGCTCATTTCAAACTCAGACTCCATTTGAGTAACAAAATGTTTAACCATCCTATCTGACATCCCACCAAACACTATGTCATCCACATATATCTGAGCAATCATAACTTTTCCCTCTTCATCCTTTACAAACAGGGTTTTGTCTATTCCACCTTTCCTGTATCCATGTTTAATGAGAAAGGTGGTCAGTCTTTCATACCATGCTCTGGGAGCTTGCTTTAGACCATACAGAGCCTTCCTCAGCTTATATACATGATCTGGACAGCTTGGATCAACAAATCCCTTTGGTTGCTCCACATATACTTCCTCATTAAGGTACCCATTTAGGAAGGCACTTTTAACATCCATCTGAAATAGTTTGAACTTTAAGATGCAAGCAATTCCTAGAAGTAGTCTGATGGATTCAAGTCTTGCTACTGGTGCAAAAGTTTCATCAAAATCTACCCCTTCAATTTGTGTATACCCTTGAGCCACAAGCCTAGCCTTGTTTTTTGTAACTAATCCCTGCTCATTAGACTTATTTTTGTACACCCACTTAGTGCCAATCACATTAATGTCATCAGGCCTAGGAACAAGATCCCATACTTCATTCCATGTAAACTGGCCTAATTCTTCCTGCATAGCAGAGATCCAGTACTCATCATTAAGAGCTTCCTTGATGTTCTTAGGTTCTATCTTTGAAACAAAGAAGGAGCCTGAGATCACCTCTCTTGATCTAGTGATGACACCTCTGTTGGGATCACCAATTATCAGTTCTTTAGGATGATCTTTCTGGATTCTGATGGAGGGAGGTTTGTTGGATTGCTCTGACCTTGCCTCAGTTAAAGTGAAGTCAAGATTATCACTTTCTATTTCAACTTCAGTTTGATTGTCAGCAGATGTTCCAACATCATCAGCAACATCTGTCTTTGCATAGTCATCATCAATAATCACATTTATTGACTCCATTATAACCTTGGTTCTGGAGTTAAATACTCTGTAAGCTCTGCTATTTATGGAGTATCCAAGAAATATCCCTTCATCACTCTTAGGGTCCATCTTCCTTCTTTGATCCCTATCAGCCAGAATGTAGCACTTACTTCCAAATACATGAAAGTACTTGACTGTAGGTTTTCTACCCTTCCAGACTTCATAGATGGTGGATAAAGTTCCCTTTCTTAGTGTGACTCTATTGTGGATGTAGCATGTTGTGTTCATAGCTTCAGCCCAAAAATACAGGGGTAACTTCTTGGCATGAATCATGGCTCTTGCTGACTCCTGAATAGTTCTGTTTTTCCTTTCAACAATCCCATTCTGTTGAGGGGTGATGGGAGAAGAATACTCATGGTTGATCCCTTCTGAAGAACAGAAATCTGAGAATTTTTTATTCTCAAACTCCTTTCCATGATCACTTCTTATTCTGACCACACAGCTTGCTTTTTCTCTTTGGATCATATGGCACAGATCTTTAAATACCTCAAACACATCAGACTTTTCTTTGATGAAGCTTATCCAGGTATATCTTGAAAAGTCATCAACAACCACATAGGCATATCTTTTTCCACCAAGACTCTCTACCTGCATTGGTCCCATAAGATCCATGTGCAATAATTCCAAGACTTTGGAAGTTGTCAGATGTTGAAGCTTTGGGTGTGACATCTTGGTTTGCTTGCCTATTTGACATTCACCACAAACTTTACTTTCATCAATCTTAAGTCTTGGGATCCCTCTTACAGCCTCCATAGATATGATCTTCTTTATTCCTCTGAGATGGAGATGACCCAGTCTTTGATGCCACAGCTTCACTTCTTCTTCTTTGGCTAAGGAACAAGTAGATGTGAGGCTGAAATCTTGGGGTTCCCACATATAGCAGTTGTGTTTTGATCTGGTTCCTCTCATGACAACTTTCTGTTCTTCATCAGAAACTATGCACTCAGTTTTGGTGAAGTTGACACTGTAACCTTGGTCACATAACTGACTTATGCTGATCAAGTTAGCAGTTAATCCTTTTACCAACAGCACACCATCTAGACTTGGTACACCTGAGCAGTCCAGGGTCCCAACTCCCTTGATTTCCCCCTTTGCTCCATCTCCAAAGGTTACATAGCTGGATGAGTGTGACTTTAAGCCTACTAACAGATTCTTCGGTCCAGTCATGTGCCTTGAGCAGCCACTGTCAAAATACCAGTCTTCCTTAGCAGATACTCTGAGAGATGTATGTGCTATAGATGCAACAACCTGCTTGGACCATTTGTGCCTGTTGTGAGGTTTCCTTTTATGCATCTGCCCTGAGTAGTGTCCATCTCTAGAGATCCAAGGTTGCCTGGTGAACTTGTTCTTAGGTATGTACTGGTAGCTTTGATCAGTATAAAGACTAGTTTTAGGTATCCAAATTTTCTTGGTGACCTTTGTCTTCTGCTCAGGGAGGTGATGAGAACTCTGATTTGGGTATCCATGCAGTTTGTAGCAAAAAGGTTTGATGTGACCAAACCTTCCACAGTGATGGCATCTCCATCTTTGATATTTCTTTTTCATCATGTTTTTGTCATGATGTTGAGACATCTGCTTGAACATCTTGTTTGACTTCATGGGATTTGGAGTTGTTTGGCTGGTGCTAGCCTCAAAGTTTTGAGCTTTATTAAATCCCAGCCCAGTCCTATCCCCTGAGTGCTTGTTGTTGTTGAGAATGGCATCCAGTGTGTTTGAGCCACTGTTCAGCATTCTGACAGATTTGGACATATTCTCCATTTTGGAGTTGAGTAGGCTGACTTCACTTTTCAAAGTGTCAATGATCTCTAGATGACTTGCCTTTTCAGCCTTTAATTCCTCAATCTGCTTCTTCTTCTGTTTATTTTCCATGCATACTTCAGTTCTCCTTTTACACAGCATCCTGTAAGATGCTTCAAGCTCTTCAAATGTCAGATCCTCATCATTGGATCCTTCAGTTTCACATACTCCAGCTAGAGCAGTGATGTGCTTAGCAGATTCTTCTTCTGACTCACTACCTGAGTCTTCATCTGACCAAGACACAGAGAGACCTTTCTTTTGCTTCTTTAGATAGGTTGGGCATTCACTTCCAATGTGTCCATACCCTTCACATCCATGACATTGGATCCATTTTCCTTGGTTAGTCTTCTCATCATAGTTTGACCTTCTATTAGAGTCATAAGGTCTTTTATTCTCAGAGGTTTAGTTTCTTCCACTTGGTCTGGGCCTGTTTTCCATTCTTTTGAGAATTTTGTTAAATTGTCTTCCAAGCATAGCAATTGATTCTGATAAGTTGTCCTCAGAGCCTGCTTCATGACTTTCTTCTTCTTTATCAGTGTTTGAGACCAGGGCTATGCTTTTGTTTTTCTTCATAATTGTATCATTCATTCCCATCTCAAAGGTTTGAAGAGAACCAATGAGCTCCTCAACCTTCATTTTGCAGATGTCCTGAGATTCTTCTATGGCAGTAACCTTCATGTCAAACCTCTTTGGCAGTGATCTGAGAATCTTCCTTACCAACTTTTCATCACTCATCTTCTCTCCCAAGGCACCAGAAGTATTAGCAATTTCCAGGATGTTCATGTAAAACTCATGAATGGTCTCATCTTCCTTCATCCTCAAGTTCTCAAACTTGGTGGTGAGAAGTTGAAGTCTTGACATCTTCACCTTTGATGTTCCTTCATGAGTAGTTTTGAGAGTGTCCCAAACATCCTTGGCCAGCTCACAGTGATGCACAAGCCTAAATATGTTCCTGTCAATGCCATTGAATAAGGCATTTAAGGCTTTGGAATTTCCAAGTGCTGAATCTTCTTCCTCCTTGCTCCACTCTTCTTCAGGCTTCATCACTTTTGCCCCATCCTTATTGTCTTGGACAGGATGCTCCCATCCTTTGTTAACTGCTTTCCAAGCCCTGCTATCAAGAGATTTCAAGAATGCTACCATTCTTGGCTTCCAGTAATCATAGTTGGATCCATCCAAGATAGGTGGTCGATTCACAGATCCTACATCTTTGTCCATGTTCCCAAAATTTGCAGTCCCTAGATCTCACCCAGTTATACAGGCAGGGTGCCTGCTCTGATGCCAATTGAAATTCTGGGATCAGATACGTGATGTCGAACCAGATGTTTAAACACTTGAAATCTTAAACAAAACTTAATGAGCTGGTAAATTAAATAACACAGGAAATTGTTAACCCAGTTCAGTGTATCTCCACACTTACATCTGGGGGCTACCAAGCCAGGAAGGAAATCCAATATAAGTAATATTAATTATGGAGTTAAACCAACCAGTTTAATCCTTCACTTAATATCTACCCAAGGCAATTTCTACCTAAGACTCAACTTAGATATGAGTACCTACTCACTCCCCCTCAATCACACAGTGATCTTTACAATGATTAATAAAATTGAAGTCACACTTCAAACACAACAGCTTGATCTTACTTAAAAGTTTCAATCAAGACACAATTCACTTTTTGCTTAAAAGCTCATAAAGTGACAAACAATTAAAACCTGCTTAAAACAACTAGCATCACAAACACCCTTTACAGTCTTCTTAAATTCGTATTTTTTCTTGAGTGTTTCAGTTCCTTAAATAGATGCTTGGTTTGTGGGCTTTTTGCAAATTATCCAGACTTTGATAAATCCCACATTCATCTCCTTGAATTAGGGTGAGTTAGTTTGTTGTCTCCTTGAATCAAGGTGAGTTAGTTATTCTGTTACACTGGAACCAGATAACTAAGCTTCCTAAATATGCGCCTTGGAGTGCTTATCTTTTTACAATTAATTCCAGATAATTTCTCCTGAATTTACTCACTTCTGTTACGCATCATTTAAGTCTGATAGTAGGTTTACGATGTCACAACATTTGGTGTGACATCCTGATGTCTTGAACTAAGTTCATTAACTTTTACTTTGTTTTTCAATATCACAACATCTGGTGTGACATCCTGAACTAAGTTCATAACTTCTTGTTTGTCAAAAATTTTGCCAATTCTTAACATCTACACTTTTGATGCTCAACCTTCGACTTTTGGAAAGTCAAACATACATACATAAAATGTGTTATATCTTCCTTCATACCAGACCACCAAAATAGCTTCTTCAAATCCTGATGCATCTTTGTAGCTCCCGGATGTATACTCAAATTACTTCTATGACCCTCCTCAAGAATACTCTTTTACATATCAGCATCATCAGGAATACAAATCCGATCATGCAATCTTAAAACACCGTTTGCATCCATCTTGAAATCACTCTTCTCTGATTTAACACATCCAACCATAATATCTACCAGCTTTACATCTAACTGAGCCTCTCTAATTTTATCCAGAAAATCATTATTAATCTTCAACATACCCAACTTTACACTCTGCAATGTCACTTTACAAACCAAACACATATCACGGAATTGCTCGATCAACTCTAGCTCTTTAATCATTGTTGCCGACATATGCAAAGTCTTTCGACTTACAGCATCGGCTACAATATTAGCTTTATCCGGATGGTAATTCAAACCAAAATAATAATCCTTCAACAATTCCAACCACCTGCGTTGTCTCATATTCAATTCTTTCTGATCAAACAGATACTTCAGACTCTTATGATTGCTAAACACTTCAAATCTAGAACCATAAAGATAATGCCTCCAAATCTTCAGTACAAAAACAACTGCAGCAAGTTCTAAATCATGCGTAGGATAATTCTTTTCATGCACTCGCAACTGCCTCGATGCATACACAATAACCTTATTATTCTACATAAGCACACATGTAACACCCCATTTCTACCCGACTTTATAAATTAAAATCAGAGTTATAAAATTTTATCAACAAACATGGGATATCACATTTTCCAGCTTTTAAAATCAAATAACAACTTCAATAATATAATAACTTCGAAAAACAACGCAGCGGATCAACATGTTTCAACTCTTAAACAACTTTGAATAAATCAATCATCAAAATAATCTCAACTTGGTTCTTCAACATAAAACAACTTAAAACTAATTCATAAACTTAAACAAAATCATAAAAGCAAAACAAGCGTTTATCCCCCCGAAGTGCTATGTATCAGAGCGATAAACACCAACTCGAAGCTACTAAGTACTAGACTCTTTGTTACCTGCATGTTACCAACAGAGAGTAACATTCAAACAGAAGGGGTGAGATATCGAATAACATAAACAAGATACAATAATCGATATGTGAATGAGATAGTCATATAATCACACCACTTCCTACAATCAACACACAATCTTGCAACCAACGATGGATAACAACGTAAATAATGCAATGTGTATGAAACTCGAATTAAATATGCATATGGTACCATTTGGAGTAAACTCCCAACTTGAAACATTTCCAGGTTATCGAGACATTATCAACTTATTTTCCAATTTAGGCCAACTTGAATCGAGCATACACTCCAACTTGAAATATGCACATGTATGCAACTAAGAATGGCATACAACAACAACAACAACAACAATATAATTATCAACTTATCAATATAATGACTTGAATAACTCAGCAACATGAATCAACATGGTCATAGGACCTACATCATATTAATCTTCCCAAAAATCGGGACAACACAGCTTATAACAACTTTAACACCACTTCAACGTGAAAACGACAATTTACGACTTTAATCGACTAAATTACTAAATTAATAATTTTAAACTCTCAAATCTATTCTAATCGACTTATTTTTTCTTTACCTTAATTCTAAGATCAATCCAACTTGAAACGGATGGGAAAACAGGTCGAATCGCCAAAAATCGCATTTTTCCGCACCTGCCCTGCTCATACGCGTATGGCCTCCTTCATACGCGTATGGCCTAGTTGTGTTACGCATAATTCCTGTGTATAGGGGTCTTGTTACATGTATCTCCCTGCTTGATACACGTAACACCAGATCTGTTACGCAAATGGACAGAAAGCCTACAATTCCAACTTTTCTGCTATTTCTCATATTTTCACCATTCTGTTCAATCTTAATTGTGTTTCTACACTGATTTTACTCTCAAAAACTTCTACAACTATTCATCTATCAATTCCTATGTTTAATTTTACGAAACCTAACTCCTTCTACACGAATTCTGTAACAACAGTCCAATAACAACACAGACAGCAGATGCAACAATGAATATATTAGCATTACAACAAGAAGAACATGTCTTTCATCAGATATCAAGACGAAATCAACAGCAACAAATCATACCAAAACTCATCAATGAATTTACACAAAAATCCCAACCTACATACGATCATCTAGTCTCGGTTATGGAATTCGAACCCCACCCTTACCTTGGATTGAAGGCAGCTCGAATTCACCGCAAAAATCTTTGACATAGCCTCTCCTTGATCTCCCTCTAAGGTTGTTCTTCTTACAAAAATTCTGATTAGTCTAATTAGATTTTTTCAGCTTGTTTTTACTAAACTCCCACTAATCCACTTAATTACTATGGGCCTAATTAGCACCCCCAACATTACTATTCTCATACAACAAAACCAAGCCCAACTTAATATTATCTCTATAATCATTATTATTATTATTATTCGACTTAATTAATTAAATCCGACTTAATCAATTTAAGCGACTCAAACACAACTTAACCCACAACATAAAAAACAACTTAAATGGCTTAAATGACTTAACGACAAGGACGACAAAACAACACGTAACAACTTATAATCGGGAAAATACGCTATAATATTTAATTAAATTAATTAAGTAAATATGGGCGTTACAACACCTCCTAAACCCATCAACGAAGCATCACAATACACTACAAACGGTTCATCTGGATTAGGCAATGTCGAAATCGGAGCCGACGTCAACCTCTTCTTTGACTCTGGAAAACTCTCTTCACAGCGGATATCCCAAACAAAAGCTTTACTCTTGCAAGTCAACCTACTCAACAAAAGTGCCAACTTAGAAAACCCTTCAATAAATCTTCTATAGTAACCAGCTAACCCCAAAGAGCTCCTAATCTCAGTAGCCGATCTTGGAGTTTCCCATTACAACACAACTTCTACTTTAGAAGGATCCACTGAAATACCACTACCTGAAATCACATGACCAAGAAAACTGACTTCTTTCAACCAAAATTCACACTTGGACAACTTCACGTATAACTTCTTCTCTCTCAAAACTCCCAACACAGTCCTCAAATGCTCTTTATGTTCCACTTCTGACTTAGAGTAAATCAGAATATCATCGATAAACACAACCACAAAATGATTAAGATACGTATGAAAAATATGATTCATGTACTCCATGAATACTCCCGGTGCGTTGGTAACACCGAAAGGCATCACCGAATACTCGTAATGTCCGTATCGTATTCTGAATGCATTCTTCTGAATATCCTCATCTTTCACTTTGATTTGATGGTAGCCCGACCTCAAATCTATCTTACTGAATACACAAGAACCTACCAATTGATTCATCAAATCAGCAATCCTCTAAAGCGGATACTTATTCTTGATCGTTACTTTATTCAACTATCTATAATCCACACATAGTCTCATACTTCCTTATTTCTTCTTCACCAACAACACTGGAGCTCCCCCCGGTGATACACTCGGCCTTACAAACTTTTTCTCAAGCAACTCTTCCAACTGCTTCTTCAACTCTGACAATTGTGATGCAGACATCTGATATGGTGCCATCAAAACAGGTATAGTACCAGGTACAAGATCAATTGTAAACTCAACCTCCCTCTCTGGCGGCACATCAGGAATTTCATCAGGAAAAATCTCAGGAAAATCACTTACTACTTGCAGTTCCTCAATCTTAGCTTTGCTTTCAATAGACAATGTTTCCATCAATGAAAACATATGAGCTTCCTCTTTCATCAATTTATGCAACTCTCTAAAAGACAGCAACCCAACTCCTTCCTCTTCTGGAGTAGAAAACCTCATTGACTTATGATAACAATTTATATGAACATAGTTATACTTTAACCAATTCATACCTAGGATTACATCCATCCCAGTCAATGGTAGACAAACCAAATCAACCAAGAAATCTTTATCGAAAATCAAAAAAGGACACTTCAAACACATAAGAGAAGTAGTCATTGATCCCAAAGCCGAAATCTCGACGATTAACTCTCCATTCATAGCAGACAACTTAAGACCCAATCTCTTAACACAATCAGCAGAAACAAAACAACGCGTTGCACCAGTATCAATAATAGTAATTAAAGGAATACTATTAATGAAACATGTAACTCTAATAAGCATATCCTTGCTAGCGGTCTGAGTCCTGCCAACACGAACACTTTTCCCGTCTGAGCTTTCTTCGGCTTCTGACACTTGCTACCAATTTGTCCCTCTTCACCGCAATTAAAACAGACTACCTCTTTATGCTTAAAATCATTTATGGTATGCCCAATCTTGCCACATCAGAAACATCTCTTAACTTTAGTAGTACAAACGTTGCTCTTGTGTCCAACTTAACCACACTTGAAACAAACAATACTAGCAGGAGCATCTCCCCCACTATTTCTCTGACTGGAAGCAATCTTCTACTTTCCCTTGCCAGTAGAAACATCATAAGGTTTGCCACGATTCTGTTGGTGCTTGCCTCTTCTGTCATTCACAATCTTATAATGAGCATTACTATCTTCTTCGAAGATTCTGCAGCTATCAACCAGATCAAAAAACACTCGAATCTTCTGGTACCCCACAACCTTCTTAACATCAGAGCGTAACCCATTCTCAAATTTGATGCACTTAGAGAATTCTGCTCCAGCCCCATCGTAATATGGATAAAACTTAGACAATTCAGTGAACTTAGCAGCATAGTCAGTCACTGACATGTTTCCCTGTTTCAACTCAAGGAACTCAACGTCTTTCTTACCGTGAACATCTTCAGGGTAATACTTTCTCATAAACACCCTACAAAAAACAGCCCAAGTAACCTCTTCACCTTCCGCTTCCAATCTCGCACGAGTCTCTAACCACAAGTCATCGGCCTAAAGCGCCAACATATGCGTACCATAGCAAACCTTCTGTGCTATCGTATAATCCATCACTCGGAAGATCCTTTCAATCTCCTTCAACCATTCCAATGTTGCATCAGGGTCATAGTTACCCTTGAAAGTAGGCGGATTCTCCCTCTGAAAATTCGCCAAACTATGAGATCCATCATTCTCTCAAGCATTCGGTAGGTTATGCACAGCTTGAGCCATTGCTTGCATTGCAGCAGCCATAGCAGCATCATTTCTCCCAGCCATCTCAACTTAACACCACAACAAGAAAAAAGATCAACATAAAAATAACAATACTCGATTGTTAAACAACTACAACTTGACACTTGGCCGGACAGACCGACCTGCTCTGATACCACTAATGTAATACCTCATTTCTACTAGCAATTAAATATAAATGAGATCAGAGTTCAACAAAAACGGGGTACCACATTTTTCTTCCTTAAAACCATTCATCACAAATATAACAAGTAATAAGTCATGTCTTCACTACGCAGCGGAATCATTTAAATCATAACAACTCATCATAAAAATCAACTTCATAATAATCCATCTCAATTAAAAACATCATATTCTAAAATAAACATCTTAAATTCAAAACATAACAAAACGAAATTGAAATCATATTAACTCATTCTCTAATCCCCCCCCCCTCGAAGTGTTACATATCAGAGCGACCAACGACTCAAACCATTTAACGGGCTCTTCGCTACTCGGGATCACCTGCATGTTACCAACAGAGGGTAACATTCAAACAGAAGGGGTGAGATATCGAAAATTATAAACAGGATACAATAATCGGCATATACAAGTTAATGTCATTCATGCACCCATTCACATCATATTCATCATAAACATCGGGTCATTACAATGTCTATAACATCTCAATAATTCGTTCAAAAATGAAATTCAAATGCGACTCTACAATGCATATGGTACCATTCGGAGCGAACTCCCATCTCAAAAATCATGCCATTTAGGTGGGCATCAGCAAGACATAAGTCTTCCTCTTAAACGTTGTGTTTGCCAATCCAGGCCATCTTAATAATGCAAATGTATGTGGTATGAAAATGGCATACAAAACCATAAAACATTGTAAACATCGTTCAATCACATCATCTTTAATCATATTACATCATTGTAACATCACAACATCGTTGGTCATAAGACCTATATCAAAATACATCATCGCAACGGTATAAAATCATCTTAATCGTCTTAGTTTAACATCTAATAATTCATCATTAAAATTGTTCAACTACACTCGTAAAATGATCATATTATTAACCTCTAATAACATCTATCATCTTATACTAATCCTTAAACATCTTACGGAACAGCAGAAAAAGGAACGGACACGAAACAATATACGAAATGCTACGAAATCACGAAAACGCAACCCAGTTCCCCAAACACATATCAAACGTGTATCAACCATCCCATACACATATCAGTGTACGCCCATACGCGTACCATACGCAAACGACCAGAGGGCCTAAAAACCCACCCTCCCATACGCGTAACAGGCAGCGTAACCACCATGTGTTACACGTAACACCTGCCCCCATACACGTATCTCAAATCTGATATGTAATTCATCAGAGACCTCCTCAATTCAACTTCTTCTATGGAATTCATCATTCTATCACTTTGATTCAGTCCTATTTGGGTTTCTATCATGTTTTAGACTCATAATTCTTCATCTTATCACTCATCTATTATTACTACACCAATTATCAACCTATTATCATCATCTAAATCCAATTTCGTCACAAATTCAACACACATCTCAGAAAATATTCATAGCAATTTTTCATAACAGCAACAATAGTATATTCATAACAGACATACCAACATCAATTCATCATCATACGAAATCGCACACCAAACATAATACAACAACAAGGAAAATCAAACAACCTTATCTCATACATACAGATTATTTTCTCCCGGTTATAAGATACGAATCCCACCATTACCTTTTGGATTGAATGGATCTAGAATCTACGGTTGAAACTCTCTACGAAAATCTCCATGAAATCCTTAGTCCTAGCTCTTGATCTCCCAAGACTCGTTCTTCTCTCCAAAATTCTGATTATGACTAATTCCCTCAAAACCCTTACTAATCCTCTTTTCATTATTTTAATTAAAAGGTCTTAAAATAATACTAATATTATTATTTACCAAAAATTCATTTAATTAATCCACTAATGGGCTTCTAACTACATCTCTTAATATTACTACAAATACCTCTCAACTCGACTTAAAACAACTTAAATCGCTTAATCATCTTAATAACAAACATCACATATCGCAATTAACAACAAATCTTCTCAAAATAATTTAATTAAATTGATTAATTAAATTGGGGCGTTACAAAACCCAACTAGACTCAATGCATGTGGTACCATTTAACGATCCCTGTTTCATGATCCTAGTTTCCGTCGGAACTCTCGACCCCTATTTCATGGTCCAGTATGATCCATATTTCATGATCACACCCACGACCCCTGTTTCATGGTCACGTACTATCCATATTTCATGATCGCGCCAACAACTGTGATTATACACAATCACGCCAACAACAACAATTCCATCAAGGAATTCGGATGGACATTGTTACCCTACCTTGGTACACCATCCCATAACTATGCACATGCCATGAACCATCAATGATAATATGAAATGTCAACAACAATGACGACCTCATGCAACAACATCAACTACAACATGCGACAACATCAACAACAACAAACCACATCAACAACAATGTGCAACAACATCAACAACAACATATAACCACATCAACAACAATGTACAATAACATCAACAACAACATATAACAATATCAACATTCAAACAATTGACAAACACATGGTTTATCTCCACCAATTCGTCCCAAGAATAACATCACCTTGTTCTAACTAAAGATAATTATGTACCTCCTAAGGAAACACGCCAGGATACTCCACACATCATCGGCCCATCTATGGCCACAACATTGCCTTCCCCCTCACAAGGAAGCGAACAACGAGAACACCTGACCGTCTTCCCACAAGGATAACACCATTCTCTAAATAGTTGAATATTCCAAAACAACACACTTTCTCTCTCTCTCTCTCCCTTACAGTGACACGATATCCAATCACACAACATATGGAATATCTAAGAGAAGTAGATGCTTCTCCCCCATTTGTTTCATTCCCCGCATGAAAATGGAAAACATAACAAGTACCGACAATGTTTTCATACACACGTCGAATACTAGGGAATAACACAATTAAACAACCTGGTCGAACAGACCAACCTGCTCTGATACCACTTGTAACACCCTAAATTCCCCCGTAATATTTAATTAAGAAAATCAGAGTAAAATTTGAAACCAAACATAATTTAAGGCATTATTTTCAAGAACATACTTGCTCTTAAAAGACATGTCACATATAATAATTTTCAAAGCAACTTTAATCTGAAAATCATCATTATTACGCGGCGGAAAATTATTCATTTTGATTAATAAGTATACCGGTTTCGATTAACTTAAAGGAACGAATTTTCACATCACAAAACTACTAATCATTCTTTGATAAATAAAATAACATGAAATGTTCCCAACTCCCATTGTTACATATCAGAGAAGACTCCACACTAAAGTGAAGTACTTCGGCTTCACCAACCACGAACTATAACTACTCGTGATCAACTGCACGTTGCCCGCGTAGAGGCAACATTCAAACCGAAGGGGTGAGATTCTCAAATCAAGCAAAAGATAAAGAAGATATAAATAGAAAGCATTCATCATCAAGTTATTCAACATGTCATAACATCCAACGTGAATCACAGACCTCAATTTATATACAGATAAACACTGATAATCATATAAGACATCATACAAGACAACCAAAAAGAGAATGCAAATGAGACACAACTAGACTCAATGCATGTGGTACCATTTAACGATCCTTGTTTCATGATCCCAGTTCTCTTCAGAACTCTCGGCCCCTATTTCATGGTCCAGTATGATCCTTATTTCATGATCACGCCTATGACCCATGTTTCATGGTCACGTACGATCCTTATTTCATGACCGCACCAATAACTGTGATTATACACAATCACGCCAACAACAACAATTCCATCAAGGAATTCTGATGGACATTGTTACCCTACCTTGGTACACCATCCCACAACTATGCACATGCCATGCACTAGGGGTGTTCGCGGTTTGATTTGGATCGGTTTTGAAGTAAAATATCATCTGATCCAAAGATAAATTTACTTGCGATCTGGTTCCGTTTTGGATGATTGGTTAAAAAAATATGATCTGATCCGATCCAATTTCATGCGGTTTAATTTGGATTGGTTTTTTGGATATCCAAATTATAAATTATAACTTTTATTAATATTCTAAAAATACAAATAAATAGTAAGTTTGATATAATATATAATATACTATAGAAAAAGTTAATATTACAAGATGAAAAAAATAAAAATAAATAGATTAAATCAAACTATTAAATAGTTTAAAAAAATAGGTATTATCTAATATTAAATTAACACAACATATATACTAATAAAAAATAAATAAGTAAGAAATATATATATATATATATATATATATATATATATATATGTGTGTGTGTGTGTGTGTGTGTGTGTGTGTGTGTGTGTGTGTGTGTGTGTGTGGTTTGGTTTGGTTTGGATCAGGACATCCAAATACATCCAAAAAAATCGGTTTTTTGGGTTTTTTATCGGTTTTATGTTTTTATTTGGATTGGTTTGGATTTGAACATCCTTACCATGCACCATCAATGACAATATGCAACGTCAACAACAACAACAATGACCTCAGGCAACAACATCAACTACAACATGCGACAACATCAACAACAACATATAACCAAATCAACAACAACATGCAACAACATCAACAACAACATATAACAACATCAAAAACAAAGTACAACAACATCAACAACAGCATATAAAAACATCAACAACAACATATAACCACATCAACAACAATGTGTAATAACATCAACAACAACATATAACAACATCAACAACAACATATAACCACATCAACAACAACGTGTAACAACATCAACAACAACATATAACAACATCAACACATATATATACATGCTAACTCATTGTAGCACCCCAAATTTGCCCTCTCCTTTTTATCATCATTTTCATATCATGAGCATAGCATAAGCATACTGTATTCTAACATTTAGCATAGAAAAATGAAGCATGGTACCCTCATGCTCTAGCATAGGGCATATGATCAATCATATGGGAATTGGAGGTGCTACAAGTCAAGACAAAGGCCAAGTGACATTTCAAGAAGCTCACAAGGTGTTCTCATGTCTTATACAAGCCTAAAGTCATCCACAAAAGTCAAGAAGGGTGAAAGATCATCAGAAGATTAAGGAAGCAACTTTCTCTTACACAATTAAAATCCTAGGGTTTTGCATCTGAATAAGTATTTCTCATATCTTTGACCAATTCTTGTGGTCAAAGGCTTTATATGTTATTTGAAGCCTATGTATGAAATTTGGTGAGAAAACTCATTGAGAAGGTCAGTCAATTCATCAATTACTTGAGGAGGAAGAAATTGGTCAATTGTGCATCTGAAAAGTCGACTGTGAGATTTCAAGGGCTCCAATCCTATTTTTCAAGTCAAGGGATATTCTTAAGGTCAAAGAAGAGCTTTGGCGATCTGAAATATCAAGAATCAAGAGGTTTTGAAGGAGTTTCCATTTTTGGCAAGTGACTTATAATGAAACTTACTATTTTTGGCAAGTTTTGCCCTAATCTTCAAGTGATTCTTTCATGATCAAGATGGCTCCAAATGAAATTTCCTTGAACATGAAAGTTGTAGAGTATGCTCTCCCATTTTCCAAAAATACAAGAACATCACCATAGCATTTGTGGTTGAAAAGTTATGATCATTTGAACTTGGCATGTTTTTAGGGTTTTACATGAAATTCAACTTTCCACCAAGTTGCAAAATGCCTTGTATCTTGTTTTCAAGCTGAGTTATGGGGGAAAAAATGAGGTCATGGTATCATAATTCATTGCACAAAAGAGACTTTGCTCCAAAGAAACCACAAAAATAGTGCATGGATGAAGGAGTATTTCATAAAGTGCAAAAATGCAAATTCATATCAAAAGCATGACACAAGCATCCAAGGGCCAGGATTAATTCATTTTTGGATTAGTAAATCAAGTGTGATCAGCATGTGCAAATGAGAGAGGAGGAGCACGAGTAAATCAAGAGGTCACACACTTTATGCACAAATGCAAATTCACTCCATTCACACTCTTCTCACGTGCAATCTCTCTTAAACTATAATCAGTGAAAATTTGCATCATATATAAGAGATCTAGGGCTTTGAATCAGGAGATTTGGCCACCATTTATTCATTCTCAATTTTTTTATCTCTAAGCTTTTTGCTTCGATTCTCTTCATACACTCATTCATTACCAAAACCAATCACATATTCTTCATCCTTGAGAGCTCAGGATCACAAATCCATACATCATTCAAGCTGATTCTCAAGATTTCACCAAGTGCAAGCAAGGTGCAATTGAGGTGGAAAAGCTAGATCCAGGCCAAATTCATTACTCTCTTGCATTTATTTTGCAAGGAGAAGCTTAAGGAGGAAGATCTGCATCTCCTGGGGGCTTCTTTCAAGCTAATTCGAGCACTGCAAGTTTCAGGTGAGTGCTCAAATCATAGATCTAGATCTTGAATTTTTTGTGTGATAAATGATCTTCATGCTTCCCTGAGTTCAAAGATATGTTTAGATTTGAAAAATGATTGAGAAATGAGGCTGTGTGATTGAATTAAAGTTTGATCCATGAATTTGTTTTTCTTCGATTTGCTCTGTGTGATGATCTATTGGAAAAACTAAGGTCATACTTGGATTCAACATCTTTAATTTAGTAGATCTGGAGTTTTTGATTCATTTTTGTGATGTGTTGTTCTTGAGGATGAGTTTTCCGACGCCGGAGCTAGGGCTCCGGTCACCGGTTTCTGGAATTATTTTTGAATTCGAATTTGAGGAAGATGACTCCACAATCGTTGATGTTTTGATCTGGATGGTTCACAATTTGCCAACACATTAAAATTACACGCTCCCTTGCACGTGCCTTATAGTTTCTATTTTGTTTCTGATAATTCAAAATGTTTGGCTCCACACCATAGTTATGATGCACACACACGCGTTTCACTTGGATTGTTGACTTGTTTGTGATGTTGACCTAATCTCATGCGCTGCTTTGATCCAATGGCTTCTCATTTTTTCATGATTATATGAATTTCCAAAATAATATGGTGTTATGCTCTGAGAATTACTTGGGCCTAAGCTGCTATTTGTGCCCCCTGATTTTAGAAGCCCAACTATTTGAACTGATTCTAATTACTGATTGCACCTCCTTGCCAATTGTTTTATTTTTATTTCTTTTTATTAATTGTTTGATTTTTAATTCTTAGAAATAGTTGTGAGCATCCAAAAATTACAAAAAAATCATGTAGGTTAATTTGAGTTTTCTTTAATTTTGTGCGATTTTATTTTTTATTTATTTTATTCCTTCAGGACTGATTTAATTGTAGAGATTAATTTCCTTATTTTATTTATTTTAATCCACATGTTGATTTCTATCTTGAACATGAAATTGAATTTGGATTTGATTCTTTTTGCAATTGGTTTCTAATATGTTGAAGTTTGTGTGAGATTTATTTCATGATTTTTAGGAATTATATGCTTAGCTTTTGTTTGTTTGCTTTGAAGAGAAGTTTCAAAACCCTAATTGACTTGTATGCCTCCATCTAACCTAGTTTGGTTTTGATTTTGATCCTCTTCTTTTGGAATTATGACCTTATATGTTTAAAAAGCTTCTGGATTTATTTGTGGAATTTTTGAGTGTGAGGTCCATTTGATATGATATTTTGTGTTTGCTTGCCCTAGTTTGATACTATTCTTGATGATATGTTGCTTATTAGGTTAGGAGGGCATTTGTGCCAACTCCTATAGGTTTTTTAGGGTTCATTTGACATGTGATTAAGTCTCTGGTCTTGATATGATGATTGCACTTTGTTTTTCCTTGAGTTACTTGTTCATGAAGTCTCACACTTGTATGTATGCTCACTTCACTTCATATGTTCATATGCCTCTCATGTGTGATCTTAATTGAACTTGTATACTTTCTTTTGTGTTCTTATTTGTTACTTAGACACTTATTGGCCATGTTAGGGTTCTGGACTTGAGTTGTATGGTACATGTTTAGCTTGTATGCTTTCTTTTCATCTCATATGTGCTTTGTTTCTTCATGGTGACTTGTGATACTTTGTGATGACTTGTTTGCCCTAATCCTTTCATGATGTGGTTTTTTTTATATTAACATGTGAATAGAGTGTCTTGTTTATGTTTGTGAGGCCTTGATATGATATTTTTCTTGTTTGTATCTCACTTGTGCTTAATTGTTCTTATTTGCCTTTTTGGTATTACTTGTGTATGAGCTAACCTTTTCATGTAGGTGCATATGGTAAGTGAAGTGTGGATGTCATCCATATTTAAAATCTTCATCTCATCTTGTTAATGATTTCTTATTTGTTTATGAGATGTGCCTTATGCCATCATTTGTACAACTTCATCTCTTCCCCCTTAGAAGCAACTTACCTTCTTTAGAGAAGTAAGTTGTCTTCTAAATCTTTCTTCTTCTTTTCCTTTATTTTCTTTCCTTATTTTTCATTAGGATAGAACTCAAGACACATTTACCTAGGACTTCCATACATGATAACATTTAGGATTGTTAGTCCCCCTTTAGTTTTACCTCTAAGATCCTTTTGGTGCTCTCTCTTCTCATCTCCAAACAAAACCATAAAAAATACTTAATAAAGCTTGAACTGGTCTCTTGTGTATAACCTTATTCCATGGGGCACTCATATTCATTCCATCTTGGAATAGTGTGGGCTTGTCTAGCATGATGCACAAGTCTGATCATGAGATCATCTTCATCAACAAAACTAAAACAATACTTCTTCACATAACCATTAAGACACTTAATAACTTCAACAAGTTAATGAGCTTAAGCCCTAACCCTTGGAAACAAGTCTTGTATAAATTATCCTTACTTGGTGTGCTTGTTCTATTATTCCATCTTGGAATGTTGTAGCAAGTACACATTCCATGGAAATGGACTTGAATTCACTTTCATATGCCACACAAATAAAAAACTCATAAAAAACACTGGACAAAGAATAAGCATCTCTCCTTCGGGACTTCTTTTCACATCACCTTCACTCCTTTCGTAAGAACTTGCTCCTACTTGTCACTTTGCAAGACGGTTATGCACTCATCTTCCGATCCTGAAACACCTGAGCATTGACATAAGCAGTTCAAGATTTTAACACACAAGCAACTTTTCCACCCCTAGTTTGTCGCTCCCTGGATTTCCATCCTGGTACAAACGCGAAAGTGGCGCGGAAGAGGTAGAGTCGCCAGCCAGGCATTTTTATCCCGAAGGAACGGGAATGGTAATGTTGCACAAACCGAAGAAATGAAAAGAAGGACAAAGTTCCTGCGAAATAAAGAGTCTGGGTTCGGGAGTCGGTTACAACCTGGGAAGGTATTAGCACCCCAGATCGTCTTCCGTACCCTACGGGATCCATGCTTGCGAAGAAACTGTTTCAAAGGGTGAAGAAATGAAAGTTACTGCAAAAAGAAAAACTGGAACTGGAGAAAAGAAAAGAAAGAGGGGAAATGTAGGGAAAATAAAAGAGTATGCTCGAACGGACCCTACCCCACTGCTTACGTACCTCACTGGACATGAGGATCAGAGTCGCCGTAGTTCCCCTAACTAGGGGTGGAAAAGATTGCCTGTGTCTTAAGGCTTGAGCTGCCTATGTAAATGCTCAGGTGTTGCAGGCTCAAACGACGAGTGCGTTACCGTCTTGCAAAATGACAAGTAGCGGCAAGTTCGTACGAAAGGAGTGAAGGAGATGAGAAAAGAAGTCCCGAAGGAGAGACACTTATTGTTTGTCCAGTGTTTTTTATGAGCTTTTTATTGGTGTGGCACAAGGAAGTGAATTCAAGCTCTTTTCAATGGAATGTGTACTTGTTACCACATTCCAATATGGAATAACAGAACAAGCACACCCAAGTAAGGAGAAGATCCCCAAAACTTGGCTCCTAAGATTAGGGCATGAGCTCACTATCTTGTTGAAATTATTAGGTGTTTTAATAATTAAAATGAAGAAGTGTTTTTTTTAGTTTTCTTTATGAAGATGGTCTCATGATCAGACTTGTGCATCATGCTATACAAACTTGTACTATCCCAAGGTTGGAAGACTACAAGTGCCCCATGGAATAAGGCTATTGCACAAGAAACCACTTCAATCCTTATTAAATGCTTTTTAGGTTTTTTTTTCTGAGATGAGAAAGAGAAGAACCAAAGGATCAAAAGGTAAAAGTCTAATGGGGAATGACTAATCCTAATATTAACATGCTTGGATAATCCTAGGTTAGTGTGGTTTAAACTATCCTAAGAAAGAAGAAGAAGAAGAAGAAGAAGAAGAAGAAGAAGAAGAGAGAAGAAGAAGGCAAGAGGAAGAGAAGAAAGTTCGAGAACAACTTACTCCTCTAAAGGAGATAAGTTGCTTCTAAAGGGGGAAGATGAAAAGTTGAATCACAAGATGGCATAAGGCACATCAACAATCACGAAATATAAGGCAAAGTAATATAGGATATGAAGAGTTGAAATGTGGATAACATCCACACTTCACTTACCATGAGCCCCTGAAATAGTTAGAACTAAACACATATGACAAGACAAAACCAAACAAGATCAAGTGATACATAAACAAGCAAAGGATTAATTCCACACACCATAACCAGAAGTGGTTCACCTCATTTACATACTAAAATACCTCAAACAAAACCAAAGAGAAAGTAGAACAATCATGGCATCTCAAGGCAACATGAACTACTTATGAAAACGATAAGCATACATGAGATTCTACACATCATTCAAGCATAACAAGCATCATATATCTCAAGACCAGAATCACATCACCATAGTAATGTGTACAAATAACACAAAAGACCAAAGAAAGGATCATACAAGTTCAAACATAATCATCACAAGAATGAGAAGTGAAGTGAACATGTGCACAAGTGTAAGGAAAAACAAATGCAAATCAAATCAAAGCATAAGCCTCATCTAAAGACCAGGTACCTAATCATGTTAAAAAGTGCCTAATAAGCATGAACAATCATGGGGAGGAAGCATACAAACTCAAGCATAAACATCATGAAGGGCAAATGGTCAAACAAGATGAGGTGAACATGCATACATTTGTGAGAGACTTCAAAGACAAGCAACACAAAAAGTTTCAAAGCACAAACATCAATCCAGGACCAGGGATCTATCCTCATACAAAAAGAGCTCTAAACATCCTATAGGAGTTGGCACAAGTGCCCTCCTAGCCTAAGAACTAAGCATGTGACAAGAAAAGGCAAAAACCAGGGCAAGCACATATGAAAATTCAAATCAAATCAAAACTTCATTCAAAAATTCTAAAATTAAGCATAAATGTTCATTAATCATGTGATAACATCATACCAAAAGAGAAAGATCAGACTAAAAAACAAACTAGGTCAAAGGACCTCATGAACACAAATTAGGGTTTGAAACTTCACACACAAGTCAAATGCCAAACATAATCAAGAAAGCTTCTAAAAATCAGAAGAAAAATTATCAATGAACTGCATCCTAATATGAACCAGACGCAAAAAGAACCAACTCAAAACTCAAATTAATGATCAAGATAGAAAATCCACAAGTCAGCATGCATTTAAAGTGAATAAAAAACAAATAATAAAAGTAAGAATTAATTTCTACGTAGAAAATAAAAATAAATGAAAAATGAAAATATCAAAAATTAGAGAAAATTAAAAGAAACAAACATGATTTATTTTGGAATTTTATGAAACATATTACTATTTTTAAAAATTAAAAACCAAATAAAAAACAAAATGAAATAAAAAATAAAAGAAATAAACCAGGGGTGGATTAAGCAAGGAGACACAGTTCAATTACAATGGGCCTGGTAAAGAGGGGGCGTGCATAGCAAGGGGAGCCCAATGGATTAGCGCAGTACACATAAATTGCCATGGAAATTCAAGGAAAATCAGGAATAAATATGACCAGAGGATGCATCTAACATACACAATGAAGTCAAACAAAGCTCACTAGTCAATCATCTAATGGTTCAGAGACGCACACGCATGATATCAAGCATGGAAAGGCAAACACTCTGATTAAATGTGAAATAAAATCCATGTGAGGGAGAGGCTCCATTATTAATGCGCTGGCAAGACATCAACCCTCCAGATCAACAGATCCAACGCTCACAACATCATTTCCTTCCTCCAATCCATTTCCAGAATCCAATGACCGGAGATAGGGCTCCGGCACCGGAAAACTCATAGCTATGAACACAATTACATAGAAATCACTCAAACACTCCAGATCACATAAATCAATCATGTTGAGCTCAAATATGTCATTAGATTTTCCATTAAGTTAACAAACAAAGCAAATCGAAGACAAACATATTTATGCATCAAACTAAAATTCAACCATACATGCTCAATTCTCAACCAAAATCAAAGCAAATCATATCAACATGATTAGTGGAACAAGTAGAATATAATGCACACTGTCACACCCCAAATTTTACCCCTAACTGCTCGCATCATACATTCATCGCATTTAACAGAGAAATTCCAAGTTTTTTATTTTGTTGCTTCTAACTCATCTTCAAGTTTTTTAAATTTAATTCTAATTTCCTTTCACTTTCAAGTTTTTTATATATATATATTTAATTTCTATTTTACATTTCTAACTCCTTAACTTATGTTTTAATTTTAATTTCTATTACCCTTTTCTTATTCTATTTTCAAGTTTCTAACTTTTTTTCAATTTCTACTTTTAATTTTTGTTTCAATTTCTACTTCTAGTTCTTAATTCATACTTAAATTTTAAACTTAAATTTTTATTTCCATTTCATTTTTCAAAGTTTTATTTCTAAATTATTTTTTTAATTTCTATTCCTAATTTTTATTTCATTTTCAAGTTTTTTGTTTGTTTCAAAATTTAGTTTTTTATTTCTTCTTCAGGTTCTATTTCCAAGTTTTAAATTTCAAATTCCACTCCGAGTTTTCATATTTTCACTTCAATTTGTTCCAACCTTAGTTCATAATTTTTCTACTTCTTTTTTTTAAAAGTCAATTTTCAATTTCTAATTTTCTTTCTTTTCACTTCAAGTTTAATTCCAAGTTCATAATCTAAATATTATTTCCAATTTAACATAAACCATTCATATCATTCATATCATCAACACATATTAAATTCAAGCATTACATTCATAACCAAGCAATTCATGCAAGCTTCATTCACATTCAAATACATCAAGCCTAAGAAATTGAAAGCAAGAGCCTAAGGATGTGCTTCAAAGGGCCATGGTTCATCATCCCTTCATGCTATGACACAGTTTTGTCAAGTCCTCCAAATAGTGTCAAGTCCAATTTGCTCCAAGAAGTGCACATGAAAATTAAGAGAAACAAAGATTAGTATTCACCATTTCAGCATTCTCATACACATTCATATTCATATCATGAGAAAATTCAGCATAATTCATACATAAACTTTATCCAATTTCATTCATCAAACTCATAAATAGTCATAATCATATCAAGACATTCAAATGCACAATCTACACTCTTTTTTGTTTGAGAAATTTACAAGATTTTGAGCCATAAGTTACAAAAAAATTCAGCAAGACACAGCCACAAAAATCAGCAAGAAACAGTACAAAAAAATTCAGCAAGATACAGCCACAAACAGCAGAAAATACAGCCACAAACAGCAGGGACCACAATGTACAAACAACCACAAAAAACACAAAAACAGACCTGCATTTTCTGCTCCACTTCCTCCACCAACAACAATTTTCAGAGTTAGTTCCCTATGCTCAAACACCCTTCATGAGCAAGTTTTCAAAAAAATTCAAGTTCTAAAAAACCCTAATCCACTCCCTATAAAACCAGAACTGTTCACATCAAAGGAAAAAAAAGAGGAAAAACTGAAAAATTCAGCAACAAAAAAATCAAAAAAACATTTCATCCATCACAACACCAGCAGTAGCAACAAGGAGTAGTGCAAAAAAGGAATAGGAGGCTTACCATCGCGGATTCTTCACCCCGATAACTTTCGGGTCGGTAATATCTCTTTTTCCTTCATCTCTTTTCAGCATTTTTGTTCATCTTGTTTGATTCCTCTTATGGCCATGTTTGTGTTAGGCTAGCTAGTTTCCTTTTCTTTTTCAATTTCATTTCATTGCTCCTCATCCTGCATACAAAGCCATAAAAGAAATTTCAAAAAAAGAAACCCCAAAACTAAAAAAAAAACAGCAGCAACCTTTCACAATCAAAAACAACCAAAACAACATACCTCCTTCATCATTTCTGCAAAAAAGAACTTCACTCCAAACAACAAAAAACAAATCATTCACTCAACCTGCAAAAGAAACCAAATCATAGTAAACAGAACCTCATTTTTCAAAACAAACCACACTATTCATCACAAACCCCACCATTATACCATACAACAACCACCCTTCATAAAACTTGAATCCACCATAACTGTAACAAACACATACCGACCCACACACCTTCGAACCATTTCCTCTTCACCCAAAAGACCACCCTTTACCAACCTGAAAAACAACAAAAAAACCGGAACAGAAGCGACTAACAGCAGCAAAAAACTCTTCACAGCAAGCCTACACACTCTTCATCCACCAACAAGCTGATGGTATGATCACCCTGCATCAAACCTGAAAAACACAAAAAAACCAGCAGCAAACTTCATATTAATTTACCACCAAAAATCCCTCAAAACATCAAAGAACCAAAAACTTAGCAAAAAAAAAAGATTCAAACCTTCATCATTAATCCGCTCTGGCTACCATCGGTTCGCACACCTTCATCATCAACACATACAATAACCATCCAAAACAGAACCATCTTCAACCAATCCGACACTCACCTACAACCTTCAGCCGAAGCTCACCATAAACACCGCCCTCAGACCCTCACAAACCTTTGAAAACAAAACACCGCAAACCGTGAATCCGCAGAAAACCGATGCCATCTCACTTCCAAGAACCGTACAATCGCACCACAGTCCTCACGCGGCCATCTCTGAAACCTCCAACAACCACCGCTGCGAATCCATAACCTTCACCACCATCTCAACCCAACCACCATCATCACGCACCTTTCTTCTTCAACAAAACGCAGTACGCTAAAAAAGACCTCAAGCTTTCCCGACCCAAACGCAAACCGAAGCCCTTTCCTTTCAAACCACCGCTAAACAAACCAAACCTCAGCCATACCCGAGTCAAAACTGAAAACCATCACCGAACTCATCACAACCCGCAGTAACCAGCCGCATAAACCTCCTTCAACTTTCATCACCGAACACCAGGAAACTCACAATAACACCACAGTAACGCAAAACCTGTAAAATGCGAATCTGCGAAAACTCAATCGAAAACGAATCCTTCACCACACAAATCCATCTGGACCGCGCAACTCATCATCAAAACTGGATCCGAACATCACTATCACAAAACTCTTCACCTTCTTCAAAAAACAAATCCGCCGGCAAGCTTCAAAACGCCAACTCGCCACCGTCATTCTTCCGAATCGCACAAACACACTCGCCACCGCGAATTGAAACCAAGGCGATTAAGAGTTTGAGAGAGAGACCACGAACCCTTACCACAAACCAAAACTGTGAGAGTGAGCCGCGAAGCACCGAGTCCGAGGAGAGTGAGAAAGCAGATGCAAACTTGAGCGAACACCATTAGCCTTCGAAACTGTGTAATCAAACGGCACCGAGCGATTGAGAGAGGTCGTCCAAACACAATCGGTGAGAAAACGCTGAGGGCGTTTGATTCTGAATCGCACGAACACACTAAAAGTTGAGGTTGATGTTGTTGCTTCTCATTTTTTTTCTTACTGTGATGCTGGATTGGTTTTGAGTACTCCCCTGTTTTTAATATCACGTTTTGTCAGAGTGGTTTTCCTTAGCCCTTATTTTTTTATTTAATTTAATTCAATTTTCTTTTTTTATTTTGCTGATTTAAAATCCTTTTAATTTATTATTGATGACTATTGGGCTTAGAGAGCTCATTGTTTGGCCTATCTTGTTTTTCTTATCACACCACCCAGACTCATATACGCAATTCCCTTCTCAATTGTTTTTTCAAATTGTTTTTTTTACTAATATTATTTTCTTTATTTTGTTTTCATTTATTTTCTTGTTTTTTAATCTATAATTGGTAGTTGGTTTGTGTTTTTGACTTAATGAGTTATTAATCTACCTATCTTATTTTCTGTTAATTTTATCTCTTATTTTAGGGGCCGATGATATGACAAAAAGTCACGATAAATCGTTTTCGATTAATCGTGACCAATATGAGGCCATTTATTTATTTTCATTCTATTTAATTCATTTTTTTCACAATTTATTTCACTTTATTTGTTTGTTATTTATTTCTCGCACTTTTACACCATATTATGTTTATATTTATTTTATTTTGTATCATGACCATATACCTGTTAAAATAAAATTGAAAGCGCACATTAACTTTCAAGATAATAAATCCTTGGTCCAATGCCAAGTTGAGTTCACACACACTTCACTCACACACGTAAGCCGGTCGTTTTACGATCGCCATCTGCACATTCCTTACACTTCACAGGTTTTCAACTTAAGCAAATTGACGCACCACGCTTGTCTTCCACCCCCGCATTCTCGATCCATATATCGAGCCATAGCCCGGTTACTAAGCCTTTTACCTTGCATTTCTATTTACTTTATCCAATTTATTTTTGCAAGTAGCAACCTATGCCTTAGACTTAGGAGCTTGCACCCTCATTTATTTACTTTTTTTCTCGCATTTCAATCCAAAGGGAAAGAACTCCTGCAGTTGACTCAATGTCATAGGAAGTTTTAGCCATCCCTAATTACCTTTTTGACCTTAGCAATTAGGTCCCTCTTTTTTCTTTGACCTTAGCAATTAGGTCCCTCATCCTTAGGTCCTTAGCCATTAGGTCCTTAGTGTTTTATTTTACAACTTTTTGTGACTTTGTTAAGTCACGTGAGTGTTTGCCATAACACTTACCTTCCCCCGCGAACCTTGAGCGTAACCAAGTGTTCGTTAATCCTTAGGAGAACTACGAGTGCTCTGATTCTATACCCGATACGTAGGCATCGATGCGATGTTGTGCGAGCACCATTAGAAATAAAACCTTAGGTTCCCATAATTTTATCAAGCAATAAATAACAATAACACAAATATTAACAAGAGGTTCCCGTAGGATACTGCGGATGCTTAGGATGCTAACACCTTCCCTAGGTATAATCAACCCCCGAACCTAGTTTCTCCTCATTTAGGGTTTTTACGATCTTTTTCCCTTTTCCCTTTGGATTAAATTAAAGTCGGTGGTGAACATAAACGTTTTGCGATTCAAGCTCACTTAATAGCTTGGTATCCGATTCTCACCGCAACACACACAATTAAAACCAAATCTAGATCTACAAATTTGAAATTAACCTGAAACTTGCATAACTCAAATTAGATCCAGAAACTCCTTCTCCAGCTGTAGATCAACCTCTTATACCCTATCCTTGCAAAATAAATGCAAGAGAGAGCTTGGATTACTCTAGATCTTGAATTTCGAACTGAACTGCAGCACTCTTGCACTTGTTGAAATCTGAGGATTCAGCTCTAATCAATGGTTGATTTGTGATCCATGAAGTTAGAGGAGCAAGAATATGTGATTGTTTTGTGAAATGAGTGAGAGAATTAGAGGATTTGAAGAAAAGAGAAAAAGTGCAAGAGAATTGAGAATGGTGAAATGGTGGTGATCCCCTACAAAATGAAAACCCTAGCTGCTTATATATGATGCCAATAATCAGTGATGCAAGAGTGAGAGGGAATGCACGTGAGGAATGAGTGAGAGGAGGGAATTTGAAAAATGGCAAAACTTGTGTGATTGAATGATTTGTGCGTTCTCTTCCTCTCTCATGCACATGTTCAACCTCAATTCCACTCACTAATGCCAACTAAATCAATCTCAACCCTTAGATGTGAATGTACTATGTTTGGGATGATAATTTGCATTTTTGCATTTTGTGTTATTCCTCTTTGTTCATGCACGATTCTTGATCTTTTTCTTGAGCCAAATGGTATTTGGGCAATGCAATGTGATAGTGTGACCTAACTTTTTCCATAGAACAACTTGCAAACAAGATATGAGACCTTTTGCACTTTGATAGAAAGTTGATTTTTAAGTAAAACCCTAAAATCAAGTGAACTTCCATTGGCCATAAATTTTAAACCATGAAGGCTATGATCATGTTCTTGCACTTTTTGGAAATGTGAGACAATTTCCCACAACTTTCATGTTCAAAGAATTTCCATTTGAAGTCACTTTGGTCATGAAAGAATGCTTTGAAGATTAGGGAAAAACTTACTAAATTTGGAAAGTTAGTTACATGCCATATTCCCAAAAATGGAAAGCTTTGCAAAAACCCTAGATTCTTGACTTTTGACTTTGCCAAACCTCTTTTATGACCTTAAGAACATCCTTTGACTTGAAAAATAGGATTGGAACCCTTGCATTGTCACAGTTGACTTTTCAAATAATCAGTTTGACCAATTTCTTCTTATGCAAGCAACTGATGAATTGACTGCCTTCCTCAATGAATTTTCTCACCAAATTTCATCCATAGCATTCATATATCATATGAATGACTTTGCCCATATGAAATGGCCAAAGTCACAAAGAATCCCTGCTTGAAAATGAAACCCTAATTTTAATTCCATTTGTGTAGGAGATTGTTCCTTCCTTGGTCATCTGATAATCTTCCACACCTCTGGGCTCTTGTAAAGGATCTTGAGCTTGTATATGCCATGTAGACACTTCATAGGACTTGGGTAAGGCCTCTTAGCTTCTTACTTTTACTTGTAAGGCTTCAAATGCACCAATGATTGATCATATTCCCAATGTTAGTACATGAGAATGATATGCTTCATCTTTCTATGCAAAAATGCTAAGGATATGACATGCTTATGATGATTATGATATGATGATGATGCTAGAAAGAAGAGAGAAAATTTGGGGTGTTACATCTTCCCCTATTCAAGCAATTGTTAATCTGAAAAGGACGATAGCACGGGCTATCGACCGTTCAAGATAAACTGTGGTTGAATACCAAGAAAACCTGAAATTTGCACTCTGCTGGAGGGTCCAGAAATGGAAAATAAACCCAACCAAATAACTACCTGGGTAACTGAAATGAAGACAAAGCAGATGAGCTCCTTCCAAATTGAATTGTTACGCCGAATAAGAAAAACATAGACAGACGAGTCTTCATCAAGCAAACCTGTTACGCCAGGAATTGGACATACGAGCCCTCTTCAAGTAAAACTGTTACACCAGGAACTGGACATATGAGCCCTCTTCATACATTTTACAAAAATATATGACTTGATACAGACGAACCTCCTTCGGATAACCCGTTACGCCAGGACCGGTAATGCACTTAAGCCTGTGGGATAGACATGCATAATCAGGATAGACGAACCCTCTTCATATATCCTCTGTAGATATATGGTCTAAGATAAATGAGTCTTCTTCAGATAACCTGTTACGCCAGGTGCGACATTAGGATTGGACGAACCCTCTTCACGAATCTTGCGTAGATAAGTGGTGCCTGAGACAGACGAACCTCCTTCGGATAACCTGTTACGCCAGGACCGGTAACCATTTTGACGTTTAATCCCACCGTCAGGAATTCAAACCTCTTCAACACAGACGAGCATTGGATGATCATCAAGAGAACACAAACGAGTGCCATAAGTTAATGATACAAACGAATATCAGACGATGATCTAAGAAACACAGACGATTGCTTCAAGCGATGATACAGACGAATATCAGCCACTGATACAGACGAATACCAGCAATCCAACACAGACGAGCATTTGGAGTAGCAATACAAAAGAGTACCAAAGTAACTATCAAATCAACACATATGGATATAAACCAACACAGACGAGTGTGGAGGATGATACAGACAAGTATCCAAACAATGCGGACGAGCTTCAAATAGATAACAAACACAGACGAGTGATATGGAATACAGACGAGCAACAAGCAAATATCAAACACAGACAAGTGTTGGGGAGTGCATACAAGCAACAAGAAAATATCAAACACAGACGAGTGTTAGGGAGTGCATACGAGCAACAAGCAAATACCAAACACAGACGAGTGCTGGGGAGAACCAGGTCAAAAGGCTTTGACACTTAACTCTGGTTAGGGTGATGAATAACTGTTTGTATCATCACATTGGCCAAAAATAAATTGGCGAATTCTCTGGGGAATATTTCCATGATGGGAGTAAATCCCAATCATGACCTCTGTGGGGAAATCAGGCGTTCAGCTGCCTGCTGGGAATACTTCACTTGTGGAAAGATAATCCGCTTGGGGAAGAAAGCTCTTCAATTAGCCTTGGAGTTCTGTTGGGGATTCCACCTGCTCTAACTTAGCTAGGGAACATTCTCTGCTTGAGGAGATATGACACCATCCTGCAAAACCTGCAACAGTATGCACACATGTGCCCCAGGGACTTGCATGGTATGATCTGATCATCCATTGTCACCCGACACTCAAAGATAGTTTTAAATGTTTCCCTGCAATGCCATTTTTTAGAAAAATCACCATGTTTCAAATGAAATGTTCTTTTTGCCAAAAATTCAGGACATTTTTGCAAACAAAACACAACACAGCTTTTGACTGAATATTCATTTATTGAGGGGCCTCTGAATAGGCAAATTTTTACATCAGGAAGAGACTACCTAGAAAGAGGTAGCTACCATAAAAATTGAGAAAAGAAACTATCCTAATGGCAATGTACACGGCAATCCAATGAGTTTCCTTCCTGCTATGACCAACATGTCTTCAAGACTTTCCATTCTTGCCTTTGCTTTCTGAAGAAGAAAATGGGACTGATTCCTACCCTTCTGATATTGTCAGGCTGTTTGAAACGGTGATTTGGTTCAGATTACCCAGATCGCAGTTGTTCATTTATTCCCTTGTTTTGTGTGGATCGCCCTTTCGGGTTTTCAATCCACCGGGATACCCTTTTTTGCCTGAGTTGTCTGATGTGGCTTTTCAACTCAGCGGGTGTATATTGTTTTTATTTCCCCTAACTTTTGCCCGAGCTTTTTATTATGTTTTTTAGCCCGCCCGGATGCCCTTTTCTTGCTTGGACTTTAATTCTGTTTTTGTGTCCAGCGGGTCTTTTATGCGAAGTATTTTTTAACTGCGTCCGAGTTAAGAGGGGATTGGAAATCTTCTCCATCCATAGTAGTGAGCACCAGTGCCCCACCAGAGAAAACTTTATTTACTATGAATGGGCCTTCGTAGTTTGGGGTCCACTTGCCCCTGTGATATGAACCTGGAGGAATGATCCTTTTGAGTAAAATCTCGCCTACTTGAAACTCTCGAGTACGTACTCGTTGGTCGAAAGCTTGCTTCATTCTCCTCTGATAAAGTTGACCATGACAGATAGCCGCTAATCTCTTTTCCTCAATTAGACACAACTGATTATATCGAGCACGTACCCACTCAGCCTCATCAAGCTTCACATGCATCATTACACATAAAGAAGGAATTTCTACTTCCACAGGCAAGACTGCCTCCATGCCATATACCAAGGAGAATGGAGTTGCCCCGGTTGACGTCCTGACTGATGTTCGGTACCCATGCAGGGCGAAGGGTAACATCTCATGCCAATCTTTGTAAGTGACAACCATCTTCTGCACAATCTTCTTAATATTCTTATTAGCTGCCTCTACCGCGCCATTCATCTTTGGACGGTAAGGAAAAGAATTGTGTTATTGAATCTTAAAGTCCCGGCACAGTTCTTCAATCATCTTATTGTTCAAATTGGAACCATTATCAATAATGATTCGCTCGGGCACTTCGTATCTGCAAATGATGTCTCTCTTCAGAAATCTGGCTACCACTTGGCGAGTGACATTGGCATAAGATACTGCTTCAACCCATTTAGTGAAGTAATCAATTGTGACCAAGATGAAACGATGACCTTTTGAAGCAGTAGGCTTTATCTTCCAAATCATGTCAATTTCCCACATAGAAAAGGGCCAAGGAGATGACATGACGTTGAGTGGTCTAGGAGGAACATGCACCTTGTCTGCGTATATCTGGCATTTGTGGCACTTACGGGCGTACGAACAACAGTCTGCATCCATTGTTAGCCAATAGTACCCCGACCTCAATAACTTCTTAGCCATAGCATGTCCTCCTACATGAGTACCGAAGGATCCCTCGTGGACTTCCTGCATTAACAGGCATGCTTTATGTCTATCCACGCATCTGAGCAGGACCATGTCAAAGTTCCTCTTGTACAGAACTCCGTTTGCGTTCAAGAAGAAGCTAGCAGCAAGTCGTCTTAGGGTCTTCTTGTCGTTGGATGATGCCCCAGCTGGGTATTCTTGCTTTTCCAAGAAAAGCTTGATATCAAAATACCAAGGTTTCTCATCAGACACTGCATCTACAGAGAAAGCATAAGCTGGTGCGTCAAGCCTGGAAATGTCAATTTTGGGCACATAGTTCCAACATAAGACTTTAATGGACGAAGAAAGAGTAGCCAATGCATCGGCAAATTGATTCTCATCTCGTGGTATATATTGAAGCTTAACCGTTGTGAAGAACGTCAACAGTCTTCTGGCATTATCCCTATAAGGAATTAAGTGTTCTTGATGTGTATACCAATTGCCGGTAGTCTGGTTGATAACGAGGGCTGAATCTCCGAATATATTGAGGGTCTTAATCCGAAGATTAATAGCCTCCTTTATTCCCATTATGCACGCCTCGTACTCCGCTTCATTGTTGGTGCAGCCAAAAGTAATTCTGGCAACGAAGGGAAAATGAACACCTTGTGGAATGATAAGAACAACATCAACTCCGCGTCCATTGATATTGATTGCCCCATCAAACATCAACTTCCATTTGGATTCAGGGTCAGGCCCCTCCTCCGGAAGTGGTTCCTCGCAATCTCTTGCCTTTAGTTACATGATGTCCTCATCAGGGAAATCAAACTTCATTGGCTGGTAGTCATCTTCAAGTGGTTGTTGTGCAAGATAATCTGACAATACACTTCCTTTGATGGCTTTCTGGGAAGTATATTGTATGTCATACTCTGTCAATATCATATGCCATCTAGCAACCCTTCTGGTTAATGTTGGTTTCTCGAAAATATACTTGACATGGTCCATTTTTTAGATTAGCAATGTGGTGTGGGTTAACATGTACTGTCTCAGTCGGCGAGCAGCCCATGCCAAAGCGCAGCAAGTTTTCTCGAGCAGTGAATAACGGGATTCACAGTTGGTAAACTTTTTGCTAAGGTAATAAATAGCATGCTCTTTTCGACTAGACTCGTCATGTTGGCCTAGCACACACCCCATCGACCCTTCTAGCACAGTCAAGTACATGATAAGTGGTCGTCCTGGAACTGGAGGCATTAGGATCGGAGGTTCCTTTAAATATTATTTTATCTTTTCAAAGGCTCTTTGACAGTCCTCATTCCACCTGACCGTTTGTTCTTTTCTTAACAATTTGATGATTGGCTCGCATGTGGCAGTTAGATGAGATATAAACCGAGAAATGTAGTTCAATCTCCCTAAAAATCCACGCACTTCTTTTTTTGTTCTTGGTGCATGCATGTCTTGTATTGCTTTTACTTTTGCAGGATCTACCTCAATACCCCTTTGGCTAACAATAAAACCCAACAACTTACCGGAACGCACTCCGAAAGTGCACTTGTTTGGATTCAACCTCAATCTATACTTTATCAATCTTTCAAACAACTTTTTGAGATTGACCAAATTTTCTTCTTCATCTCGGGACTTGGCAATCATATTGTCCATATAGCACTCAATTTCCTTGTGTATCATGCCGTGGAAAAAAGTTACCATATCCCGTTGATACGTTTCCCCGACATTCTTCAACCCAAAGGGCATAACCTTATAACAGAATGTACCCCACGGGGGTAATGAATGTCGTTTTCTCCATGTCTTCCGGTGCCATCTTAATCTGATTGTACCCGGAAAATCCATCCATGTAAGAAAATACTGAAAACTGAGCGGTGTTATCTACCAGCACATCAATGTGAGGTAATGGAAAGTCATCCTTCGGACTTGCTCTATTTAGATCCCGATAATCGATGCACATCCGGACCTTGCCATCCTTCTTTGGTACAGGCACAATGTTAGCTACCCAAGGTGGGTAACTAGTTACGGCAAGGAACCCGGTGTCCCACTGCTTTTGAACTTCCTCCTTGATCTTCATCGCTATGTCAGGGCAAGTTCTTCTCAGTTTTTGTTTTACAGGAGGACATTCTTCCCTTAGTGGCAGCTTGTGTACAACAATGTCAGTATCCAACCCTGGCATATCTTGATACGATTAGGCGAAGATATCCACATATTCACGTAGCATACCAATCAATTCCTTCTTTACCTCGGCCTGCAGACTGGCCCCAATCTTTACCTCTTTCCTTACATCCTCATACCCGATGTTGACGATCTTTATTTCTTCCTGCTGAGGCTGAATGACCCTTTACTCTTGTTTCAACAACCTGACCAATTCTTCTGGGAGTTCACAGTCTTCCTCAACCCCTTCATCAGCTTGGTAGATAGGATTGTCGAAGTCATACATAGTCATAGCAGGGACGTTATCACGAGGATTCGGATGATCAACACTGCACAAATGATGTGTTTATTTCAGAATCTGTTGGTTTCACAAGAGACGCAAACACACAAAAACACAGGAGAAAGAAAACATTGCCATTTTATTTGTTTTTTTTTGTGAAAATTTTAAAAACGAAAGAAAGAGAACACAATTTTCTTGAAAATAATGTCCTTTATTTATTGTGAAAACAAATGAATTAAAAGCATGGTGGCCCTACAAACGGATCTGTGCACCTTGGGCAGAGTGCAAGATTTGACATGCAGTGTGATAAAATGGAAACAAGAAAATTACTTTGAATGCCAAGTAACTTGAATTAAATCTTCAGCAGACCAGTTCTGGAGCTCCTCCCTAGGCGTGCATGGGCGGATCCAGTTGTCCAAGTCGCAGTCGGTATCCCCATCTTCATCTGTAGTATAAACGTTGTTATAGTCGAGCATTCCAGCACTAGTGAACGTTATAGACTTACTGCCTTGAGACCAGCTGGACTGACCAGGTTGATATCCCAGAACAAACTTGTCATCCTTCTTTTCCACTTCTAACAACTTGCCCCATCCCTGGGCATTTCCGGATTGGACTACTTCCTTAGCTTGCTTGTAGGAGTAGATGGGAGTCCCTTCCTTCTCATTGCTTTGAACTGCAGCAGTCGGAGATAAAGTACTAACATTGACTGTCTCAAAAGCTTGGCAAATTGTTTCGTGGATCTCCCATCCATTTCCACATATTTTGAATGTCGACAGATGGCTTACGAAAATATCCTCCTCACCGCATATAGTAACAACTTGGTCGTCCACCACATACTTCAACTTTTGATGCAACGTGGATGTTACTACGCCAACAGCATGAATCAAAGGACGTCCTAGAAGATAATTGTAAGCGGGCTGGATATCCATAACATAGAATGTGCTCTTGAATACCTGAGACCCAATATTTACTGGTAGCTTCACCTCCCCAAACATAGACCTTCGTGACCCGTCAAAGGCTTTTACAATCAAATCATTGGGTCGTAGAACGATGCCATCAACATTCAGCTTCATTAGGGCGTTCTTAGGGAGCATATTGAGAGAAGAGCTTGTATCTACCAGGACATGTGATAGAACATCGCCCTTACACTCCATGGTGATGTGTAAGGCCTTATTGTGATTGTGTCCCTCAGAAGTGAGATCTCTATCTATGAACCCTAATTGATGGCTAGCGTTCACACTGGCTACCACATCCTCCAACTGATTGACAGTTATCTCTTGTGGTACATATGCCATTTGCAAAACTTTTAGTAAAGCCTCTCTATGAGCTTGGGAACACATTAACAATGACATAATGGATATCTTGGACGGGGTCTGATTCAGCTGTTCAACCACCTTATAATCACTTTTCTTAATTATCCTCATGAATTCTTCAACTTCTTTTTCAAAAGTGCCTTAACTAGTGGCAAGAGTTGTCACCTCTTCAGTAACTATTTGTTTACCTTTAGCCTTTGCAGCAGCTTCAGCTTCAGGATCACTTCTAAGAGCTTGAGGAGAAAAGAGATGCCCACTCCGTGTAAACCCACCAACTCCTCCAACATTCACAACAGTCGGGTCAATTGTCATTGTCTTACTTTCTACCTTTTGTCCTTCTACGTACACATCTGAGCCATAGTGCCAAGGAATGGCCTTGTCATCAACATAGGGAACTGACCCCAGAACATTAATGGTTACTGGACTCACCTCTGGAACATAGATAGTCACAGGCTCTCTCCGGGCAGGAACTTTAGCAGGATCAAAATAAATTGTTACTGTAGACACAAAATCATCTTTGTTGTCAACCTTGTCAAACTGTAGAGACCCTTCATCAATCAAATACTGCAACCCAGCTTTCAAATCTACGCAACCATTAATTGAATTCATACAACCCTCAAAATCAAGATCACACCCTGGGAATACCTGCCCTTTCAGCAATATGTCTTTCACTACTAACAATGAAGTCTTTACTTCTTCCACGTTCAAAATCAGGTTTAACCTCTCGCCACCATCAACAGCGTTTATCCTGGCCCCTCCATGATTTGGAATGGGGTTTGTTGTAACATTTGGAGGCGGTGCGAAGTTAATTTCTTTCGAGTCAATCAAATCTTGGACTTTATGCTGTAAGGTCCTGCACTTCTCTGTTGAGTGCCCGGGAGCTCCTGAGTGAAATGCGCATCTTGCATTAGCATCATACCCCACTGGAAGTTCTCCAGGTGGTAGTGGTGCCAATGTCCTCAATTGAACCATGTTCAAATCTAACAATATTTGTAGTAATGTTGTGTACGTTCTAGGGATTGCCTCTAGCACACTATTAGCTGGACGAGCTTGTCTCTGTTGATAGGGCCTTTGCTGATAGTTATTGTGTTGCGGATGTTGTTATTGTTGTTGTTGTTGTGGTTGTTGAACATGGCTTGTGGGAATGGTGACAGTTGCCACCTGCTCGTAAGATCCCTTGTATCCACGGCCCCGGCCTCGGCTGTACACATCATTAGTTTCTCCTTTTCTTCTTCTTGGAGGTCCATTAAAATCTTTTCTAACACCACTTGAGCTACCTGCACCACTATCTTGGATTTTCCCCATTTTCAGCAGAGTTTCAACCCTTTCTCTGGCTATCACAATATTGTTAAACTTTGTTGCTGAACAAGACAACAGTCTCTCAATAAACACACCCTGCAGTGTTCCCATAAAAATGTCTTCCATTTCATTCTCTAACAAAGGAGGTTGTACTCGAGCAGCAAGTTGACGCCACCTCTGGGCGTACTCTTTGAACCCTTCTTTAGCACTCTGAGACATTGTCTGCAACTGGGTACGATTTGGAGCCATATTCAAATTATACTGATATTGTTTCACAAACGCCTCAACTAAATCCTTCCAGCTTCGATTATTGACCCTACTCAGCTTCATGTACCATTCCAAGGAAGCTCCTACAAGACTATCCTGGAAGTAATACATCCACAGCTTTTCGTCATCTGTATGTACAACAATCCTTCCCACAAAAGACTGAAGGTGAGTTTTCGAGAAATCCGTACCGTTGTACTTATCAAAAGTAGGGACATTGAACTTGTAGGGAATTCTCACCCCTAGCACTAAGCCCAAATCAGTGATGTCAAACCCTAGAGAACTCTGAGACTGAATGGCACGAATTTGCTCAGCAATTTCCTCAAATCTCCTATTCATGTCAACCCCCTGGCTTTCTGCCTCATCAAACAACGTGACCTGTTCATACCTCTCATCCATATGCATGTTACGCACTCCATCATTGATAATAGTGACCCCTAGTTGCACCACAAGGATTCCAACATGATGGGCGCCAACCCCGTTACGATTACCTTCATCTGCTGTCCCATTGTTCCTGGCCTGATTGTTCTCTACCAGTTCGCGCAGGCGCTCTTGAGTTTGACCCATCCCAACCATGAGGGTCATGAAGTTATCCATTCTTGTCCTTAAGTCATCCAGATCCGCTTGCATCTGATCCATTGCTCTCTCTGTTCACCTTTGTAGGGTATCTGTGTATGGTTCACTGTCTCTAAACCTTCTTGGGAGCTATAGTGCCTGAAATAGACATAAACATTAGAAAACTGATGAATTACCTGCAAAACAACAAACATGTTATATGCATGCAATGTAACTATTCATGTTTCCACGTTCAAGCATTTATATGCCCCAGTTATGGTATTTTTGACAGAAAATACCCCAGATGTCTCTTTGGAAACTGTCTTTTTCAAACTCTTTTGAGGAGTATTCAGACCCTGATGGCTTCGGACAAACAACTTTGTTCATTCAGAAATGGTAACTGGAAAGTATCATTGTATAACATGAACAAACTAACAACAACCAGAGTCACAAACATAAACAGAATCCCCAAAAGGGTTACAATTCAATACGAAACAAAAAGCTAAAGCAGACTCCTACAACAAGCCTGTAGGTAATCTGGATACAAATAACAATAAACTAAAACTCTAGGCTAAAGGAAGATTCAGGTTCCTCTTCTACAGCCACCGCCTCTGTCCGGTTCTTCTTGACGCTTGCTCTCAGCTTAAGATCTGCAATCTCCTCCATTGCTTCCTCCAAGGCTTGCTGGATTTGTACCAATTGCTAAGTCTTTTCCTTCGTATTTTGTGAACTTGTTCTACTTCTTCTTTCTTGAATGCCACCTGCACCTCAAAGAACTCTTCCTTTTCTTTGTACTTCTTCTGCTCCTATTCCCTTTGGCCCTGTAACCAAGTAATGGATTGGCGAGCTTCTCTAAGAGTCTTCAAAGTCTTCTTATGCTCCGCTTCTCTTTTTGATTATGTTAAACCCAATATCTGAAAATGAGCTTCTCTCCCAGCAAACTCCTTTTCTTTAGCTTCTAGAGTGACCTGCATCCTCTGTAGCTTTTCTTCTGCTTCTTTTTTAGCATGATTGGCACGGTGGTACAAGCTAGCCATTTCAGAATTCTCTACCCGAACCTTATGCAATTGAGCTTCCAACTTCTTATAATCTTCAAGAGAAACAGTAGTTTGTACAGGTACCTCTTTTGGATATAGTGGAGCTTCAGCTAAAAATGGAAGGAAGAAAGTGTCAACCCTACCTTGTATCCAAGCAGCAAAAGGGGGATATGTCTTAGGATCCATTTTTCCAAATTCTTTCTTACCCTCCCTAACCTTTGTTTCCCAAGCTTGAGATACCTGGATAATCAACTGCTCATTATCTTCAGCTGGAAGATACAAAGTCTTTGTTATTTCTTCATCTGATAGAGGATTCTTCAGTGGATAGCCAAATTGTTTTCTAGACAGCACGGGGTTATGACTTATTACTCCCTTCCTACCTAATAAAGGCACATAAGGAAATTCACCACACCTCGTAATAAACTCTTTCCCTACTAAGTTTCTGCTACACCCCCAAGCTATATCATCAGATGTTAACCCCATCAATCTTCTAGCCCACTTCCAATCTTGATTAAGATCTTTGAACGGTCCTGACTTTGGAAGCTTCTTAGCGAACCACTCAGCAAACAACGGAGCACAACAATTCACGTACCCTTTTCTTTTCTCATTTATGTGATGCACACCAAAGTAAAAGTCCCCCAACAGTGTAGGCACTGGGTTTTCTTTAATGAAAAGGGTGATAGCCTCCAAGCTCACCCATGCTTTCTCTCCTAGGAATAGACTTATCCCATATATCATAAAAGCTAACAACGCACTGAATTCTAACCACTTTCCTCCCAAAGCAAACACATGAGCTTCTGTGATAAGAAAATCCAGAGCAACCCCCTTCCCCTTACTAGCTTCCAACTCCATCTTTACGCTAAGCATACTCAAATGAAAGGCACATGTTATATCCTTGTACGGGGGAAAATTCTCTGCAACATAATAGGGAACACCACTCCGGATAGGAATCTTCAGGATGTCAGAAATCTCCTCCATAGTAGGATCCAAGACATAGTCAGAAAACACAAAAATTCTCAACTGAGGATCATAAAACTGCAATAAAGAGTGAAGGTTATCTCTCTAATCAACAGTAGGCTTGTTCATGTAACCCAAGATCTTACCATACCGGCTTCTGAAATTATCTGAAACCTTGTCGTTCATCAAGCCCACCAGTTTCTGAATACCCTCACTTTCTGGTTGCGGGAAAGTGTAATGAGCATTCCTTTTTCTGGGTATCTCTTGGACTTCTGCCATCTGGAGAAATAATGAATACCAGAACTGGGTACAATGGATAAATGACAAACTGAAATGAAAACACAAACAATTAATGCAAGTATGATGCGATGCAAATGCAATGCAGGCATATGATCAACAATTGGGACTGTCTGGATACTGAATGCTGGACCCAAGTGACCAAGAACCAGAATCCTCTGAATAAAGCCCCATGAACAAGAACTCAGTCTCAAATAAGCCCCAAATCAAATATCAGATAACTTAAGAACTCCAGAATCCATGTAACCATATCAAGTCATAGGACTGTACCGGTAATGAGGTATGATGAGGTTAAGGAATCCTGCAAACCTGTAAACCCCTCACAATCTCACGGGTGTGCTCTGGGTCAAACATCACGGACTCTCAAAGCCGAATAGCAATAATACGTTCACCATTTCCGAGAAATGGCTCATGACCAAATCAGGTAATCGGTTAAGCATTATGTACTACTCAGGGAGGTCTCAGCGTGAGTCCGGGAAAAACAAGCATCCCTTATAAGTCCCCAGCTTCGAGCATTGAAATCGAGAAACGATAGTACATTCAGCCCGTAGGATACAGTACTATCGTCATACGACCAAATTCTATGATTGAGTTCCTATAAGAGAACCAGGCCATCTTATGCGAGTCCCCAATGGACCCTCGGGTGCGAATGAGTTTGCCACAAAATGTGGTGTTCCACTGTTACCACTGGAGAAGGTTGTTTCCATAAAGGTTCTCAATGATCGGTCCCCATATGTACATAACTATCAAGGTCCTATCCTGAAGTGGAGGAAATCCCCACACAAGATATTTCCAAGACGGTCGTTGTCTGGGTGTGAAGCACATCGCCACTCATCATGCCACATACGAGTACAATGTGTCTACTCTAATTCAAGGGTGCACTCAAGCCGGTTATTTGGCTTATCTCTAAGTAACAATATCACCTGAGTCCCACCAAACAGAAGAAATCCAGTCAAGACAATCCAGTATAATATATGATGCATGAAAATAAAATGCTGAAAGTAGTAAATAAAGCTATAAATAAACTGTAAATAAACAACAGTAAAATACACAAGAAACAGAAAACAATCAACACCCAATGAAACAGAAACATGCAAGCGCTAGGAAAGACTCTCAAGGGAACCATAGATTCTGGTTAGTAGGTCCCCAGTAGAGTCGCCAGCTGTCGCTCCCTAGATTTCCATCTTGGTACAAACGCGAAAGTGGCGCGGAAGAGGTAGAGTCGCCAGCCAGGCATTTTTATCCTGAAGGAACGGGAATGGTAATGCTGCACAAACCGAAGAAAAGAAAAGAAGGATAAAGGTCCTGCGAACAAAAGAGACTGGGTTCAGGAGTCGGTTACGACCTGGAAAGGTATTAGCACCCCAGATCGTCCGCCGTACCCGACGGGATCCACGCTTGCAAAGAAACTGTTTCAAAGGGAACTGCTGCAAAAAGAAAAATTGGAACTGGAGAAAAGAAAGGAAAGGGGGGAAATGTAGGGAAAATAAAGAGTGTGCTCAAATGGGCCCTACCCTGCTGCTTACGTACCTCACTGGACATGAGGATCAGAGTCAATGTAGTTCCCCTAACTAGGGGTGGAAAAGATTTCTTGTGTCTTAAGGCTTGAACTGCATATGTCAATGCTCAGGTGTTGCAGGTTCGAACGACGAGTGTGTTACCGTCTTGCAAAATGACAAGTAGTGGAAAGTTCATATGAAAAGAGTGAAGGAGATGAGAAAAGAAGTCCCGAAGGAGAGACGCTTATTGTTTGTCCAGTGTTTTTTATGAGCTTTTTATTGGTGTGGCACAAGGAAGTGAATTCAAGCTATTTTCAATGGAATGTGTACTTGTTACCACATTCCAAGATGGAATAATAGAACAAGCACACCCAAGTAAGGAGAAGATCCCCAAAACTTGGCTCCCAAGATTAGGGCATGAGCTCACTAGCTTGTTGAAATTATTAGGTGTTTTAATAATTAAAATGAAGAAGTTTTTTTTCTTAAGTTTTCTTTATGAAGATGGTATCATGATCAGACTTATGCATCATGCTAGACAAACTTGTACTATCCCAAGATGGGAAGACTACAAGTGCTCCATGGAATAAGGCTATTGCACATGAGACCACACCAATCCTTATTAAATGTTGTAAACACCCCAAATTTTCCCTCACTCATTTCACACCATTGGCTTGTGATATTTCATGAGCAATCCAAGGATCCATCTGAGCCACTCCAAAGGTCTCCAATCATTCCAAGAGGGTCTATGTGTGATCTATCATCATATTATATCCCTCAAAGATCAAGAAAGTCAAGAAATCACCAGAACTGGCAAGGCATGGAAGCAGAGCTAGGGTTTCACTACACAGATGACCTGAAATTAGGGTTTTGGTTTCAGAGGCCATAACTCCCATTTTTTTGGTCATTCTTGTTTCTAATAGTCTAAATATGTTATAAGGATCATGTGTACCAAGTTTGATTAAGAAATTCATTGTGGAAGTCATATGATCAATGGGTAACTTCTTGAGCAAGTCAGAGCAAAATCAGGGCATCTGAGGCCCCCAACAATGGAACCAAAGTGGTATTTTCATCAAATTGAAGTTATATGATCTTTATTTGATCATTTAAGTGCTTGTAAGTTCACAAAATTGAAGAAATTTGAGCTAAACCAAAAGTTGCCAAAAATGGAAATGACTTGTAATGGAAACTTTCCATTTTGGGAAAGTTTTTCAACCTCCTCTTTCTCAACCAAAAATGCTTCAAATGAAAAATTGTTGGTCATGAAAGTTGTAAATTGGATCATTCCCTTTTCAAAAAGTACAAGAACATGTCCTAATTCATTATGGAACTCAAGTTATGGCCTTGCAAAGTTGGCAAAAATCCTATAATTTTCACTTTCACACCAAAAAGGATTTTTTGCAATTTCACATACCAAGTCATTTTGTGACCTCTAATCACTTTCTAAGCATCATAAAAACATAATACATTGCATTGTAACCAAAATTGCCCAAAGAATCACAAGTTTCTATGGCTTGCATCACAAGAAATCACAAAAGGGGCAAAATGCATAACACTTGCAAAACCTATGAGATCTTTCCCTCCAAGCCATCCAGCTGCATAATCTCAATCCCATGGCTCTCCATGATCAATGTTGAACCAGGACATGCCATAGAACAGCTGCTACATGAGCCCATACCTCAAGTACACAATTTGTTGACTTTTTGCAAATGGACCCATACCAATCAGCTGCAGCCACAACCACTCTCTGGCCAATAGGGTTATGTTATGTGGACCAAAAGCAAGCCATAACACAACACACACAAGCCTGAATCATCAGATACACCAAGTTTCACAAAATCACCTTCAAGCTTCAAACTTTCGAAACACTCTGTCCATCCACTCAAACCTCAAACAAACTTCACCATTCAACTCACCATCATCAGTAGAACATTTCTCAACCATCAAACAAGCCTGAAACCCCACGAACACAAAACACGGTTTCAGACTAGTTGGAGTGTAACCTCTCAATCCAACCATTCTAAACTCTTTCAAAGCATTTCAGTAGCATCAGGGGATCAAGTGGAGTCCATTTGCACAAGAGAGAGGTCCAGAAAGTGCCAAACTAAGAAAGCTCAAGCTCAGGAAACCTCAAGAACTTTTTTTCCAGAAATGTAATTTTAAGTTCCTAAATGAATCTATGTGATGTGCTGATCATGCTGATGTCTTTATTTTTGAAAATGGTTGCGTATTAAGGATTTCATGAGCTTCTGAAACTTTGCCCGTGAAACATGTTTTTGTTTGATTCTCATGATTGATGCAAAATAAATGTGTTTTGATGCTTGATTCATGCTTAGGGTTGTTAGATGATGTGATCTGGAGCTTTAGAGCTCTGGAAATGTCCTAGGGAAGAAGCTGGGTTGAGGGTCATGCCGGAGAAGATGGCCGGAGCTTGCTCCGGTCACCTGAAAGTGATTAGGTTAGTTAATTAGGGTTAGCGCGCCAGTTTGAATATGAGCCTTTGGATTTAGCTTGCCGCGTGTTTGGACGGATCAAATGCATCCACTTAACCCTAATTCTTAATTAATTAAGTTAATTAATTTGTTTATCCAGATTCAATCTAAGCCCCACATCTACACGCGCAGTCAAAACAAGTTCAAACCTGAACCATTAGATCAGTTGACTTCCCTTTATTTTAATTTTTATTTCATTTAAATTCCATTTTCTTTGTCATTTTATTTAAAATACTTAGAAAAAATCATAAAAATATTTCCTTCTGCATTTTAATTCCAAATATTTTTCTTCACCCAAAAACATTTTTATTTTTATTTTTTTCATTAAAAAATCATTTTAAAAATATTAAATGCTTATTTTAATTAATTAATGGAAATTAATTAATTAAAATACCATTTAGGTTTCCAAAAATCCCAAAAAAAATCACATTGCATCTTAGGACATTTAGAAACATTTTCAAACCATCCATACAAATTTCGTTTTGGTTTTGATCCAATTTTGACATTTTTCTTGAATTTAGGGTTCATAAAATTCCCTTTTTGGAACCCTAACTTTGAAAATTCCTTTCTGCCTAACCATGAAGGGTTTGACAATGATTCTTTTTGCATTGCTTTCCATATAGCATGTAGTTTCAAGGATATTTTTATCATGAATTTATCTTTCATTTTCAAATTGATTAGCATTTTCCCTTTTAAGGTACCCAAAAACCCTAATTAACTTAGAAAAATCATACCTTCTTTTAGGTTAAGAGTTGGACCTTCTCCTTTGGGGTGTGATATCATATGGGGTTAGGGTTTCTTTGAGTTCATTTGAAAATTTTTATCATGTGAATTGCTTCTGTTTTGGTCATTTGCATCTCATCCTTTCATGTAACCCTAATTTTGCATCCATACTTGCATCTTACATTGCATTGCATGAACATATGAACTTGACATGACATTCTAAGCACTTGTATGCCATCTTAGACATCTTAAGACATTGCTTGAACATTGCTTGGTCATTTCTTCATACATTTTCTATGCTTTGCATCCATTTCATTTCATAAACATCCATGTGTTTTCATACTTCAAAGCATGCTTCATTTGCATCCAATCTCTTGTATGAACATTCATAGCACTTGGTATGCCTTTGCATCATCTCACAGCATCATTTGCATCATGTGTTTGCTTCTGGTTTTGTTTCTTTGTCACTACACATGTTTCATTTCACTTCATCTCTTTCTTTATGCTAACATTTTCAGGTGGTAAGTAACTTGAGAAGTGAATTTGCCTTCACTTCTCATTTCTCTTCATCTTCTTCATATGCATCCTTGCTGCATTTTTTCTTTGTCTTAGAGTGAGCTTGCTCATTCATGTTCATCTCTCTCTTTCTTTCTCTAAGTTACGTATCTTCTTCAGTGAAGTAAGTAACTTATTCATCTGTTTCTTCCTCCTTTCCTCTGCTTCTTCCATTGGTGGCTTCTCTGAAGATCTTTCTCAAGTCTCACAAACCATAGGAACATCCAAGCATGACAATAATTAGGACTTATTAGTTCCCCTTTAGCTTTTACCTTTGTGTCTTCTTTGTGTCTCTCTTCTCATCTCATCATTAGAGACTAAACCTTTAAGGTTTTAAGACTTTAGAATTAGGGTTATGCCTGCATCCTTCTCTTAGGATGGAGTGTATAACTTTAATCCTAAGTATTAAACCCTTAATTTGTTTAAACCTCTTAATCAATCCATCTTAATAATCACTAAGACATTAACTTTTAACTTGGGCCTTATATTAGGGTTCTAATTCTCCCATTATTGGTTAAGAAGGACTAACCCTAGTGTTTAATGGACAAGTCCTCCTTAAGTTGTCTTACAAACTTAAAATCCACTTCTTAATCTCACCCTTAATTAAAATCCACTTTAATAAAGGCTTGTTTTGTCATGAGGTTAATCTCTAATCATGTATTAAGTTGAGGTATCTTCCTCAGCTTAAGTGTGCTCATCTATTATCCTTCTATTAGGATGGTGAAATGAGTTCACTAATCTTTGATTATGGCTTAAACTCATTACTTAACACTAAACAAAAACCCAAAAAAACATCTAAATAATCACAAGTAGGTTAATGATCTTAATCCTATATCATCATGGTAATTAAGTTGAGATGTTTATCTCATATTTAAGGTATTCTCATTATCCCTAATCAAAGGGAGGATATGATGAGTTTACTAACCCTTGGTTTAGGCTTAAGCTCATTAACTTATGACAAACACAAAAAAGCAATGAAAGATTGAAAACACAAAGAACAAACAATAATCGTCTCCTTCGGGATTCTTTTCTCATCATCTTTACTCATAAACGAGAACTCGCTTCTTCCGTCTAATGCAAGACAGTTAGCACTCGAGCCAGACGAGTCATACACTTGAGCATAGACAAGCAAGCAGTTCACAGTCAATTCATTTTCCAGTCTCTTTGAGTCGAACTACGGTGTTCTGACTTCCTCATTACACGCGAGGATACGTAGGCATAACTTAATTGTTATCGAACAAAAGTCTCTTTGCCTTCCCCCTCTTTCAGCATTCTCTTTTAAGCCTCAGTTCCTGAGCACTCACTTTCTTGCACTGACACTTGTATATTCTTTTCCAGCTTTTGCACACAGATAGCACATACACTACCCCTTTTAAAGACAATCTCTTAAGCGTGGATCCCGTCGAGTACGACGGACAATCTGGGTACTAATACCTTCCCAGATTGTAACCGACCCCCTTACTCGGTTTCTCTGGTACGCAACTGTCTTATCCATCTTTTCCTAGGTTTATGCAGCATTACCTTTCCTTCAGGATAAAAATGCCTAGCTGGCGACTCTATTCATTTCACCTTCATTTTCTCCTTTCTCCGACCGTTCGCGTCTGTACCCTATCTGACCGGGTGTCTTTTCGGGGGAGCGACAAATGCTTTTTAGGTTTTTTTTTAGATGAGAAAGAGAAGAACCAAAGGATCAAAAGGTAAAAGTCTAATGGGGAATGACTAATCCTAATATTAACATGCTTGGATAATCCTAGGTTAGTATGGTTTAAACTACCCTAAGAAAGAAGAAGAAGAAGAAGAAGAAGAAGAAGAAGAAGAAGAAGAGAGAAGAAGAATACAAGAGGATGAGAAGAAAGTTAGAGAATAACTTACTCCTCTAAAGGAGATAAGTTGCTTCTAAAGGGGGAAGATGAAAAGTTGAATCACATGATGGCATAAGGCACATCAACAATCACGAAATATAAGGCAAAGTAAGAGAGGAGATGAAGATTTGAAATGTGGATAACATCCACACTTCACTTACCATGAGCCCCTGAAATAGTTAGAACTAAACACATATGACAAGACAAAACCAAACAAGATCAAGTTAGGCAAAAACAAGCAAAGGATCAATTCCACACACCACAACCAGAAGTGGTTCACCTCATCTACATACTAAAATACCTCAAACAAAACCAAAGAGAAAGTAGAACAATCATGGCATCTCAAGGCAACATGAACTACTTATGAAAAAGATAAGAATACATGAGATTATACATATCATTCTTGCATAACAAGCATCATATATCTCAATAACAGAATCACATCACCACAAGAATGTGTACAAATAACACAAAAGACCAAAGAAAGGATCATACAGGTTCAAACATAATCATCACAAGAATAAGAAGTGAAGTGAACATGTGCACAAGTGTAAGGACAAACAAATGCAAATCAAATCAAAGCATAAGCCTCATCTAAAGACCAGGGACCTAATCATGTTAAAAAGTTCCTAAGAAGCATGAACAATCATGGGGAAGAAGCATATAAACTCAAGCATAAACATCATGAAGGGCAAATGGTCAAAGAAGGTGAGGTGAACATGCATACATTTGTGAGAGACTTCAAAGACAAGCAACACAAAACTTTTCAAAGCACAAACACCAATCCAGGACCAGGGATCTATCCTCATACAAAAAGAGCTCTAAACATCCTATAGGAGTTGGCACAAGTGCCCTCCTAGCCTAAGAACTAAGCATGTGACAAGAAAAGGCAAAAACCAGGGCAAGCACATATGAAAATTCAAATCAAATCAAAACTTCATTCACAAATTCTAAAATTAAGCATAAATGTTCATTAATCATGTGATAACATCATACCAAAAGAGCAAGATCAGAATCAAAAACAAACTAGGTCAAAGGACCTCATGAACACAAATTAGGGTTTGAAACTTCACACACAAGTCAAATGCCAAACATAATCAAGCAAGCTTCTAAAATAAGAAGACAAATCATCAATGAACTACATCCTAATATGAACCAGATGCAAAAAGAACCAACTCAAAACTCAAATTAATGATCAAGATAGAAAATCCACAAGTCAGCATGCATTTAAAGTGAATAAAAAACAAATAATAAAAGTAAGAATTAATTTCTACGTGGAAAATAAAAATAAATGAAAAATGAAAATATCAAAAATTAGAGAAAATTAAAAGAAACAAACATGATTTATTTTGGAATTTTATGAAACATATTACTATTTTTAAAAATTAAAAACCAAATAGAAAACAAAATGAAATAAAAAATAAAAGAAATAAACCAGTGGTGCATTAAGCAGGGAGACACAGTTCAATTACAATGGGCCTGGTAAATAGGGGGCGTGCATAGTTAGGGGAGCCCAATGGATCAGCGCAGTACACACAAATTGCCTTTAAATTCAAGGAAAATCAGGAATAAATATGACCAGAGGATGCATTTAACGTACACAATGAAGTCAAACAAAGCTCACTAGTCAATCATCTAATGGTTCAGAGACGCACGTGCATGATATCAAGCATGGAAAGGCAAATACTCTGATTAAATATGAAATAAAAGCCATGTGAGGGAGAGGCTCCATTTTTAATGCACTGGCAAGACATCAACCCTCCAGATCAACAGATCCAATGCTCACAACATCATTTCCTTCCTCTAATCCATTTCCAGAATCCGGTGACCGGAGCTAGGGCCCCGGCACCGGAAAACTCATAGCTATGAACACAATTGCACAGAAATAACTCAAACACTCCAGATCACATAAATCAATCATGTTGATCTCAAATATGTCATTAGATTTTCCATTATGTTAACAAGCAAAACAAATCGAAGACAAACATATTTATGCATCAAACTGAAATTCAACCATACATGCTCAATTCTCAACCAAAATCAAAGCAAATCATATCAACATGATCAGTGGAACAAGTAGAACATAATGCACACAATTAAAACCAAATCCAGATCTACGAATTTGAAGCTAACCTGAAACTTGCAGAACTCAAATTAGATCCAGAAACTCCTTCTCCAGCTGCAGATCAACCTCTTATACCCTCTCCTTGCAAAATAAATGCAAGAGAGAGCTTGAATTGCTCTAGATCTTGAATTTTGAACTGAACTGCACCACTCTTACACTTGATGAAATCTGAGGATTCAACTCTAATCAATGGTTGATTTGTAATCCATGAAGTTAGAGGAGAAAGAATATGTGATTATTTTGTGAAATGAGTGAGAGAATTAGAGGATTTGAAGAGAAAAGCAAAAGTGCAAGAGAATTGAGAATGACGAAATGGTGGTGATCCCCTGCAAAATGGAAAGCCTAGCTGCTTATATATGATGCCAATAATCAGTGATGCAAGAATGAAAGGGAATGCACGTGAGGAATGAGTGAGAGGATGGAATTTGCAAAATGGAAAAACTTGTGTGATGGAATGATTTGTGTGTGCCCTTCCTCTCTCATGCACATGTTCAGCCTCAATTCTACTCACTAATGCCAACTAAATCAATCTCATCCCTTAGATGTGAATGTATTATGCTTAGGATGATAATTTGCATTTTTGCATTTTGTGTTATTCCTCTTTGTTCATGCACGATTCTTGATCTTTTTCTTGAGCCAAATGGTCTTTGGGCAATGCAATGTGATAGTGTGACCTTAATTTGTCCATAGAACAACTTGCAAACAAGATATGAGACCTTTTGCACTTTGGTAGAAAGTTGATTTTTAAGTAAAACCCTAAAATCAAGTAAACTTCCATTGGCCATAACTTTTAAACCATGAAGGCTATGATCATGTTCTTGTACTTTTTGGAAATGGGAGACAATTTCCCACAACTTTCATGTTCAAAGAATTTCCATTTGAAGTCACTTTGGTCATGAAAGAATGCTTTGAAGATTAGGGCAAAAGTTACTAAATTTGGAAGTTAGTTACATGCCATATTACCAAAAATGGAAAGCTTTGCAAAAACCCTATATTCTTGACTTTTGACTTTGCCAAACCTCTTTTATGACCTTAAGAACATACCTTGGCTTGAAAAATAGGATTGGAACCCTTGCATTGTCACAGTTGACTTTTCAAATAATCAGTTTGACCAATTTCTTCTTATGCAAGCAACTGATGAATTGATTGCCTTCCTCAATGAATTTTCTCACCAAATTTCATACATAGTATTCACATATCATATGAATGACTTTTCCCATATGAAATGGCCAAAGTCACAAAGAATCCCTGCTTTAAAATGAAACCCTAATTTGAATGCCATTTGTGTAGGAGATTGTTCCTTCCTTGATCATCTGATAATCTTCCACACCTCTGGGCTCTTGTAAAGGATATTGAGCTTGTATATGCCATGTAGACACTTCATAGGACTTGGGCAAGGCCTCTTAGATTCTTACTTTGACTTGTAAGGCTTCAAATGCACCAATGATTGATCATATGCCCAATGCTAGTACATGAGAATGATATGCTTCATATTTCTATGAAAAAATGCTAAGGATATGACATGCTTATGATGATTATGATATGATGATGATTCTATAAAGAAGAGGGCAAATTTGGGGTGTTACATAGTTAGGGGAACTACGACGTCTCTGATCCTCATGTCCAGATGAGGTACGTAGGCAGGGGGTAGGGCCTGTTCGAGCACTCTTTTATTTTCCCTACATTTTCCCCCTTAATTTTCTTTTCTTATCCAGTTCCAATCTTTCTTTTTATAGCAGCTTTCATTTCTTCACCCTTTGTAACAGTTTCTTTGCAAGCATGGATCCCGTCGGGAACGACGGACGATCTGGGTGCTAATACCTTCCCAGGTCGTAACCGACTCCCGAACCCAGTCTCTTTGGTTCGCAAGACCTTTGTCCTTCCTTTTCTTTTCTTCGGGTTGTGCAACATTACTATTCTTGTTCCTTCGGGATAAAAATGTCTGGCTGGCGAATCTACCCTTTTCCGCGCCACTTTCGCGTTTGTACCAGGATGTAAATCCAGGGAGCGACACTCATGTTTTTATATCGGTACCTCTAACATACTACAAAACATGCACATAGCCTATCAATACATGCTCCTAACATAGCATGTCATAACAACTCAATAACAACATCACGCAACATCATAAGCAACTAAGACAACACGCATTCCTACGACTAACTCTCACATTTCACACTTCCACATATAAGAAACTACACGGAAAACATATATGGCGCGTCAAATAGTTGGAAATCTATAAATGAAAATATTTTTAACATTAAGTACATGAAGTTTTCTTTCCAACGGTTTGAATGGCGACCCAATCGGACTTACGAGTCAAAAGTTATGAATTTTCAAAGTTTTCAAAATCAAGCTATCGAGAGGACCGCACTGAGCGGGCTCTGCAAACTAGTCAAAAATTCCTGCAATGATAGAATTTCTCTCACTACGATTCTACACACTTAAACTGTATTTGTAACCCCAATAACCCCATTTTAAGTCAATAAAACTCATATCTATCACATGTACATTATTCACAACAATCACAATAATTCAAATACAACAATTTCGTCAATTCCAAACATTTAGTTATGGATTCTTCCTAACAATCCCAATTAACTCACAAACAATAATCCATGGCATCAAACTAATGATTTCTACCCACATACTTACATCATCTAACCTTTGAGTGATTAAAAATATCCCACTCTTACCTTATAGTGATGAGCTTTCCTTATCTTCAACAGATTCTCCCTCTTCCTTCCTCTTGCCCTAGCTCTCTTCTTCCTTTCTTGTTTTCACAATCTTCTTAATTCCAAGATCAATTTTACGAACTGAATTTTCCTCCTTTCTCCAAATCCCCAACATAACCCTTGACCCCTAATATTGTAATCTCCATCTTGCCCTCACTAACCTCTCACCTATTTACCAACCTACCCTTTCCATTTAATATTCCAATAATTAGATTATTTCACTATATTAATATAATCATTAAATTTATATTAAATTAAAATAATATAATTCATTTTACTCCACACACCAACCCCTACATCACAATACCACTACCTTTCACTAAGGCTATGCAACCACCAATACGGCACAACAACGCACCATCAATCTCTACGATTCACACAACACACAACAATTTTTCAATTAAACGATTAAATCAGGGTGTTACACTAAACACAAAATTAAGTTAATAAAATCATTTATATTGACTTACTTTACCCATTATTATTTCTAAATAATATATTTTAACTTTTTATGTTTAAATGGTTCGCTCGTGGTATGACTTGCAACAGATGTCTTAGATACTACAACACTCAGTTTCGCAATATCTTGGATCACCTTAAACCGGAAGATGTATTGCCACTAAACTAACCAATTCATAATAAATTATTTTTAATATTACCCGATTTATAACCTAATTTTTTGTCCTCTACATTTTATTTGGTGGCCATTTGGACTACATGCACACCAGTCATCAGGTTCACCACTATGGAGATGCACCATAGTGACTGTATGATAATACTACTTTAGTGTGTTGCTTTACCATGTTTTGCATAGCATTTTAGTTTAGGTTTTTATGAATTTACTGCATATTTAGTTTAATTTAGATTTGATTTAGTCTTAAGCACATTAGGTGCTTCTTTTATGTTTTCTTGGGTATTTTGTTGGATGTGTAGTTCGCTAAAGACAAGTTGAGGCGTGGCGTTGCGAGACTATTTCTGGAGCAGTAATGGAAGATGAAAATACTAGAATAATTGATTAATTCTTAATCAGCTAACTCAAGGAGATTTGAAGGATAATTGCCAGGGCATACATAGCAGCAGTTGAGGAGCAATTGAGAAAAGAGACGTTGGAAAATATCAAGTTGCTAGAAGATAAAAGGATAGTACGGTGGAAACCATGAGCAAAAGAGCGCCAAACCTTGGAAACCCATCAGTCGTTTGCATAGAGCCACCTCCCTGTTGTGTCAGCCTGCAAAAGCATTTTTGTCTCCCACCAACATTGTACTTGATAAATTGCAAAGAAAGGATTGGAGGACAGTTGTCCAACTTTCGTATTTCATTTTGGGCCTCATCCTAAAGTTTATCAAAAGCCCATGATCCAAGAAAGTAGCCACTTAGACTCAAAACCATCTCTATAAATAGAGAGCTCGACATTGAAGATAAAAAAAGGAAGAATTGCACACAACAAATATCTTTTATTTTTTGTTTTAAGTTATAATTGATTTAGAGAGTTTCTTTTCTCACCTAGTCTTGTATACATTGGTGGAAGTTGTCGTGTCTGGAGAAGTCTCTTGTTGTTTATCCAACGCAAGAGAACTCCAAGTAACTATTAGGTTGCATTTCTTTACTTCACTTTGTAAGAATATGTTTCCTTTTAGTTTCACTCCAGAAGTATGTACTCAGCTCATCATGAGCTAAACCCTTTATTTGATGAGCTTAATGAAGTTAGTATAAACGTTGTATTTAAGTTGAAATGATGTGTTGTTTAGTGTCTTATTTTGTTATGTGTTTTTATGCTACATACTTGCTTCTTAGAGTGATAAACTAGGAAAAAGGTACAAGCTTGTTGTTAAGGGAGACCCAATAAACAAGTGGATTTCATAACAAAAGTGGTTAATAAAGTAGGATAGATATATTCACTTAATTCAACTTACTTAGAGATAAGAAGTTGAGACCATAAAGACTTTTTAGAATTAAAACCAGACAAATATTAGGGTTATAAGTGCGGCTTAGAGATTTTTTTCCTTGCCCTAGGATATATATGCCTTGATGTTGTAGAGATACACCACTTGATCACGTTCTGACCTTTTGAGGCACGAAACTTCACATCATGGATACTTTCTAGCATCAACTATACTAATGGATTTTTCCTCATCAACTACCTTCTTGACTATTTTATATACTTTTTACTTTTATTATTCACTGTTTTAGTTGTTGTGTGAAACATATGCCATTAATCATCTTATTATTTTGTTACATTTCTCATATTATCTCTCTTAAGTAAATTGTAGCTTATTTAACTCATATGCTTTCACTTCCTTGTGGGTTCGACCTTTACTTTATCACTTGCTGCATTCAAAAGCATGTATACTTGTGTCGTACCTCGAAAAAATACAATCCTCAAAACAAAACAACAGAGCCGCCACCTAATTCTATTTATTCTACGAGAGAAAAGGGAGATATAGATACAACCTAAAGGAAGGATAAGAAATGGTTTACGAAACCAAATTCTAAGTTCGGGAGTCGGTTACGCAAGGGGAAGGTATTAGCACCCCTCACGTCCGTTGTACTCAACGGGAACCTCTTAGCTAATTATGTGATTAAATGTTTGATCTTAAGTCTTTGTCTTCTAAATGATTGTTAATATGTTTGTTAAAGGAAAAGAAAGTTTTAAAATATTATGAAGATGACGGAGAAAAGATTAAGATTTTTTATTATTGTGGTTTAAATAGAGAAATGGTTAAATTTTTTATTAGGGTGCTCGCGAAGGATAAAAATCCCTGTGCCTACGTATTCCCCTGTGCAATGGGAAAGTCAGAGCTTCGTAGTTCGTGCTACTACGGTTTGATGATTTTTAATTGAACGATTATTTGAAATGCATTCTACTGTTAAGCATTGGCTTATACTCGCGGTGGAGGCTGAAGCGCTAGCTTGTTCGAGAGATAGAATGATTTAAACAATGTTCGTTTTTTGAGAAAAGATATACGAATTGTGATTGAACACGTCGCGTGGGACTAGCCCAGTTGCGGTCCAATCCAGAACGTGCGGAATGCTAGACTCCGGAGTTCTGTTTTCGTAATTTTTATTTAATTAAAGATTTGAATATTTTGGTATACGAATGGTGATTGAACCATCGCGTGGGGCTAGCCCAGTTGCGGTCCAATCCAGAACGTGCAGAATGCTAGACTCCGGAATTCTGTTTTCGTAATTTAATTTATAAAAATGATTTGAATATTTTGGTATATGAATGGTGATTGAACCATCGCGTGGGGCTAGCCCAGTTGCGGTCCAATCCAGAACGTGCGGAATGCTAGACTCCGGAATTCTGTTTTCGTAATTTAATTTATAAAAATGATTTGAATATTTTGGTATACGAATGGTGATTGAACCATCGCGTGGGGCTAGCCCAGTTGCGCTCCAATCCAGAACGTGCGGAATGCTAGACTCCGGAATTCTGTTTTCGTAATTTAATTTATAAAAATGATTTGAATATTTTGGTATACGAATGGTGATTGAACCATCGCGTGGGGCTAGCCCAGTTGCGGTTCAATCCAGAACGTGCGGAATGCTAGACTCCGGAATTCTGTTTTCGTAATTTTTATTTAATTAAAGATTTGAACATTTGTTTTTTTAGACGTTTTAGAATCGATGTTTTGAATGACGAAGGAGTGAACGAACAATACGCGTGGGGCTAGCCCATTTGTAGTTCGTTCTAGAACAGGAGGAGTGCTAGACTCTAGGGCTCTATTCCTTGTTAAATTAATTAAGGCGCGCGATAAGTTATTTGGAAACGTTAGAAATTAGTATGATAAAAAGTACATGAAATAAATGGAATAAATAGATAACTTAAATAAAATGAGATAAATTGTGAAATTAGAAAAAATAAAATAAAATAAACAAGATGGCCTCATATCGGCCACGATTAATCGGAAACGATTTAATCGTGGCTTTGTGATATCATCGGCTCGAAAAAATAAATAAATGACAGTTAAAACCAAATGAGCGTCAAGAGTTAACATCTAGGATTAATAATAATCAACATTGGAAACCAAAACTTAGCAACAAATAAACAAAATGGTGAAACCATGAATATTCTAAACAATTTCTAAATCAAATTATGTAAGTTAAATTTCTAAAAAAAAACAAATAGAATTTAAGTAAATCTTAAAAAATAAATAAATAAATAAATGAACCAAAATTAATTAAGAATTTTATCAACGAAAAAAAATAAAACAAATAAAAACAAACAAAACAGGGAGGGGGTTTGCCTGAAAAATGGTGGATAGTAAGTGGATCCAATGTTTACGAGAAGCCCAATCCACCAAATATTTAGATGAAATGTGACAAATTATATTATTGTACTAAAAAAATGATAAAATAAAAAAACTATCATGGGCCATTTGAAATCAAGATGAAAACCATCGGCAAAAAAGAACAATACAACGTGCTACTAGGGATATGGGTTAACGGAAACTCGGTCCAACCTATAAGCCCACACCAACGACAATGCTTAAGGACCAAAACGCAAAGAAGAAGAAAAAACCTAGCTGCTACGTCAAAACGTTTAAATTAAAATGAAAAGAAAAGAAATAGGGACAAGTTGATCAGATTGTAATCTCAAGCAGACCGAACATGCCACTCTGTCTTAAAAATTTGCATGCCATAAATTAATACGCATTGAATTCATGGGAGACTAGTGGCACAGAGCAATAAATGCATCATCTAGCCTTCATGTGTTTTCGTAGGATGCTGACGACACACCCCAAAGAACAACAAACAATGGCCAACATCAATTCTTTGAACCGTTCTTAATGAGAATAAAATTTATTAAATTGGAAATTGAAAACACATATCTCTCAGTCTCTCTCCCTATTTCTTCTGCAAGCCTGCTTGTTTTTTTTCTTTTTCAAAACACTAAACATCATAACAAAACCACAAGAGTTTCTAGGCTAAACCAACGTTGAACCTTAGATTTCCAAGAAGAGTCTTGCACAGTACGACACACAAGCAAGTAATCACAAGAAAAAACACTCAGACACAACAAACAATCAAAATATCCATCCCCAAATTGAAGACCCTAGGTTCCCGCAATCAACAGATTCAGAGAACAGAAATGAGGAAAACAACCTAAGGCATTCGAAGAGTTCACAACAAGCGAAAGAGAAATCAGAGGGAGCGATTAGTACCTGGATCGAAGCAACTCCGATCGGAAGCTTTTCTGGCGACGGCTTCCGTGCGTTCTCAGCGGTGATGATGGTGTGCGTTTTGTGGTGGTTTCCGTGTTCTGAGTTTTCAGGTTTGTGATGTTCGACGGTTTGCGGTGGTTTCGTTTCAGACCCTTCGGTTTCAACGGTTCTCTCACTTCACTCAACTCTCCTTCTCACAGGTTCGGTGATGGCGTTTGTCTGGTTTATGGGTTTGTCTCGGTGGAGGTGATGGGTATCGGTGAAAGTGTTGGAGGGTCTTTGTTCTTTGAAATAAACCGCCGATGATGTTCTTTTGTTCTTTCCTGTTGTTTCATTTTTTCGAATGGCTGGGATCCTTATTAATAGGGTTCTTTCATGTATTTGGTTTGTATGCTGTTGTAAACAGGTGGTTTCAGAGGTGGTGGTGGTTTCTCGTTTCGAGATGAAGGGCGGTTAAGGATTAAAGGGTGGTTAAGGATTGAAGCAGGTTTGGGTGTGTTCAACGATTGGTCCTTCGATGGTTGGATTGGTTTATGTTGCTGATAATGAAAGGTCAATGGGGGAGGAGTCTCAATGTTGGCTGAGGGACGAAGGTGGCCGGAACGGTGAGGTCGCGTCAGCGACGCTTAGTCTTGTAATTTGGTAAGTTTCCTGTATTGTCGTTTTGACTTCTCTGTGTTTGCTCGCGTCTTCGCTCAAGCACACCTTGATTTTCCATCCGTTTGGCCGTTTCCACTTTGATGCTTACATGATTCTAATGATATTTCCCTTTTTTCTCACATGTTACTTCTTGTTGCAGTGTAAATTTGATAACAGAATCTTGTTAAAGGTATCAGAGTTGATTGTTGAGTGCAGGTAAAGCCGTGATGAGGAGAGTTAAGATGCGGGACAGTTCGTGATGCAAGTTTGCTGCGGTTTCCGTGTTGTAAACAAAAATGGTGTTTTGCAGGTAGTTTTGTGAACGAAGGTTTTGATGATGAGAATTTGATGGTGAAAGGGTTGCTGACTTTGATTCTGTTGTTGGATTAAGAATGTTGATTTGGCTTTTATGAAGATATGGTGTATAACGGTTTGTTTTGATTTTTTGTTTTCACAGGCATTATGGATTAAGGTTGCTGTTTGTGTGAAAGGGTTGTTGTTGGTTTCAGGGGGAAGAGGTTTGGATGTTTCCGTTTCGAAACCAGGAAAAACAGTTTGAAAAAATGAAGATGGTAAGTTGAAGATTTTTTTTTTGAATTTTTCTATAAACTTTTCGGTTTTCCTTTTGGGTTCTCCTACCTAGTATGCGGTTTAGGGTTCTTGTATGTAGGCTGGGACTGTTTTTTTGTGTTGCCAATTTCTTTGTGATGATTTTTGTATGAAGTTTTGGTTTTTGCAGTTTTCTGGTTGTGTATGGTTGGACTTTTGTTTTGGTTGTTGAAGTTTTTTTTGAGGTGTTGACTGTATGTGCGGCTGCGAGTTTTTTTGTGTTTAGGCTTGTATGGTTGCTAGTTTTGTTGTGAAAATGTGGCTGCTTTTTGATGAAGTTTTGGTTTTTTGTAGGGTTTTGGTTGTTTGAAGTTTTTTTGAGGTTTTTTTTTGCTGCTCTGTTTTGTAAGTTTGGATATGAAGCTCTTTTGTTTTTTTTTTTGTGGCTGCTGTCCCCTTTTGCTAACTGATAAAACAATACTTATATAGGGTTGGAATTAGGGTTTTAGGGATTTTGAAAAATATGAAAACTTGCTAGCTAAGTTTGACTGAGTTTTGGGGGGAAAATGTCTGAGTTCGGATAGGGATGTGTGATAGCAGGGCAGCCTGCACAAGCTACAGGTCTGCTGTATTTTACCTTGGTTTTGTTTGTTTGTGAAGTCAAAAGAAAGTCCCTGCTGCCTGTTGCTTTGAAGCTGTATTTTTGTTTGGTTGTGAAGTGTGAACCAAGTCCTTGCTACTGCTATGTAAAGTTGTTATTTACTTTGTAACTTTCCTCTCTTTTTGATATTTTTTATGACAAAATGCTAAGATGTGAATATGCTTATATGTTGAATGAACGATGGAAAAAAAATATGATTTAACGTGATGTTTGGTTAAGCTTATGGATGCATGAATTATGTACAGATTTGAAATGTTGAGTTATGTATGAAATGGACTTATGAACTTGTAATGATCTTGAACTTATGTGAAATGATTGAATGGTGCCTTATGACATAGTTGTATGAATGCGTTGGCATGATGAATGAACGAAAGTTATGGATTTGAAATCGGATGAATGCTTGAGTAAGAATGAATGCTTATGTATGTATGATTATGTGAAATTGAAATTGTTCTTTGGATTCTAAACTTGCTTGCATATTTGTAGGAAAAAAGTGGATTGAAGCATGGAATGGAAGATTAAGTATGGAGTCAAGAAGATGGGAAAAAAAAGTCCTTTTGAGAAAGAATTCAAGTCTTAGGGATCTTGAATTATCATGTATTTTGTAGTTCATTTGGCTTAGATTTTCTCATACTTGTGATGACTCTTTCTTGTAAAACAAAAACTTTTGTGTATTTTCAATGATTTCATGCATTTGATGAACCTCTATTTTTATGTACATAATTGTGAACAATCTAAAAGTATGACTTTAGAAATGGAAAGCTCTTTGCAAAAATAGGTTTGTAATCTTGAATGATGTTTGAATTTTGAATCAAGAATGAATTGGAAAGGATTTGAAACTTTTGTTATGGATTTGTAATGAATATGGACATGATGGTTCAAATTGTACATGAATGAGAATGAGAATGAGAACTTGAAATTGACTTTTGGAATAAGTTTGGAATTTGAATGGAATTGGATTTTGAATTTGGTGGAATAGAAAATAAACATAGGACTTAGAAAATAAAATAAAAAACTTGAATAATAAATAAAAAATTAAAATTATAAATTGAGATTGAATTTAGAAATAGAACTTAAAAAAAAAATGAATTAAAAATAAAATTAGAAATTGAGATTGAATTTAGAAATAGAAACTTAAAAAAAATGAAATAAAAATTAAAATTAAATTGAGATAGAAATTTAAAAAAAAAAATGAAATGGAAATTGATATTGAACTTAGAAATAGAAACTTAAAAAAAATGAAATAGAAATTAAAATTAAAATTAAATTGAGATAGAAATTTAAAAATAAAATAGGAATTGATATTGAACTTAGAAATAGAAACTAAAAATGAATTAAAAGCATGAAACTTAATCTGCAATTAGACTAAAAACCTAAAAAAAGGGAAACCTTAATCGTATAAGACAAATGGACCAAACTTCCGAAAATTGCTGCAGATCAAAAATGCTCTAAAATGCACCAAGTATGTAAATGATGAGATGAATGAATAATGCGAAAAGTTATGGGTAAAATTTGGGGTGTGACAGTTGCCCCTATTTAAATAACTTAACCAGATTGAATGAGTGATGTTTAATCCTCATAAATCGGAGTGAAAGGTATTCAAATATAGAAATAACCGAAAATTTTGCCCATAAATGCAATGGCATGCTATGAACTATGAGGGACTCCTGCCGGGGATATGATATGCGAGATGCAAGGAAACTTAACATGCTGATTTGATGATGAATATGCTGAACATGGTATGATGAATCAACGGTGACCCGCAGCAACGCAAACTGAGGGTGAAGACTCACTGAGGATAACAATATGTTGGGGATGACAAGACGAAAACATGACGTATTCAAAGTGATAAATCAGCAGGTTCAAGTGTAACTGTTGGCACTGAGAATGACAGAAGACGGAAAACAAAGCGTAAGATTAAAGACAGACTAACTGAAGTGATGAGTTAGCAAGTTCAAGGTGGTTGTTGGGGATCCCAATACAACAATTCGGTGATTGAGAAAGATAGAAATGATCTCGACTTGGTAGTCAGGAGAACAAAAAATAAGAGACATTGACATGGCGGTCAGGAATAAACAAACAAACGACATGGTGATCGAGAAATAAAAAACAGATGTCGACACGGTGGTCAGGAAAATAAAAGACAGGCAATGACACGGTGGTCTGGAAATAAAAGACAGATATTGACGCGGTGGTCAGGAAATAAAAAGACAGACATTGACGCGGTGGTCAGGAAATAAAATAACAGATAACGACACGGTGGTCAGGAAATAAAATAATAGACAAAGACGCGGTGGTCATGAAATAAAATAACAGGCAAAGACGCAGTGGTTAGGAAATAAAATAACAGACATTGACGCGGTGGTCTGGAAATAAAATAACAGACAAAGACGCGGTGGTCAGGAAATAAAATAACAGACATTGACGCGGTGGTCTGGAAATAAAATAACAGACAAAGACGCGGTGGTCTGAAAATAAAATAACAGACAAAGACACGGTGGTCTGGAAATAAAATAACAGACATTGACGCAGTAGTCATGAAATAAAATAACAGACAAAGACGCGGTGGTCGTGAAACAAAAATAACGGACAATGACGCGGTGGTCAGGAAATAAAATAACAGATAAAGACGCGGTGGTCAGGAAATAAAATAACAGACATTGACGCGGTGGTCTGGAAATAAAATAACAGACATTGACGCGGTGGTCTGGAAATAAAATAACAGACAAAGATGCGATGGTCTGAAAATAAAATAACAGACAAAGACACGGTGGTCTGGAAATAAAATAACAGATATTGACGCGGTAGTCATGAAATAAAATAACAGACAAAGACGCGGTGGTCGTGAAACAAAAATAACGGACAAAGACGTGGTGGTCAGGAAATAAAATAACAGATAAAGACGCGGTGGTCATGAAATAAAATAACAGACAAAGACGCGGTGGTCGTGAAATAAAATAACAGACAAAGACGCGGTGGTCGTGAAATAAAAATAACAGACAAAGATGCGGTGGTCAGGAAATAAAATAACAGATAAAGACGCGGTGGTCATGAAATAAAATAACAGACAAAGACGCGGTGGTCGTGAAATAAAATAACAGACAAAGACGCGGTGGTCGTGAAATAAAAATAACAGACAAAGACGCGGTGGTCAGGAAATAAAAATAATAGACAAAGACGCGGTGGTCTGGAAATAAAATAACAGACAAAGACGCGGTGGTCAGGAAATAAAATAACAGACAAAGACGCGGTGGTCTGGAAATAAAATAACAGACAAAGACGCGGTGGTCAGGAAATAAAATAACAGACAAAGACGCGGTGGTCTGGAAATAAAATAACAGGTAAATAATCCAAAGTGGTAAATCAACAGGTTCAAGTGTAACTGTTGATACCGAGAATAAAGAAAACGAACACAACGTTCGGGCAGTGGCTCTGTGCGACCAACTGATATCAGGGGTAGAAAACAGCGTACTCAAATAGTCAACGAATCCAAGAGACCGGCTGGTATTGAGAATGAAGACAAGAAAATTGGATTTTTCAACAAGATATCCAACCTCTAGAAACTCCTTAAACGAAAAATCAAGAGAAGACCTTTAGGAACCACTCAGGAAAACACGAATATGTGCCGAATTAAATGGACTTAGTCTGCAAGCAAAGGGTTTCACAACCAGCTTAACAGATTCTTGCCAGTGACAATTGGACTTCAAAAGATTCTTGTAAAGTGACAGTAGATTACATGTCAGCAGAGGCCTGTTTTGCAAGGTATGACTCTTTTCTACTGTGGGCAGATGCTCGATAAGTAAGATGGTAGCAGGGCTTAAAGCTAAGAGCGAAGCGACCTGACCAACACATGAGAAAGACACACCGACTCATATGATTTCCAAATATGCCCCTGTAACGGGTATTGGATGGAAAAGTTCTTGGAAGACGACTCTTCGGACAAAGATGACGACATGATTCCCGACATACGTCTTGAACTTGAAATTAGTTGTTACATAGGGCCTGCTCGAACAACTTGAAGGTCTGGAGGGGATTTGCCCCTGTGTGATTCATCCTGCCCCGGAATCAATGTTTTTCCTTTTTTTTTAAATTTCCCTCATCACAAAGAGTTTAGACCAGCCTTCCATGACATGGCCTTTGAAATGGTTGCCCCGGTGCTCGAACATTGGGAAGCCCCTGGTCATCTGATCCCTGGGATGAGAGACTTCTGGTCTAGCTGGCCATTGAACTCTTGAATTCTTTCAGATAACTCGCTCAAGTATGAGTCTTGAGGAGAGCTCAACCTCTGAATTGTTGACTCCTGAATGGATTGATTCAGATTGACTGGTTCTTGAAGTGTTTTGCCCCTGGTTACCCAACTCCTAGGATGGGAAACTTTTGATTTGACTGGTCATTGAATTCTTGAACCGTTGGTGATAAATTGCTCTAGTATGAGCCTTGAGAAGAAGTTCAACCTCTGAGATGCTGACTCTTGAAGAAATTAATCGGCTTATTCTTGAAGTGGTTACCCCTGGGTGGGCTTTTCTTACTCAGTCGAATTCCCTAACCGGCTGCGTTCGTCGGGATTCCGTTGATGCTCAATTGACTTGCAAACAAACATTATTTATTTAAAAATTGGCAATTTTAATGCAACATTTATGCAAGTTTTAAAATCGCAATTTATTGGTATGACAGTGATACAGTGGAGTTGATTAAAATAAAAAATAAAATAAAAGTGGATCTAGCCATTTATGGAATGGCAGATGAAGTGATCAATACAAATGATTAGCAAAGATTGTTAGGAGTCAGGTTAACACAACCTTGTTGTAGCATGCTCTCAAAATAAACCCTGCCTCAATTAGGTCTTTTAAGGGTTGTAACATGGCTTGGTTCACGGTTTATGAAACAAAAGATAAAAGGCTCAAAATTTATTTGTACCCATCCCATCTTCGTGATGAACTCCAATCCTATGTTCAGTTAATTTGACAATACGCATTCATATCTCAAAAGTCTTTTGACGGTACGTGATAAGGATCAAAAAGTGATGGCAGCCACTTTGCTTTTTTCTGCTTTGCTGGATTTGATGACTTCCTTAATTTTCGCCTAAGTCGTCTTTTCCTATTTTTTGACTTGGCGGACTTTTTCTTTGTATCTCTTTTTCCTTACGGCATTCCTTTGTTGAACGGTTATGACTGCCATCTTATTGGATGATAGAGAATACGTGCTACAAACTTTTGGCTCTTCACGACTTCTTTGGCAGTGAATGAAAGTACGTTGCTGATCCTTCTTGAATAATGGATTGAATCTTTTGAAGATTGGATGCAAACAGATTAACTGAACCGACTACCCTGCCCCAGGTTTGAAATTAAGGGTTTTTGCAATTTTGAAAAAGAAAACTCCTACTTCTAGGCTCGAAGGGGTTAGCGAGGGATTATCTTCCTTATTTCACAGGTGTTTGGGAATTTGAAACAATGCTTGTACATCATTGGCAAGGTTTTAATTGAGAGCATACAAATGGAGAACTCAGGTATCTGGTTTTCATCATCCTCCCTCCAATCTTTGCTAAAGCAAAAGTTTGATAAACAAAAGATAGAAATATATTTTTGCTTTTTGTAACAATGAAGGAAAACGAGTGAATACGAATGGATTGATTCAAAATATGCATAAACATTTCATTAATCTTGCCAAGTCAAAAAAAACAATGCTAACAAGCAAATACAAAATCAACATGCAAAGAAAAATACAACAACACTGAAACAAACAGGGGATTGCCAGCTTTAGGGAATTGAAAATGTCTTGATTTACTGCCTTCCAGAAACGCACCAAGAAGTCACTCGGGCGAGAGGTTGACATGAACCAACAGACTCCCTTCTGAAAAGGATATGCACCTCTTGTCGATCAAATGTTGTACCTTGGCTTGAAAAGCTCTGCAGTCTTCAGTTGAATGTCCCAATGATCCAGCATGATATCCACATTGCTCATGTGGATTATACTCAGGCGGGTATGGCTCTGTCCATGGCTTGAGAGATTTAGGAACCACCAATGAGTGTTGAATCAAAGGTTGCAGAAGTTTAGTGTATGATAAAGGTACTGGGTGAAGAGGAGCATTCCTTCTTTCCAAGTTGTTGCGAGGCTTATGTGGACTCTGATGCTGATTCAGATAACCTTGTCTCTAGACTTGCTGACTTGGACGAGAGTTGTCCCTGATAATCGGAGTAGTGTCTTCAAATGAAAGAATGTCCTTCTCAATTAAATATTTCACAGCGCGTTTTAAGGCATAACAGCCTTCCAAATCGTGCCCTGAAGCACCATCATGGAATAGAAAACGGACATTTGGATTGTAGTTTGCTGGGAGTGGATCCGGTAAGGGACCAAAAGGCTTTGGAACAACCAGTCCTTTCTTCAACAATGAAGGATATAATTCTGTGTAGGTCATAGGGATTTGAGGGGTTGGAGGCCTTCTCCCTTGTCTTCTATTCTGATTTGAGGCACCCTCCGGGTAAGAATCCTGAGCTCTCAATCTCTGACAAGCTGGAACTACTGGCACACTAGGTACTGCTAGTCGCTTGTTGTGATGACTTTTGAGTTCTTCACACTCAATGCTGGATGTCATCTCCTTCGATTCACCCCCTACTTCTCTTTTGCTTTCGCCAGCAGGAGTGACGACATTGAAATTCCAAGGTGGTGTCATGATACTCTTGTGAGAAGGTGAAGACGCTTCATCGGTTATGCGCACGACCTGTTCTTTATGGTACAAAATCTTAAGAACCTTCATAGGTCTCTTTCCTTTCTTATCTCCCGGCTCAACAATCAAATTGTCCGCAATCGGCTCTCCTCCTTGGGGGACTAGTGACTTAATCACACTTTGTAACTCAAAACTCTAGCATTCTTCGATAGGGTGCCCCAAGGCTCCAGTGCGGTATCTACATTCAACCTCTGGATGGTCCTCTTCAAGGATTAACCTTTTGCTATGGATCAACCTTTGTACCCAAACTTTCAATTCAGGGCAAGTATTCAAATCATGTCCTACCACCCCTTTATGGAATTCACACACCGTATTTGTATCAGGGTTATACCATGTATTTGGCGATGGCACAGGTGCGTAAGGAGTCATCAATGAATTCTGGATAAGTAACGGGTAGAGCTTGATGAGTGGCACTGGAATGGGTTCATAGTGAGCTTCACTCTCTTTGTTCTAACACTGCCCCTTGTTTCGCTTTCGCTTCTTTTTCCGACCTTGAGAAGAAGCTGCCAGAGGATATTGAGGCACTGATCTGAAAGTCAGAGGTTGACTTTGGCCTAGTAGGGTAGAGCCACGAGCTGGCAGATGAGGAGTTGTCACAGGGAAACACTCTTGACTCGAGGTAGCAACGAATGGAGGTAGGACATTAGGTTTCTCTGCTGCGGCAATGGGCACAGGGCGACCCTCCTTTTTCAACAAAGCTTGTAAGGCTTCCAAGACCCACTCCATCTGTTTCTTCAAGGAAATAACCTCCTCTTTCAACAATTCTTGACTTCTTCTCAGTTCATCCACTGTTTCTTGAGACATAATTCTTAGTTCTGGACACGTGCCGGGAATCAAACAGCTGAACTGACAAAGGATAGAATGAGCTTACTCTGAAGGAGGAAAATGACATGCGATGTAGATGCAATGGTATGCGAATGGATGCAAAGCAAGGATGGTTTCAAGGAACTCAAAAGTAAATGCAAACATCCAAATATAAAATTTTCCAAAAGGGATTATAAGCTGAAGTTTGTCTATGGTTAAACTTGTGATGTTTGCAATAGACATCTATTTGTTCCTTGAAGACCTTACTGAGATGATGCATATGATGCTGAGATGCAAAGACGCAGGGATGCAAGGATGCAAGGTGCAAGGCGTCACAAATAAATCTGGAACCTTCTTAATAGGTGGGCTTTAAAAGATTGGTTCTACGTTATGTTACCCATAAGCCCCACTCACAGGAGGGTTTTTACGGCGATGGTTTAAGGAAACTCAAGGTCACAGACGTTTATCGTATTAACGCCCCGCCGCAGGCTAGCTGCATTGTGACGATAATAATGATAAGGTCTACCTTGAGTGGAGTTCTCATGCTAGGCATGCAAGGAGCGAGTCCTCGGAGCCTAACATTACACAACTACCAAGATTGAAACAGGTCCTAGAGGGTCCCAGAATCACAGCCCTTTCATGAATCAGGTCACGCGACAGGCTAGCTACGTTATGACAAGATCTACGAAAATTCTAACTATCTGGGGGAGCTTTCATGCTAGGCGTGCAAGGAGCGAGTCCTTGGAGACTAACACTAATAACATCCAATTCTAAACTTAAGTGTTCCTTCTGCTTTTCCACCACTCAAAATTTACTTGCAATGTGACCCCGGGAACCCACAAACAAGTATAATGAGCAATAAAGTAGAGCGGTAAAAGAAAAGATAAACAAACATAAATAATAAACATAGAGAAGACAAGAAAAGACAAGATCAAACAAATAAACACACAAATGCTAAGTTAGGCTCGACTCTCTCTAGCATGGAGCATATCCCCAGCAGAGTCGCCAACTGTCGTACCTCGAAAAAATACGATCCTCAAAACAAAACAACAGAGCCGCCACCTAATTCTATTTATTCTACGAGAGAAAAGGGAGATATAGATACAACCTAAAGGAAGGATAAGAAATGGTTTACGAAACCAAATTCTAAGTTCGGGAGTCGATTACGCAAGGGGGAGGTATTAGCACCCCTCACGTCCGTTGTACTCAATGGGAACCTCTTAGCTAATTATGTGATTAAATGTTTGATCTTAAGTCTTTGTCTTCTAAATGATTGTTAATATGTTTGTTAAAGGAAAAGAAAGTTTTAAAACATTATGAAGATGACGGAGAAAAGATTAAGATTTTTTATTATTGTGGTTTAAATAGAGAAATGGTTAATTTTTTTATTAGGGTGCTCGCGAAGGATAAAAATCCTCGTGCCTACGTATTCCCCTGTGCAATGGGAAAGTCAGAGCTTTGTAGTTCGTGCTACTACGGTTTGATGATTTTTAATTGAACGATTATTTGAAATGCATTCTACTGTTAAGCATTGGCTTATACTCGCGGTGGAGGCTGAAGCGCTAGCTTGTTCGAGAGATAGAATGATTTAAACAATGTTCGTTTTTTGAGAAAAGATATACGAATTGTGATTGAACACCTCGCGTGGGACTAGCCCAGTTGCGGTCCAATCCAGAACGTGCGGAATGCTAGACTCCGGAGTTCTGTTTTCGTAATTTTTATTTAATTAAAGATTTGAATATTTTGGTATACGAATGGTGATTGAACCATCGCGTGGGGCTACCCCAGTTGCGGTCCAATCCAGAACGTGCGGAATGCTAGAATCCGGAATTCTGTTTTCGTAATTTAATTTATAAAAATAATTTGAATATTTTGGTATACAAATGGTGATTGAACCATCGCGTGGGGCTAGCCCAGTTGTGGTCCAATCCAGAACGTGCGGAATGCTAGACTCCGGAATTCTGTTTTCGTAATTTAATTTATAAAAATGATTTGAATATTTTGGTATACGAATGGTGATTGAACCATCGCGTGGGGCTAGCCCAGTTGCGCTCCAATCCAGAACGTGCGGAATGCTAGACTCCGGAATTCTGTTTTCGTAATTTAATTTATAAAAATGATTTGAATATTTTGGTATACAAATGGTGATTGAACCATCGCGTGGGGCTAGCCCAGTTGCGGTTCAATCCAGAACGTGCGGAATGCTAGACTCCGGAATTTTGTTTTCGTAATTTTTATTTAATTAAAGATTTGAACATTTGTTTTTTTTAGATGTTTTAGAATAGATGTTTTGAAGGACGAAGGAGTGAACGAACAATACGCGTGGGGCTAGCCCATTTGTAGTTCGTTCTAGAACAGGCGAAGTGCTAGACTCTGGGGCTCTATTCCTTGTTAAATTAATTTAGGCGCGCGATAAGTTATTTGGAAACGTTAGAAATTAGTATGATAAAAAGTACATGAAATAAATGGAATAAATAGATAACTTAAATAAAATGAGATAAATTGTGAAATTAGAAAAAATAAAATAACATAAACAAGATGGCCTCATATCGGCCACGATTAATCGGAAACGATTTAATCGTGGCTTTGTGATATCATCGGCCCAAAAAAATAAATAAATGACAGTTAAAACCAAATGAGCGTCAAGAGTTAACATCTAGGATTAATAATAATCAACATTGGAAACCAAAACTTAGCAACAAATAAACAAAATGGTGAAACCATGAATATTCTAAACAATTTCTAAATCAAATTATGTAAGTTAAATTTCTAAAAAAAAACAAATAGAATTTAAGTAAATCTTAAAAAAAAAAAATGAACCAAAATTAATTAAGAATTTTATCAACGAAAAAACATAAAACAAATAAAAACAAACAAAACAGGGAGGGGGTTTGCCTGAAAAATGGTGGATAGTAAGTGGATCCAATGTTTACGAGAAGCCCAATCCACCAAATATTTAGATGAAATGTGACAAATTATATTATTGTACTAAAAAAATGATAAAATAAAAAAACTATCATGGGCCATTTGAAATCAAGATGAAAACCATCAGCAAAAAAGAACAATACAACGTGCTACTAGGGATATGGGTTAACGGAAACTCGGTCCAACCTATAAGCCCACACCAACGACAATGCTTAAGGACCAAAACGCAAAGAAGAAGAAAAAACCTAGCTGCTACGTCAAAACGTTTAAATTAAAATGAAAAGAAAAGAAATAGGGACAAGTTGATCAGATTGTAATCTCAAGCAGACCGAACATGCCACTCTGTCTTAAAGATTTGCATGCCATAAATTAATACGCATTGAATTCATGGGAGACTAGTGGCACAGAGCAATAAATGCATCATCTAGCCTTCACGTGTTTTCGTAGGATGCTGACGACACACCCCAAAGAACAACAAACAATGGCCAACATCAATTCTTTGAACCGTTCTTAATGAGAATAAAATTTATTAAATTGGAAATTGAAAACACATATCTCTCAATCTCTCTCCTTATTTCTTCTGCAAGCCTGCTTGTTTTTTTTCTTTTTCAAAACACTAAACATCAGAACAAAACCACAAGAGTTTCTAGGCTAAACCAACGTTGAACCTTAGATTTCCAAGAAGAGTCTTGCACAGTACGACAGACAAGCAAGTAATCACAAGAAAAAACACTTAGACACAACAAACAATCAAAATATCCATCCCCAAATTGAAGACCCTAGGTTCCCGCAATCAACAGATTCGGAGAAAAGAAATGAGGAAAACAACCTAAGGCATTCGAAGAGTTCACAACAAGCGAAAGAGAAATCAGAGGGAGCGATTAGTACCTGGATCGAAGCAACTCCGATCGGAAGCTTTTCTGGCGACGGCTTCCGTGCGTTCTCAGCGATGATGATGGTGTGCGTTTTGTGGTGGTTTCTGTGTTCTGAGTTTTCAGGTTTGTGATGTTCGACGGTTTGCGATGGTTTCGTTTCAGACCCTTCGGTTTCAACGGTTCTCTCACTTCACTCAACTCTCCTTCTCACAGGTTCGGTGATGGCGTTTGTCTGGTTTATGGGTTTGTCTCGGTGGAGGTGATGGGTATCGGTGAAAGTGTTGGAGGGTCTTTGTTCTTTGAAATAAACCGCCGGTGATGTTCTTTTGTTCTTTCCTGTTGTTTCATTTTTTCGAATGGTTGGGATCCTTGTTAATAGGGTTCTTTTATGTATTTGATTTGTATGCTATTGTAAACAGGTGGTTTCGGAGGTGGTGGTGGTTTCTCATTTCGAGATGAAGGGCGATTAAGGATTAAAGGGTGGTTAAGGATTGAAGCAGGTTTGGGCGTGTTCAACGATTGGTCCTTTGATGGTTGGATTAGTTTATGTTGCTGATAATGAAAGGTCAATGGGGGAGGAGTCTCAATGCTGGCTGAGGGACGAAGGTGGCCGGAACGGTGAGGTCGCGGTAGCGACACTTAGTCTTGTAATTTGGTAAGTTTCCTGTATTGTCGTTTTGACTTCTCTGTGTTTGCTCGCGTCTTCGCTCAAGCACACCTTGATTTTCCATCCGTTTGGCCGTTTCCACTTTGATGCTTACATGATTCTAATGATATTTCCCTTTTTCTCACATGTTACTTCTTGTTGCAGTGTAAATTTGATAACAGAATCTTGTTAAAGGTATCAGAGTTGATTGTTGAGTGCAGGTAAAGCCGTGATGATGAGAGTTAAGATGCGGGACAGTTCGTGATGCAAGTTTGCTGCGGTTTCCGTGTTGTAAACAAAAATGGTGTTTTGCAGGTAGTTTTGTGAACGAAGGTTTTGATGATGAGAATTTGATGGTGAAAGGGTTGCTGACTTTGATTCTGTTGTTGGATTAAGAATGTTGATTTGGCTTTTATAAAGATATGGTGTATAACGGTTTGTTTTGATTTTTTGTTTTCACAGGCATTATGGATTAAGGCTGCTGTTTGTGTGAAAGGGTTGCTGTTGGTTTCAGGGGGAAGAGGTTTGGATGTTTCCGTTTCGAAACCAGGAAAAACAGTTTGAAAAAATGAAGATGGTAAGCTGAAGATTATTTTTTTGAATTTTTCTATAAACTTTTCGGTTTTCCTTTTGGGTTCTCCTACCTAGTATGCGGTTTAGGGTTCTTGTATGTAGGCTGGGACTGTTTTTTTGTGTTGCCAATTTCTTTGTGATGATTTTTGTATGAAGTTTTGGTTTTTGCAGTTTTCTGGTTGTGTATGGTTGGACTTTTGTTTTGGTTGTTGAAGTTTTTTTTGAGGTGTTGACTGTATGTGCGGCTGCGAGTTTTTTTGTGTTTAGGCTTGTATGGTTGCTAGTTTTGTTGTGAAAATGTGGCTGCTTTTTGATGAAGTTTTGGTTTTTTGTAGGGTTTTGGTTGTTTGAAGTTTTTTTGAGGTTTTTTTTTGCTCCTCTGTTTTGTAAGTTTGGATATGAAGCTCTTTTGTTTTTTTTGTGGCTGTTGTCCCCTTTTGTTAACTGATAAAACAGTACTTATATAGGGCGGGAATCAGGGTTTTAGGGATTTTGAAAAATATGAAAACTTGCTAGCTAAGTTTGACTGAGTTTTGGGGGGGAAAATGTCTGAGTTCGGATAGGGATGTGTGATAGCAGGGCAGCCTGCACAAGCTGCAGGTCTGCTGTATTTTACCTTGGTTTTGTTTGTTTGTGAAGTCAAAAGAAAGTCCCTGCTGCCTGTTGCTTTGAAGCTGTATTTTTGTTTGGTTGTGAAGTGTGAACCAAGTCCTTGCTACTGCTATGTAAAGTTGTTATTTACTTTGTAACTTTCCTCTCTTTTTGATATTTTTTATGACAAAATGCTAAGATGTAAATATGCTTATATGTTGAATGAACGATGGGAAAAAAATATGATTTAACGTGATGTTTGGTTAAGCTTATGGATGCATGAATTATGTACAGATTTGAAATGTTGAGTTATGTATGAAATGGACTTATGAACTTGTAATGATCTTGAACTTATGTGAAATGATTGAATGGTGCCTTATGACATAGTTGTATGAATGCGTTGGCATGATGAATGAACGAAAGTTATGGATTTGAAATCGGATGAATGCTTGAGTAAGAATGAATGCTTATGTATGTATGATTATGTGAAATTGAAATTGTTCTTTGGATTCTAAACTTGCTTGCATATTTGTAGGAAAAAAGTGGATTGAAGCATGGAATGGAAGATTAAGTATGGAGTCAAGAAGATGGGAAAAAAAGTCCTTTTGAGAAAGAATTCAAGTCTTAGGGATCTTGAATTATCATGTATTTTGTAGTTCATTTGGCTTAGATTTTCTCATACTTGTGATGACTCTTTCTTGTAAAACAAAAACTTTTGTGTATTTTCAATGATTTCATGCATTTGATGAACCTCTATTTTTATGTACATAATTGTGAACAATCTAAAAGTATGACTTTAGAAATGGAAAGCTCTTTGCAAAAATAGGTTTGTAATCTTGAATGATGTTTGAATTTTGAATCAAGAATGAATTGGAAAGGATTTGAAACTTTTGTTATGGATTTGTAATGAATATGGACATGATGGTTCAAATTGTACATGAATGAGAATGAGAATGAGAACTTGAAATTGACTTTTGGAATAAGTTTGGAATTTGAATGGAATTGGATTTTGAATTTGGTGGAATAGAAAATAAACATAGGACTTAGAAAATAAAATAAAAAACTTGAATAATAAATAAAAAATTAAAATTATAAATTGAGATTGAATTTAGAAATAGAACTTAAAAAAAAATGAATTAAAAATAAAATTAGAAATTGAGATTGAATTTAGAAATAGAAACTTAAAAAAAAATGAAATAAAAATTAAAATTAAATTGAGATAGAAATTTAAAAAAAAAATGAAATGGAAATTGATATTGAACTTAGAAATAGAAACTTAAAAAAAATGAAATAGAAATTAAAATTAAAATTAAATTGAGATAGAAATTTAAAAAAAAAATAGGAATTGATATTGAACTTAGAAATAGAAACTAAAAATGAATTAAAAGCATGAAACTTAATCTGCAATTAGACTAAAAACCTAAAAAAAGGGAAACCTTAATCGTATAAGACAAATGGACCAAACTTCCGAAAATTGCTGCAGATCAAAAATGCTCTAAAATACACCAAGTATGTAAATGATGAGATGAATGAATAATGCGAAAAGTTATGGGTAAAATTTGGGGTGTGACAACTTGCATGTGACAACATTTGCTTGAAAACCATTTATAACAATATCATTCTTAAAGCAACTAAGTTTGAGAGCAACAAGTTTTTGGGACCGTTGTCGGGGAAGTGTAAAGAATTTGATTTATTACAAGTTATAATTTTGTTTAAGATAAATTATATTTGAGCCTTTAACATTTGATGTGATGTGGTGTCCCAATAGGCTTAAGTTATTGCATGCTCAGGTTGTAACACCCCACTTTTCCCAAATAATAAAATAACAGTTTAATACGTAAATCAAAGCTCACAAGTGGAATGCCACATTTCAAATTAAATACCAACATGAAATTATTTATTAAAAACAACGGAAAATATATGATTCATTACAATTTATGATCAAAACAACATCAACAATAATTCCTCAAAAATATTATTGGTTTATAAGATAGATACGTAATAAAAGTAAATATAACAACAAAAGCCCCCATCTCGTGTTACGTATCAAAGCTTCTTAAAACTCGAGAAAGCAACACGACTCCACGCACTCTCAAGACCTGGATTATTTTTACTTCCAAAAAAGCACGGACGCACCAACAAACAACAAAGGGGTGAGAAACAAATTCAAATATAAACGGTGCATATAACATCTATAAGGGTAGTTCCTCACTCACAACAACATATACAACAATCACACCAATAGTTATATAGCAACGAATACAACAATAGATATGCAATGTGACTCAACACGAAACAATGCATGCGGTACCAGTTTTTGTTCATTCAATCGAACATGGATAAATCATATACGCCCATCCGACAATGATTATCCTACCATTCTCCATAACGGAGTACAAATGATCGTATTCGCCCATCCGGCACGATCATCCCAACAATAATACTACCATGTATGCATGACTATGAAAATGAATACAATATTTATAATCACCATATTATACATCTATAAGATCCATCCGATTAATACACAACAATAATTCCACACAAATCACCAATAATAACCTCACGCGACTTAACCGATTAATCAATTACTTAAGTTCACTTAAGTTCCATCATTATTCCATTCCTCGAGGTTAATTTTCATTTAATCATGTTATAAGGTCCACCTCAATGCCTCAGATCGAAAGAATCGACAACGGATGCGAAATCGGGAAAGAATCGCAAAACGGAACATTTTGCCCTAAGGTTCTTGTCATACACGTAACACACCATCCCTTACGTGTAACACCTCATTCCCAACTTGCACATACACGTAAAGTCTTCCAATATGCATTACATACCTTTTCTCGCCCATCCTTACGCGTAATGGCTTATGCCCTTACGCGTAACACCTGCGTAAAAGCCTCTAATACGCGTAACTCATATATGTTACGCAAAATCTTGTTCTTCACACCAGTCCAGTTTTCTGCTACGGGTTCATCAATTTAGACTTCGATTCAAGCCTAAATGGGTTTCTACATCAGTTTTACTCTCTTAATTCCATCATTCTTTCGTCTACATTACTACATTCAATTTTTGTTATCATTCTAGATCTAAATTTGTATTTGTTCTACTGCAACAACAACAATCTACATAAACTATGCATATACCAGAATAACAACAACAACGTTTCACCAAAAATTCATCAAGATCAGAAAATCATATTCATCAATTTGCAACAACAATCATATATTCATCACAGATTCATCCAAACAATAGAAAATCATACGAGGGAAGGAAACTTTCACTACCCATCATGTTAAATCACCTAATTTAGACTCCTTTCTCCCCCTTTACCTCGAATTCACACGAATTTCCTTAAAGATTGGTGTCCTAGATGTTCTTCCTCCTTCCTAGCCTCCTTGGTTCTTCTCACAAAATTATATGACTAATCTTTTCTTAATTGTTTTATTAACCTAGTATATTCCTAAAACCCTCACCAAAAGATTTACTAAACTGCCCTTTATTTTAATTAATTCAAATAATAATAATTGTATTAAGATTACTAATATTATTTTCATAAAAATAATAATAATAGAAATAATACTTAAATAGTCTTATTATTATTCACACACCCGCTATTACTAAATGCACCACAATTCTACTCGTCCCACTAGGACACAACACCGAAACAACAAGACATACGCCTTAAACAAGGCCAACACAGCACCAAAAATACCCGACGATTAAATATTAAAAATAGGGTGTTACAACTCTCCCCCACTTAGAATATTTTCGTCCTCGAAAATGTACCTGATGAGAAAAGTTCCGGATACGACTCTCGCATCCTACTTTCCAGCTCCCAGGTTACACTCCCATCAACAGCTCCTCCCCAAGCTACCCTCACCGGAGGAATCTCTTTCCCTCTGAGTTGCTTCATCTTGCGATCCTCAATCCTTATCGACATCACTTCCACAGTAAGATTCTCCCTAACCTGCACCTCATCCCTCAGAATAACATGAGATGGGTCAGACACATACTTCCGAAGTTGTGATATATGAAACACGTCATTCAGAAGCTCTGGTGGTAACGCCACCATGTACGCAACAGTACCAACTTTTTACAAAATCCGATACGGTCCAATGAATTTAGGGTCTAACTTCTTCGATTTCAAAGCACGACCAACACCTGTCATCGGATTAACCCTCAAAAATACATGATCACCTTCAGCAAATTCCAATTCTTTTCTTTGATTATCGTGATGGCTCTTTTGTCTACTCTGAGATGCTTTCATCTTTTCTCAAATCATTTGAATCGTCTCAGTAGTCTGTTGTACAATTTCAGGTCCAAGCACCACATTTTCACCAATTTCATACCAACATAAAGGCGTTATACACCTCCTACCTTATAAAGCTTCAAACGACGCCATTCTAATACTAGAATGGAAACTATTATTGTATGTGAACTCAATCAATGGCAAATGAGTTTCCCACGCACCACTTTGTTCCAATACAAAAGTCCTCAACAGATCTTCTAAAGTTTGAATAGTCCTCTCTGACTGATCGTCCGTTTGCGGATGATAAGCCGAACTCAATTTCAACTTTGAACCCAAAGCCTCTTGTAAACTTTTCCAAATTTTAGAAGTGAACCTTGGATCTCTATCTGATACTATACTCGAAGGAAACCCGTGCAATTTCACAATTACCCTGATATAAATTTTTGCCAAGTTCGTCAACGGAAAACTCATATTAATAGGAATAAAATGTGCAGATTTTGTAAGTCTATCCACAACCACCCAAATAGCATCAAATCCCATCGCCGCATTTGGAAAATTAGTAACAAAGTCCATATCAATACTATCCCACTTCCATCCTGGGATTTCCAACAGTTGCAACATTCCTGAAGGCTTCTGATGTTCCACTTTCGATTTCTGACACACCAAACAAGTATACACAAATTGTGCGATATCCCTCTTCATACCAAACCACCAAAACAATTTCTTTAAATATTGATAAATCTACGTAGCTCCTGGATGAATACTCAAGCTATTGTGATGTTTTTCTTCTAAAATTTCCTTTTTCAACTCAGCATTGTCCGACACACAAATTTTGCCCCAGAACCTCAATAAACCAGAATTATCTACCTGGAAATCACTTTCAGGATCATTGCCTCATGTAGGCATCAAGTCTACCAACTTCACATCAAGTCTCTGATTCTCTTTAATAACATCCAAGAACTTATTATCCACCTTCAACATTCCAAGCTTAACACTCTCAAGTGTTGTCTCACAAACCATGCTTAAATCTCTAAATTGCTCAATTAACTCCATTTCTTTCACCATCAATGCCAACATATGAATTGTCTTGCGACTCAAAGCATCTGCTACAACATTAGCCTTACCCGGATGATAGCTCAAATTAAAATCATAATCTTTCAGAAATTCTAACCATCTCCATTGCCTCATATTTAGTTCTTTCTGATCAAACAAGTACTTCAAACTTTTATGGTCGCTAAACACTTCAAATATTGATCCATACAAATAGTGCCTCTAAATCTTGAACACAAAAACCATTGCAGCTAATTCAAGATCATGGGTAGGATAATTTCTCTCATGTACCCTCAATTGTCTCGAAGCATAAGCTACCACCTTACCATCTTGCATCAATACACCACATAGTCCCATCTTGGACGCATCACAATATACAACGAAAGGTTCACCTGGACTTGGTAAAACCAACACTGGTATCGTAGTCAATTTCTTCTTCAACTCTTCAAAAATTTCCTCACAAGCTGCATCCCAAATAAACACTTGACTTTTTCTAGTCAATTGAATCAACGCTAATTCCAAATTAGAAAACCCTTGAATAAATCTTCTATAATAACCTGCTAAACCCAGAAAACTTCGAATCTCCGTTATTGTCTTCGGAGGTTCCCATTTCAATACAACGCTTACCTTAGAAGGATACACTACTATACCATCACCATAAATAACATGACCTAAGAAACTTACATTATCAAGCCAGAATTCACACTTCGATAACTTAGCCAACAATTTGTTATCTTTCAACACCTGCAAAGCAACCCTCAAATGTTCCTTATTATCATCTTAAGTCTTCGAATAAATAAGTATATCATCAATAAACACCACAATGAACTGATCTAAGTAAGAATGAAAGATACGGTTCATATACTCCATAAATACACCAGACACATTAGGCACTCCGAAAGGCATCACAACATATTCATAATGTCCATAACGAGTCCTAAATGCAGTCTTCTGAATATCCCCTTCTTTCACTCGAATATGATGGTAACCTGACCTCATATCAATCTTACTAAAAGCACGTGCTCCAACTAGCTGATCCATTAAGTCGTAAATTCTTGGAAGCGGATACTTATTCTTAATGGTCACCTTGTTCAACTGACGGTAATCGATGCACAGACGGATACTACCATCCTTCTTCTTCACCAACAATACTGGATCTCCCTACTGCGATAAACTTGGCCTAATAAACTTCTTATCCAACGACTCCCCAATTTGAGATTTCAATTCAGCTAACTCTGACGCAGACATCATGTACGCTGCCATAGAAATAGGTCTTGTACCAGGAATAGGGTCAATAGTAATTCAACTTCTCTCGTCGGAGGTAGTTTCGTAATGTCATCAGGAAACACTTCCGGAAACTCATTCACAACTGGAAACTTACTAACTGATACCTTACTTTCTATAGATAACGATACGAACAATGCAAACATCTTCGCCTCGTCTTCCAATAAAGTCCTCAACTCTTTAGTAGATAAGGAATTAACCAACGCTTCCTCTTCAATAGTAAGAAACAACAACTTCTTCCTATAACAGTCAATATAAACTCGGTTGAACTCCAACCAGTTCATCCCCAAAATAACATCCATATTTCTAAGCGGTAAACAAATCAAATCCACATAGAAATCTCTATCAAAAATAGTGAGCGGACACTTCAAACATACTAAAGATGTAACCACAGAACCAATGTACAAAGTTTCAATTGTCATCCTATACTCTAGAGTAGACAGTATAATTCCTAACCTCCTCACACAATCAACAGAAATAAACGAGTGTGTTGCACCCATATCAATAATAGCAATCAAAGGAGTACTATTAATAAAATAAGTACCTTTGACGGAATGCTCCTCATTAGTGGACTGGGCTCCCACCAACGCAAACACTTTACCACTGGCTCCTTGAGTATTTTTTGGCTTCTTACAAGTCGTACTGATGTGACCCTATTCACCACAATTAAAAAAAGTAAGCATAGTAGCCCTGCAGTCAGCTACCACATGACCTGTCCTCCCACACTTGAAGCACTTCTTAACTTCATTCTAGCAAGTATTAGCACGATGACCCGTACTTCCATATCTGAAACACTTCACAAGATTGGGATTTACCCCTCCCCCACTTTGCTTCTTGTCAGCAACATCTTTCTGTTTACCTTTATCCGTTGGAGCACTATAAGGAGTACCACCAAACCTCTGCTTACCCTTCTTGTCATTCATAGCTTTATAGTGAGCAATCCGAGCTCTGTTCTCATTATCATAAATTCAGCTCTTACTCACCAGCTCTAGATAGTTCCTGATCTTCTAGAAAGCAATGCCCTGTTTGATCTCAGGACGCAACCCATTCTCAAATTTCAAACACTTCGAAGTCATAGTGTCTTCAGTGTTATAGTGTGCACAATACTGCATCAACTCTTCAAACTTCGCATCATACTCAGCCACAATCATATTACCTTGCTTTAGCTCCAAAAACTCAAATTCTCTAGCACTGCGAATGTCTTCTGGAAAGTACTTCTCCCGAAACTCACCTCGAAATACAACCCAAGTAATAGCAGTACCTGCAGCTTCCAACCTTTGGCGATTGTTGCCCCACCAGACCTCAGCTTCGCCCTCAAGCATGTGATTACCAAACCTCATCTTTCTGATCATCATTGCACCCCATGGTCCTGAAGAACTTCTCAACAGCCTTCAGCCATTTCTGTGCAGCCACTAGATTTAGTATACCCCCTTCATACGTAGGCGGTTTGTTACTTCTGAACTGATCCAAATCCTGAAACTCAACATTCCCAACAGCTGGGTCAATGTTCTCAACAACTTGTGTCATGGCTTGCATAGTAGTAGCAAGTGCAACATCATTCCTTCCTGCTATACTAATATAACAAACACCTCAGGTTAGAACACAACAACAACTCTTACTCTAAGGACTGACTCAACACAACATATGGCCGGTTGAACCGACCTGCTCGGATACCAATTGTAACACCCCACTTTTCTCAAATAATAAAATAACAGTTTAATACATAAATTAGAGTTCACAAGTGGAATGCCACATTTCAACTTAAATAACCAACATGAAATTCTTTATTAAAAACAGCATAAAATATATGATTCATTACAATTTATCAAAACAGCATCAACAATAATTCCTCAAAAATAGTCTTGGTTTATAAGATAGATACCTAACAAAAGTAAATAAAACAACAAAAGCCCTCATCATGTGTTACATATCAGAGTTTCCTAAGACTCGAGCAAGCAACACGACTCCACACACTCTCAAGTACCTGGATTATTTGTACTTCCAAAGAAGCACATACGCAACAACAAACAACAAGGGGGTGAGAAACAAATTCAAATATAAACGGTGCATATAACATCTTTAAGGGTAGTTCCTCACTCACAACAACATATACAACAATCGCACCAATAGTTATGCAACAACGAATATAGATATGCAATGTGACTCAACACGACACAATGCATGTGGTACCAATTTTTATTCATTCAATTGAACACGGATAAAATACATACGCACATCCGGCAATGATTATCCCATCATTTAAGGGATAAACCGACACAATGCATGCGGTACCAATTTTTTCTTAAAGAGTAAACTGAATCTTGTTTGTTTGGAATAAACACTTTTTAACCCTAATTTATTTTATAAGTTTTCCTGAAATAGATGTTTCACCAAAAATAAACAAGTAACCTATTTATCATTTATCATAATGAAGATCGAACAAATAATTTGCATCTGTTTAACGTGGTAATTATAATGTAGGTATTTTAGAGTAAAACAGACTCATATTCGTTGTATTTCTAAAATAGCAGGATATGTGTTTAACTTTGTTATTGATTTATATAAAATGATATATTATGATGTTTATAATTAAAAAGATACATAGGTACTCCAATCTCATTAAGATACGATACTTTAGCATCAAATAATTTTCTATCCTTTTTCGATGTTTGAATGGATCTCTATCCAAACCTAGTGATCTTATAAATATTAGTGTAGACAGATTCGTCCATATAAAATATTTTATAATTTTTGTATATAACTTTTTTTATGCATGAACTATATATTATTAAAATGCTAATTTATAATCACAAACAAAATACTCTCTTTTCCAATTCTTTCTCCCATACTTTTATTGAGCAATTTATAATTTTTTTAACATATTTAAATTATTAATATTGAGATTTTCTTATTATATCCTTTGAGTTTCTTATATATGGTACGATTTTTGTTTTTAATCACGATTTCTGGGTATGCACATCCGAACGCACAATTTATTTTAAAAATGTTGATTTTTTTCCGGATGTGTAAATCAAGAAAAATTTCGATTACGCACATCCGGAAAAAATTCTTAAAACTTCGCTCCTCCTATTCTTATGTTTGATAAATAATGGCGGTTCAAACGGCCATGATTTTCACATGTTTGAACCGTCATTATTTACCAAACATATATATGAGAATGAGGGGAGTAGAAGGTTATGTTTAAAATTTTCTTTCTGATGTGAATATCCGGTATTTTTTCTGATTTGTACATCCAAAAAAATCAACATTTTTTAAAAAATGATGCGTCTGAATGTGCATATCCAGAAACTAGGGACAAAAATGGAAATTTGTACGGTGTATAAGAAACTTAAGGGGTGTAACAAAAAATTCTCTTAATATTTATGTCATCAACATAGACATCACTTATAGCTACAACAAAAGTCCAAATATTTTACCAATGGTTAGTTGGTTCAATGGTGATTGATGTTGGACTTGGTAGGGAGAACCACGGTTCGATCCCTCGTAACTGTGATTGGGAGGAGACTAGAACCACTTGATGTCAGAACTGACTCCCGAACCAGATTAAACCGATGGTGATAAACCAAAAAAAAAATCCAAATATTTTCACAAAAATATATGAACAAATTAAGTCATTTGTATTTCTCTCAAAAAATATTCATTAACTAATATACCACATGTGTCTATATTGTTTTAGTTCATAATCTTTTTAAGATTCAAACATGTGCATCGCGAAAATTAAAAAAAAAATGGGAGCTTTATGTAAATATTATTATCAATTTAACCATATAAATAAATAGGGGTGTAAACCGACATATATGTCCTATTGAAAATTAAACCTTGTACCCTTATATATTTGTCCCCTTATTCCTATGTAATTTCAAATATTTCATTTTTACCCTTTTAATATTTATTTAATTATTTTTAATTTTTACCGTGAAGTCATATTAAAAAAGTATTATTTTTTTACATTGGACGAGACGAACCGGAAGTAACATGGGTATGTTTTCCGGTTTAATCATTTCAAAACCGGAAGAAACCAGCAAACATTATCCGGTTTAGGAAGTAACACGCTTGTGTTATCCGGTTGAGGAGTTTCTTAATCGGGTGTAGCGTGTACGGGTTTTCTGTTTCGTTTTTTTTTTTTAATTTTAATGTTTACAATTTTTTTAGGAGACAAGAATCTTCCTCTGATGATATGCGCGAAAGATGACACAAAAATAGATACAACAGAGATCTTCTCTACTACACAAAAATTTCCTACAAGAGAAGAGGCGACTCGATGGATCAGGGAGATTGGACTCAGAAATAGGGTTACTATTATAATCATCCGTTCGGACACAAAGACCGGCAAGAGAGGAAGAAGTGACAAAGTGATATTTGGCTGCGATAGAGGTGAAAATGACAAAGAAAGAGAAAGTGAAACACAAAGTGCTTCCAAATGATGTGAATGTCCTTTCAAAGTTAAACCAACACCTTCAAAGGATGGTTCCGGTTGGAAAATCGATGTAAATGTGGAATTCACAACCATGATTTACCTGATAGATTTGAAGGTCATGCGTTTGTTAGTCGGCTCACTGAAGATGACCAACAACATATTTTAGATTTGTCAAAACATTGTGTTCCTCCAAGACATATATTGTTGTCTTTGCAAGAGCGAGATCCAAACAATGTGACTCGAATCACCCAAATATATAAACATAAGAGTAAGATTCAGGAAAATCAAGGGAAGTAGAACAGAAATACAACATTTGCTTAAGTTGATTGATGAATCGAATTATGTTTATTATAGTAGGAAAAAAGATGAATCTGAAGTTGTGAAATACATCCTCTGGGCCCATCCAGACTCTGTGAAATTGTTGAATATGTTCCCGATTGTGTTGATTATGGATAGTACGTATAAAACCAATAAGTATAGGCAACCTTTATTTGAAATAGTTGGTGTCACATCAACCGGATTAACATTTGTTGTTGCATTTGCCTATATGGAATCTGAGCAAACAGAGACTTTGTGTTGGGTACTAGATAAACTGAAATAGTTATTCACTAAATAAGGGTTATGGCCCCAAGTAATTTTAACTAATAGAAATCTTGATTTGATGAAAGCAATTGAAACTGTATTTCCAACGACATTTAATATGCTTTGTCGATTTCACATAATCAAGAATGTGAAAGTGAAGTGCAAGGAGTGTGTTGTGGACGATATGCGAGAACTGATAGAGAGACTTTTCTACGAACTTATTCAGGCTAGTGATGAGGTTGAGTATCATTAAAGATTGAAATTATTTGAGAATTCTTGTTTGGATTACGGACCTTTTATTGATTATGTGAAAGACACATGGTTGATACCTCATAGACATAGATTTGTTGAAGCTTGGATCAATAAAGTAATGCATTTAGGCAATGTCACGACTAACAGGTATTGTGTTTGTTATTTATGGATTTAGACATAGTTAATTTATAGTAATAGTAATGATATTGGAATTTTTTTTCTTTTTAGAGTTGAATCTGCACATTGGAAGCTGAAGCAGATGTTGGAGAACAACTTAGGTGATCTGGTCAAATGCTGGGAGTCTATGAATGGCAACATCAAGATTCAAGTGGGCAATATTAGAGCTTCGTTTCAGAAGCGTTTTTACGAGGTTGAGCGTGTCCATAGAGGTCCATTTTATGTGAAATTGGTTAATTCAGTATCTAGAGTAGCTTTGCATCAGATTGGTGAAGAATGGCATAGGGTTGACATGGTGGGTACAAACACCCAGATGTGCAGGTGCTTTCGTAGAACAGTTTATGGTTTACCTTGTGCCTGTGAGTTAGGAAAATACACATTGAGAGGTGAACCAATACCAATAGATGCTATTCATATTCATTGGAGGAAACTAAGTATGGAAGGTGAACAAGAGGTGGACACAGAGGAAGGAGCAGAGTTGGATATGACAAATGTAATTGAGGCACTGTGAAAACAATTCCATTCATTAGATGTAGCAGGTAAGAGAGCATTAAAAAGTAGGGTGTGTGAAATAGTTTACCCCACTACAACAAAGATGGTATCACCACCTGAGAAGATAAAGACCAAAGGAGGAGTGAAGATAAAAGGGAAAAACATGTTGGGTATGATGTTTATCGTGATCTTTCGTCTCATGAGTATGTTGAACAATCACACAACAATTATCAGAAATCTTCGAAGAGGCCGTGTTCACATCTATCACAGACGTCAAAGAAAAAACCATCTCACAGGTACATTGCACAATTTCCTACACATATCAGACATTTTATTGAGGACATTGTTGATGTTAAGGATGATGGAAATTGTGGGTTTAGAGCCATTGCATCAATGCATGGGTATGGTGAAGATGTTTGGGCAATGGTTTGTCGTGATTTGGATGTTGAAATGAAAGGACCTAGAAATAGTCCTTATGAGAAGTTATTTGGTGATCGCAACAGGATTAGTAGTTTGAAGTGCCTCAAGTTCCTGCTGATACAGATGAGTAGGAATAGTCCTTCCATCGGACAATCGTCGATGAATATATTCGTCGCGTCCTCTGATTCGAGACACTGGAAAAAAAGCAGAAAAAATTATATATATATATATATATATATATATATATATATATATATATATATATTACCAAAAAATAAAATAAAATAAATAACATCTTTATAGGTCGGCTCTTATTTTATTTTGGTCGGATCTTATTTTATCTAAAATTTTAAATAGACTTAGATTCATAATTCTTGTTAGTACTTATCACATTAGTGTTATATTTCAAAAATAACATCAGCGTACATTTAATATTAATAAAATTGAATTCTATTAGTGAAATAATTTATTGAGATCTCTTTATTTTTATGAATTTCATGTATCTGATCAAACTCTTATGAAAATAAAAATCAAATATGTTTAAAGACTCTTTTAGAGTCTTTATATCCTCCCTCAAGCCATATTTTTTTAGCTATTTTTTTTATTTGAGAATTTTTACCTTTTGGTTGAGACTCATTTGCAATATGATTTTTTTGACATGGACGTTCCTTTTTATCTGAGCTTTAGTACTAGATATCTATGATTTAGTTTCACTTTTTAAATTCTTTTGTGAATTTGATAATTAATTTGATTTCGCAAATGAATTGTTTTTCAAACTTTTAATTTGCATTTGTTAGTTTGATGATTAAGACAAGACATTGGTAATTCATTTCAACTTATTTCTTCTTCCATCGATTATTCTTTCTCCTTAATATTAAAAAAAATGATTTATAGTAAATTGAATTGTAAATAAAAAATTTGTTGGTTGTTCATGATATTTTACAATAGATGGAGATCCATATCAAAAATTTAGTATCAAATTTCTTTTAGGATTCATCTTATTATGTTGTGGTGGAAAAATTAGAACAAACACCACACATCTAAAAACTTTTAGATGGAAAATATTCAAATCTTGATCAAAGATCAGTTTTAGAAGAGAAAAGTTCAGATATTTATTGTTTTGATTTGAATCAAAGTTGCAACATGGAAAATTGCATATTCCCAAATAAAAATTAGAAATTTACAAATCATGGAAAGTCTTTTTGTAATTAGTTTTAAACATTTACTATAACAAATATTTTTTAAAGCCTATTTTGTGTATGGACATTAGGAATAGGAATAGGTCAGATCGGTCTACAGAAGTCTATAGCCTAACCTACTTAAGGTCAGATCAAGTCAGGTTTTTTTAATAAAAAGATCAGGCTTAGGCTTTTCTAAAAGCCTATTTAATTAAATAGGTCAGGCTTAGGCTATTAAAAAGCCTATGAAGTCTTATATATATATATATATATATATATATATATATATATATATATATATATATATATATATATATATATATATATATATATTAAAAATATGCTAAATAGGTTGTCTTATATATGCATGTATATTAGAAAGAATGATACATATGTTGACTTATATATGCATATATATTAGATGGTCGCGACTTTCTGAGTCTAACGGTTACTAACTGCAAGTGTACAGTCTATCGCGTGGTAATAAAAGATATCGATCCCACAGAGACACGATAATCAACCTAGCACTACCGGTTTTTACTATGTTTAGCTGACGTGAGTGGTATTTTTAGTTTTGGAAGGTGAAAAATTAATTAAGTTAAATTAATAATAAGGATATTGATACGTAATTGATTCGCCTTCGCGATTTCAATAGAGGGTCGGCTTATTAAGGTTTGTTAAGTTATATCTCCGTAAAAACTGTCGGTTTAAAAGTCGTTAACTCACACTCTCGTGGTCTTGCCTATTATTATACTCATAAGTTCAATTGAACGCTCTCGCTGTGTCAATTCAAGTTAGAAATAATTTTTGAAAACCTAAAGGTTCTAATTGGTTTTAAAGCGCTTCCGTGTATTTAAAACAATACTCGATTTCACCTATCTGATTATGATCTCACACTCTTGTGGTCTTAATCATAATCTTTTATATTCTCTTACTCTCGTAACGAAAGTTGTTTATATTAAGAAATCGAAACCGGAAAGTAACTTAATTTAAGATATTAGCCTAATTCTACCGAATTCGTTCCAGTTAGACAGCTACATACCGATTAACGATTTAGCCAGACATATTAAATAAAAACAAAGAAAGGTATAAGAAGAAGAATTGCATAATAAAAATAAATGTAATAATAAGTAAACAATAAAATATTAAAAATAGAAACATGGTTGCAATGTTCTTGATCAACCAAACTTGAAGAAACTTAAAGACTAAAACCAATATTCAGTGGCTGGAAACAATTAAAATAATGATAGCTTCCTAATGATGGAAACTATCACTTAGGTTTGGTAATCGAAAAATAAAGACGATGCTGGAAAATAAATTTGAACTTCGAACGACAATGCGGCAGAAATTTGGGGTGTGAATGAAACTCCCTTTGAGCTTTGCAGTGGCTTCTATTTATAGCCTCCAAGGTTTGGTTTATTGAGAACTTGACGGAATGGATTTAGGTTGGGCTTTGATTGAGTAGCTTGGACTGAGGTTGATTAGGGTAGAGATAATTTCTCTGTTGAATGAGAAGAAAATGCTTAATGTCTTTCTGTTTTAAATTCTACTACGTAAATAGGTTTCTGGAACTTTAATTGTGACGATCAACTTGAAGTTGTGACGACCGTCTTGGGCTTGTGACGCTCAACTTGAAGCTGGGACGGTCATCCTGGTTTTGTGATGGTCGTCCCATAGTTAATTTTGGAGAATCTTATTTTCTTCTTCTATTTTGTTCTATTTTGCTCCATTACTTGTCCAATAAGTCTTATTTTCATATTTTGCCTCCAAAAGTCAAGTTTAATTGAATACCTGCAAAACAAACACAAAAATCGCGTAATATCGTTCGAAATGTATAAATTAACAAGTTAAAGAATCGGAAACTATATTAAATAATCGATACAAATTCGAGTTATTAAACTCCCCCATACTTGAATATTTGCTTGTCCTCAAGCAAACAATCAAATATGTTTTGAAAAATACCTTTTATATGCAGACACAAAATACATTACCTATCCATACGTGGTTGTGAGGCTTTTGCTAAAAGAACTAATAGTAACTCAAACACTAAAAATACACTAGTGACACTAAAATCAAACAATGTTCATAAATCCCTTATACAAACCAATCTGAATCATGTTATTATAGCTCAACCTAATGCTCTTGTATTTGTTTCACCCGGTTTCATTTCAACGCAATCACATTAAGCCGTTTACCTTTGCATGTGCATAGTGGAGTAAATTGTTAGTGAGTTTGATCCTTTTTTTCATACGGGGTCTGGTACACAAGTGCAGTAACCCGTTATCATACTGAGTGTAAGTCGTGGGGGATCGAATAGTAATCCGCCCTACTGAGTTCAGAACCAGATTCCTCTGAACCAACTAACATCAATATTTTCGCTTTGCCTTTTGTGCAGCTTGATTGTTTTCCCAATGGCTTGTACTTCAGGCGGTGTTGACTGCTAATATAAACTACTTGGGGCTAATTTAGAACTAAAGCTTCAGATTTTGGTATAACAGGTATCCAAACTGATATCGCATATATAAGGGTCTAAGGTGTCAGGATTGTATCAATTTTGTTAAGTCTTTTTTCAGTTTCTAACAAAGCCTATCAACCTATATACTCGTAGGGTATGTTAAATGAAAGCATTCTAAAGGATAAAAAAATTGGTATGGATAAAAATACTGGAGAGAATTTGAAAACTGAATATTTCGATTAATTTATAAAGTTTCGTACAATGAAAAGGGAAATCTAATACCCTTCTCCCACACAATCTCTGGCATTGTCCTCAATGTTGCGAGATATAGGTACACTACTAAATAAATAAAACAACAAAAACAATAAATGCTAAAAACTAAAAATAAATTACTCCTGAAGGGGTGGTGGTCTCTATCCTCGTCCTCTAGCTCTGCCTATGACAGTTATCTGTCCATATATCGTTATATGATTCGGTATACCCACATGATGGATATAGTCATGTAGCGTCTGGACTTGGCTTATTAAGCCACCCAATGCTTCTGTATTAGCAGCAATTATTTATCCTTGTGTTGTATATGCAAGCTCCATCCTTCCCATCCTCTCGGTCATCTCCTGGTAATGCCTCTGATGTAGCTCGTTACTCTGAACGTTCATCGCTATAATATCATCCATAGATGCAGGTTGTTGATTCTTATGCCGACGTCTAGTGGAGGTATTGATGCTGGAAAAATCAATGGCTTGTGTATGAGCAGCTTCCTCCTCGTGTATAGCCTGTTGCATCTCATCAATCCCCACATATTGATGTTCTTCCTGTGCAGCAGTGCCTAGTGAAGGGGCGTCGAGGTCATAGTGCCATTTGGCTCTGACGTTCACATTTGTGCGGGAGTGGCATGGTAGGATGATGCTTCTGATAACCCGGTTTTTCACAACCAAGTTATACTTGTTATCCTTCTTTTTCCTAATGAGGTGGTTGTTCCTACAATACTCCATATCGAGGTACATGGTTGGAGTTGCTAGCAGTTGGTTAAGGCGTTCACCTAGACCAAGCTTAATGGCGATGTGGGTGATCATCCCGCCAAAACAAAAAGGTGTTTTCCCTCTTTTGCAGGTACTTTCGATGTTGTGGAGGATGAAGGCTACGGGGTTCACAGGGATGTCGAAGAAGGCGCATCTGATTAAGAATAGCTCTCTCTGATTCACTTTGTGGTTGTTGTACCTTCCGAAAACTATGTTGGAAATCACCCTCTGAAAGTAGCGGATGGTGGGGTTATGGATATGATAAATCCTCTCTCCTGATAACTCCTCCCAAAGTTGGAAAGTTTTGGCTTGCCAATTCGTATCTCTTGGAAGGGTTAGGTGCACACTGTCGCCCTGCTGGAATCTGAACCATTCGCTAAACCGCTCCTGTGTGACGGAATAATCTGTTCCGAAAAGGCGGAATGTAGCATTCTCTACCATAAATTTTGTTGCATCGTTGGGCATGTCGTAATCGTAGGAACTCAAGAATTCCAGAGTGAGCGTAGCATATGTGGCATTGTTGCTCTTGCACAACGTCGTAAGACCGGTTTTTGCAAGCATGTAGTTAACACTGTCGAGGAGCCTCAGTTGGGTCAGACAATCCTCATCAATGTAATGAGTAACATCTATCATTCTGCCACGGAACTCGTTGAAGCGTGTGCATTGAAGTTCATTGGCAGCACCCTCTCTTGGAGGGATGTTATGGGTGTTTGGGCTGCCATAATTTTTGGAAAGATTCAGAATGAAATAGATGAAGTGAAAAGAATAGAAAAGCTGAAAATTTTTGTGAACAAATTGGAATGGTATAAAAGGTAACTACTACTGCAATTTATATTGAAACAAAAAGAGAAAGTGGTGCTAGAAAATTGCTAAAATTGCTATGAGAGGGAGTAGTTGAGATGTTGTGTGAAAGTGGAATGGAGAAGTGGCTTTTTATAGGGTGAAAAAGGAGACAATAACGTTGAAGGAGTGGGTGAGTGAGGTTGCAACGGTCTTCATGACCGTTGCAGACGACCGTTACTGAAATCTGGAAAGTGGGACGATCGTCAGTGATTTGTGACGCTCGTCACAAGTGTGAGATGGTCGTCTCAACTTGGTGACGGTCGTCTGGCTTGAAAAATCCAAAAACTCCAAAAATGGACTTCCTCTGATCCTGTACTTTACGTAATCCACTTTATTTATTCTTTTCATACAACTAAATTGGTATAGCAGGTAGCAAAATATACTTTATAGCAGGTAGCACTTTTTCATATCAGTAGGTAACAATTATATATATATTAGTAGGTAGTAGCATTGCAATATAATTGGTACTAAAATAGTAGTGTATTAAAATTGTATCAGACCAATATATTTTAATATTAAGCATTAGTGCATTATAAGTAACAGAAGAATATTAATATCAATTTAACCAAAGTACTTGTAGCACACTTGATCAATTATAATTAAGGCACAAACAAAATAAGAACATAACCAAAATTCTTTATTAAAACTTGGGAAATTGTAATAGTCATAAATCGAAATAAGCTGAAAAATTTAAAGTGACTAGAAATCAAATTGGACTAAAAATAAAAATGCTGAATAGAAACAAAATGCAGGAAAAATTCTGATGAGTGTTGATATTGAAAATTAGCCACGATTGTTACTGTTAAGAGTCTCACATCGGACAATATATGGCCTGAACTTGTGTATATAAGTGAGGGAAATCCTCACTCTACCAACCGATTTTCTAGGGTTGAGTTAGGCCCAATCACATTTCTTAACATGGTATTAGAACCTCGTTTAAGATCCGGTGAATCTCAGTGGACAGCATAGGGTATAATATGAAAATATGGAAATATCTAATAGCTGGGTTGTGGATCATATGGAAATATCTAATAGTTAGGTTGTGGATCTCAATGGAAAGCATAGGGTATAAGTCATGATCAGGTTGTCCTGAGATGCTACTCAAAAAATGGTCTAGCTCATCCCATGCAAGCAAGTTTTCATGTGGTTCCGAGAAAATAGTAGGGTCATCTGAGAAACCTAGAAGGTTAGCCATATCATGGATGTTAAACTCGCAAGGGTATCCAAAGAGTTTAAATGCTATCTTTCCTCTTGTAAAGGCTTTTCCACAGTTGAGATCGTAAAACAATGAACTTAGAAATTCTAAGGTTAGTTCATAATAAGTCTTATGTTTCCTAAGTGCAAACTCTTCCCAACCTAGCTGGTTAAACAGATAGTCAATTCTGTCACATATGCCTAAAGCTTTCATGGTAGGTCCATGGGCAAATTTGGTCAAGGTCATAGGTCTCCTGGCTAAAGCTTCATAACAGTGCCTCTAGGTGCCATCTCTAAAGTCCACAATCATATTGGTAGTCATTTTCAGAGTTAGTGAGAATGAAAATAGAGAAGGAGAAGAAAACTTTGAAAATCCTGGAATCACACAATAAAACAAAAAACAAACACAACAATCAGTGAATTAAATGCATTTTGGAAAATAGAATTTTGAAAAACAAAAATGAAACTAAAATCGGAAAATCATGGGTTGCCTCCCATAAAGAGCTTCGTTTAATGTCGGGGATCGACACGGCTTAAGGGAGATTAATCTAAGGTTTCTAATGGAAAATCTTCCAGTTTCAAACCTGTCGAAAATTCTTTGTCTTCCATGCAGTTATAATGTTTAAGGCGTTTCCCATTTACTATAAATGGTGCACTAGATCTACCATTAATTTCAATAGCGCCACTAATTAAAACGTTTGTTATTTCAAAAGGACCGGACCATCTGGATCATAATTTTCCAAGAAACAACCTAAGTCTAGAGTTGAATAAAAGAACGATGTCTCCCACACTGAATTCTTTTCTAGAAATTCACTTGTCATGCCATTTCTTGGTTCTATCCTTATATATGTGGCCATTCTCGTAAGCGTCTAGTCTTAGTTCTTCCAATTCATTTAAGTCTAAAATATGTTTCTCACATGCGTTAATAAAGTTAAAGTTAATATTTTTAATCGCCCAATAGGCTTTATGCTCTAATTCTACTGGCAAGTGGCTTGATTTTCTGTAGACTAATTTGAAAGGTGTGGTTCTGATGGGTGTCTTAAAAACTATTTTGTAATCCCATAAAGCTTCGGGTAGCTTGGTAGACCAGTCTTTCCTCGATGCAGCAACGGTTTTCTCTAAAATTTGTTTATCTCTCTATTTGAGACCTCTAATTGTTTGCTAGTTTGTGGATGATACGGTGTTGCTACTCGGTGTCTTTCTCCATATTTCAATAAGAGCTTATCAAATATTTTAGATATGAAATGGGAACCTCCGTCACTTATGACGAGTCTTGGCACACCGAATCTCGGGAAAATAATATTTTTTAAAAGCTTCATAACTACTTGTGTGTCATTTGTTGGAGAAGTTATAGCTTCGATCCATTTCGAATCATAATCGACAACGACGAGTATAAATTTATTTCCAAAAGAAGATGGGAATAGTCCCATAAAGTCAATTCCCCAAACATCGAAAACTCTCACTTCAAGAATGCCTTTTTGGGGCATCTCATCACGCCTTGAGATGTTACCAGTGTGTTGGCATCGATCGCAATTTAGAATGGCGAGGTGAACGTATTTCCAAAGAGTGGGCCAAAATAAGCCTGATCGAAGGATCTTCGCACAAGTCCTTGAAGTGCTTTCATGTCCACCGTAAGGAGTGGAGTGATAATGGGAAGTTATGTTATCTATTTCTTCTTTTGGGACACATCGAAGATAAATACCATCTGGTCCTCTCTTGAAAAGCAATGGTTCATCCCAATAGTATTGTTTTAAATCATGGAAGAATTTCTTCTTTTGTTGGTATGTGAGATCTGGTGGAAGTACCCTGATAGCTAAATAGTTGACTATGTCAGCGTACCATGGTAGAGTGGTTTGTGTATAAATTTCTTCCACCGTTTCTTCTTGGATTTGTTCATCTAGAGTCAAGGAAGATATCTCACTCTCAAGTTGAGCCATAAGATGTTCATCAGGGAAATCATCATTAATTGGTATCGGGTCTGGTTTAATCTCTTCCATACTTGATAAATGGTCTGCTACCATGTTGTCAGTTCCTTACTTATCCTTGATTTCCAAATCAAACTCTTGTAGCAATAAGATCCATCTTAGTAATTTAGGCTTCGCGTCTTTTTTACTTGGAAGGTATCTAATGGTTGTGTGATCGGTATATATGATTATTTTAGCTTCTACTAGGTAATAACGGAATTTATCAAGTGCGAACACGGCTGCTAAGAGTTCTTTTTCTGTTGTGGCATATTTCATCTGAGCAGGGTCTAAAGTTCTACTTGTGTAGTATATTGTGTGAAGTTTATTATCTTTTATTTGGCCTAGGAATGCGCCTACAGCGTAATCACTCGCATCACGCATAATCTCGAATGGTAGCGTCCAATCGGGTGGATGGATGCAGTGATGAGGGTTGTCTTGAGTGTTTCAAATGCTTTTAAACATTCTTTGTCAAAGCCAAACTCAGCGTCCTTCATTAGTAAACCAGACAACGGCTTAGTGATTTTGGTAAAGTCCTTAATGAATCGTCGGTAAAAACTGGCGTGTCCTAAGAAACTTCTTATTTCTTTCACGGTTTTAGGCGGTTGAAGGTCTTTTATTACTTCTATATTTTCTTTATCTACCTCAATGCCTCTGTTAGATATCACACATCCTAAAAATATCCCTTGTCTGACCATAAAGTGACACTTCTCCCAATTCAGTACAAGATTCACTTTTACGCATCTCTCGAGTACCACCTCTAAGTTAGATAGACATCCTTCAAATATTTGGCCGTATACGGAGAAGTCATCCATAAACACTTCCATGATGTCATCTATGAAATCAGCAAAAATTGCCATCATACATATTTGAAATGTTGTTGGAGCGTTACATAAACTGAAAGGCATACGACGGGAAGCGAATGTTCCGTAGGGGCATGTGAATGTTGTCTTTTCTTGGTCGTCCGGATGAATAGGAATTTGGAAAAATCCTGAGTAAGCATCTAGGTAGCAAAAGTAAGAATGTTTGGCGAATCTTTTCAACATTTGATCAATGAAGGGTAAAGGAAAATGATCTTTCCGGGTAGCTTTGTTCATTTTTTGGTAATCGATGCACATTCTACTCCTGGTTACTACTCTTTGTGTTATAGACTCACCCTTTGAGTTCTTAGTGACTGTAATGCTTCCCTTCTTTGGTATGACATGCACTGGGCTGACCCACTAACTGTCAGATATTGGATATATAATTTCGACGTCTAGTAACTTCTTAACCTCGTCCCTGACTACAGTACTTAAAATTAGATTAATCATTCTCTGAGGTTCTTTATAGGTCTTACAGTTTTCCTCTATCATAATGTGGTGCATGCATATTGAAGGACTTATTCCTTTCAGATCAAATATGTTATAGCCTAATGTAGTTGGGTATTTCCTCAAGACGTCTAAAAGTTTTTCTGTCTCGAGTTGTCCTAAGTCCGCATTCACTATAACTGGTTTCCTAAGTTCTGAATCGAGGAATTCTTATCTAAGATTATTAGGTAATTCCTTAATTTCAACATCGGGTTTCTTTGAGCATGGCATATGGTCAGGTGTAAGAGCTAAGCATTCAATTTGGCTTTCGTCCTGATAAGGTTCTTTCAAATTATCATCTTTGAAGATCTCAGGAGATGGGATTTTCATTATGTCAGAGTAGGTAGTCTCTTATTTTTCCATTTCTCGTCTGCATTCGTCAATGACGTCTATAAGGTAACAAGTGTCGTTTATGGCCAGAGCTTGGAGGAATTGGGTTAGAATAAATTCTACTTTCTCCTCTCCTACTTCGAACGTCAGACTGCCTTTCTTCACAGTGATGATAGCTCCGGCTGTAGCTAAGAATGGTCTTCCTAGTATAATAGGGGTTATAGCATCTTCCTTGATGTCCAAGATTATGAAATCAGTTGGGATGTAGAACTGACCTATTCGTACAAGAACGTTCTCTTGAATGCCAACCGAGAATTTTACTGAACGATCGGCTAGTTGAATTGACATATTGGTTGGTCTTAGTTGTCCCATATCCAGTTTCTTGAAAATTGATAACGGCATAACACTTATACTTGCTCCTAAATCACATAGGGCTTTGTGTATGACAAACTTTCCTATTACACAAGGAATAGAGAAACTTCCTGGATCCTTCAGCTTAGGAGGCATGTTATTTTGAATAATTGCGCTACAATGAGCAGTAAGTGTAACTGTTTCATTCTCCTCGATTTTATTTTTGTTAGATAAAATCTCCTTTAGAAATTTAGCATATGAGGTCATCTGAGTAATAGCTCCTGTAAAGGGTATGGTAATGTTTAACTGTTTTAGAAGCTCTACGAATTTCTTGAATTATCCCATAGTTTTAGAATTTATTAACCGTTGGAGGTAGAGAATCGGTGGTAGAGGTACATAAGGTCTTTCCTTTTCCTAAACCTCTTGTTCATTGGCTTCCTTTTCCTGTGGTTTATCGTTTTTCACAGTTGATTTCTCAGGTTGTTGATACATGGTTGGGTTTTCAGTTCTAGGATCGGCAGGTCCGTCCAATTCTTTTTCGCTTCTTAGTATAATTGTATTTGCAAGACCTTTAGGATTTGGTTATGGTTTTCCAGGAAATATTCCAGCTGGGGAAGCAGTAAATGCTTGTTATTGAGCTACTTGAGAGATTTAGGTTTCTAACATCTTATTATGAGTGGCTAATGCATCTACTTTGGTCACCAATTTTTTGATCTGCTCACTAGTATGGATGTTCTGATTCAGGAAATCATTGTTTGTTTGAGTTTGTGTAGCAATGAAGTTTTCCATCATTAGTTCAAGGTTTGATTTCCTAAGAGCATTTGGATTGGGTGCGGAAGCATTTTGGTATCCTGGTGGTACCGCTGGTGCTTGGTTAGGCGCATACAAGGCATTGTTGTTCTTGTAAGAGAAATTTTTGATGATTTTTCCATCTTGGGTTATAGGTATTAGAATTCCTTGAGCATATTTCACCTAATTTGTGGTTAATCTGGCAAGAAATTGACATTCAGGTGATGTGTGTCCTGGGATTCCAAATATTTCACAATTCGGAGTCACTGCAACCACCGTGGCCGGTGGTGTTATGGTCAAGTTATCAATTTTTTTAACTATGGCATCCATCTTGGCATTTACATGATCGAAACTATTCACTTCGTACATTCCTTCCTTAGTTTGGTCCTTCTCTACAGGTGTTCTTTCTCCTCACCATTGACAATGATTTTGAGCCATGTTCTCAATGAGGTTGTAGGCTTCTTCGTATGGTTTATCCATAAGGGCGCCGCCCGCGACGGTGTCTATCGTCATCCTAGTGTTGTATAAAAGTCCATTATAAAAGGTTATGATGGTTACCCAATTTTCAAACCCATGGTGTGGACATAATCTTAACAGATCCTCTTATCTTTCCAACGCTTCATAAAGTGATTCGGCATCTTTCTATAGAAATCCTTTAATTTGAGATCTCAACATAGTTGTCTTGGTTGGTGAGAAATATCGAGATAAGAAGACTTTCTTCAGTTCTGTCCATGTTGTGACAGAGTTGGCTAGTAACGATTGTAACCATGCCCAAGCTCTATCTCTTAAAGCGAACGGAAATAGTCTCAGTCTTATTGCGTCTTGGGTTACACCATTTTCTTTCATTGTATATTCGTATTGTATGAACCTTGTCAGATGCTTATTAGGATCATCCGTAGGATTCCTGGAAAACTGGTTATGTTGTAGAGCTTGCGGCAGTGAAGGTTTTAGTTCAAAATAGTTTCGGGTTATGGTTGGAGCGACAATACTGTTATGCGGTTCTTGTTGATTTGGAGTCGTATAGGACTTGAGTGAATGTGATGCTCCTCCGTTTTTTTTCCATGTTAGGTTTTTCAGTTGGTCCTGGTATAATATCTTCAGGAATAAGGGTTTCGTTGGGTTCGGTTCGGCGTCTCGAACTAATGAAACATTCTACTTTGTCAATATGGGGTTCTAAGTCTTCGCCTTAGGAGAGAGTATTGGGCATACAATCGACAAAGGAAAGATGAATTTGTTTCCTTAGTCTAGACGGCGCAACAACGAATTTCACTATTGACTAAATCTAAGTCCCCGACAACGGCGCCAAAAACTTGGTCGCGACTTTCTGAGTCTAACGGTTACTAACTGCAAGTGCATAGTCTATCGCGTAGTAATAAAAGATATTGATCCCACAGAGACTTGATAATCAACCTAGCTCTATCGGGTGTTACTATGTTTAGCTAAGGCGAGTGATATATTTAGTTTTGGAAGGTGAAAAATTAATTAAGTTAAATTAATAATAAGGATATCGATACGTAATTGATTCGCCTTCGCCAATTCAATAGAGGGTCGGCTTATTAAGGTTTGTTAAGTTATATCTCCGTAGAAACTGTCGGTTTAAATGTCGTTAACTCACACTCTCGTGGTATTGCCTATTACTATACTCCTAATTTCAATTGAGCACTCTCGCTGTGTCAATTTAAGTTAGAAATACTTTTTGAAAACCTAAAGATTCTAATTGGTTTTAAAACGTTTCCGTTGTATTTAAAACGATGCTCGATTTCAGCTATCTGATTATGATCTCACACTCTCGTGGTTTTAATCCTAATTTTTTATACTCTCTTACTCTCGTAATGAAAGTTGTTTATATTAAGAAATCGAAACCGGAAAGTAACATAATTTAAGATATTAGCCTAATTCTACCGAATTCGTTCCAGTTAGACAATTAAATACCGATTAACGGTTTAGCCAGACATTAAATAAAAACAAAGAAAGGTAGAAGAAGAAGAATTGCATAATAAAAATAAATGTAATACTAAGTAAACAATAAAACATTAAAAATAGAAACTTGGTTGCAATGTTCTTGATCAACCAAACTTGAAGAAACTTAAAGACTAAAACCAATATTCAGTGGCTGGAAACAATTAAAATAGTGATAGCTTCCTAATGATGGAAACTATTACTTAGGTTTGGTAATCGAAAAATAAATACGATGCTGGAAAATAAATTCGAACTTCGAACGGCAATGCGGCAGAAATTTGGGGTGTGAACGAAGCTCCCTTTGAGCTTTGCAGTGGTTTCTATTTATAGCCTCCAAGGTTTGGTTTGTTGAGAACTTAACGGAATGAATTTAGGTTGGGCTTTAATTGAGTAGCTTGGACTGAGGTTGATTAGGGTAGAGATAATTTCTCTGTTGAATGAGAAGAAAATGTATAACGTCTTTCTGTTTGAATTTTTCTATGTAAATACGTTTCTAGAACTTTAATTATGATGATCAACTTGAAGTTCTGACGACCATCTTGGGCTTGTGATGCTCAACTTGAAGTTGGGACGGTCATCCTGGTTTTATGACGGTCGTCAGTAATGTGTGACGGTCGTCCCACAGTTGATTTTGTAGAATCTTATTTTCTTCTTCTGTTTTGCTCCATTTCTTGTCAAATAAGTCTCATTTTCATATTTTGCCTCCAAAAGTCAAGTTTAATCGAATACCTGCAAAACAAACACAAAACTCGTGTAATATCGTTTGAAATGTATAAATTAACAAGTTAAAGGATCGGAAATTGTATTAAATAATCGATACAAATTCGAGTTATCATTAGAACAAAGGATAAATAGATAGGTTTATATATGTATATATAGGCCAACCTATAAAGATTCTACAGTAATATGGAATAATTGAGAACCTTAATAAGAAAAATGCTTGTAAATAGCTTTTCAGGTCAGGCCAGGCTTTTAAAATGGCTAGGCCATGCCAAAAAAGCAAACCTGTAATAGGCCATAGGCCAGGCTCATGCCTTATAAAGCCTAGCTTAACCTAGCATATTTCCATCCCTAATGGACATGTAGGTTATATTTATTAAATGCAAATTCTAATGGACATTCAATACTCCTTAAATGCTTATGATGAAAACTCGACGATGCTATCAATACGTGTTTTCTTGACAAGATTATCGAAGAAGTGGATTTTTATTCAAATTAGTTAAGTTATCATTTTCACAAATGTCTTATTGTAGATTGACACAAAACTAACATGTGACCATCTAACTTATACGTTAAATAAAATTGTAAAATATTTAAATTGTTCATATTGTGGTTGTACATATACCTTCCTTCAGAACAAGAGTCACGTAAATATTTATTGGACTAAAGAATCTCAAGACTCTTCAATTGTTGACCACATGAATTTTAATTATTTTTTACATTATTATAGACTCGAAATTGCTTTACTAGTCGTACCAAAAAATTTGTTATGGCTTGAAAATTATTAATTTCTAATCTTCAAAATCTCCATCTTAAAAAGACCATAATATTTTTCCCCATAAATGGCATTTTGTAAGAACAATATGAGTTCTACATCTGGCCTTGAGTTTTGATGATAACTGCATATATCATCTATGAGAACAATTATGTACTTTATGGTTTTTATTTGGTGTGTAGTTATTGCTAATAAGATTCGAACTCTGATATGAAGGCATGTGACGTCATCAGATTCCGATATCAACACTCTAGATGAAAACATATGTTATACACTTGATAAAGTTAATACTCAAAAACATTTCTAATACAACAGTTCTAAGGAGCATTAGTAATGAGTGTTCTGATTGAGACTTTATAAGTAAGCCTAGAAGGATTTACAAGAAATGTGTTTCTAATGTTATAACTCTAAAGTTTCTGAAGACAAGGTCCTAGTGAACAGGTTCTGAAGATTCTGAGACACTATATATGAAGTTCAAGTTCTGAAGATTCTGAAGACAAGGTTCTGGAGAACAAGTTCTGAAGACTCTGAAGACAAAGTATGAGCTTAATGAAATCTGAAGATTCTGAAGACAAGGTTCTGGTTGAACGAGTTCTGAACATTCTGAAAATAATACTTCTTCAAGACCAAATGTTGAAGACTCTTGTGTCAAGGTTCTGCTGAACGAAGATCTAAGATTCTGAAGACTTAGGTTCTGAAGATTGAAATAATGACTCTTCTATAACAAGCTTAATAAAATACATATCTGAAGCCTCTGAAGACGCTAGAAGAATGAAGATCATAATGGTATTATGTTGAATATAAAAGTACTAAAACTTTGTGACCTTTACCTCAATAAGGTGGCGCAAGGACAGTTTTCCAGTACTATGATGTTGATTATTCCTTCACATGGACGTTGGAATATTATTGTTGGAATTTGTTTCCAAGATTTCCCTCCAACGGATCTATTTTCTCAAGATCTATAAATTGAAGACTTGGAAGCTTGAAGAAAATGCGGCTTGCTGCATACAAGATGATGATGGCCGAATAATGATAGTTGGTTAGTCCATGAACTAACTGAAGATAAACAGCAACGAAGAAAAAGATGATGTTGATAAAAATCAAAGATCAAGATGTTAGTTCATAAAATTGTATGAAATACCATGGTAGTTGCTGCAACGTGCTGAAGAATAAATCAAGTGTGCAAGTCACAATAATGCAAGCAAGCTATGAATATAATCCAAGTTAAAGCTTGGATATGATACGAAGATAAGCCTTTGTGGCTCAACAAAGAAAAGTTGAAACCATTGTTGTATGTATGTGTACACGATGTAAACTGCTTACACCATGTGTAACTAGTCAAGTGATACATCAATAACTGAAGCATAGTAACTTAGTTGATCTTGATGGTTAAACTGGAATAAGCATTATATGCTCAGAAATGAGTACATCAAAAAGAAGCTTAAAGCTCATGAAAATAAGTTGTGGTCATCAAGCTATATTTTAAGCAATACATAACTAGTGTGACTTATAATCTCTTAGAGATTAATCATTATGTAGTTTTGTATTAGAAAGCAAAGAGCTCTTGCTCATTTCTTGATAGAAACACTTAGGTGTTTATGTACTTCATTTGTGTAATCTCCTTGTTATAAGCATTAAGTGTACATGAGAAAATCCTTTGTAGAAAGGTAGCGAAAATCCATGTTGAAGGTGGCTTGAAAATCCTTTTTGAGAAAGGTAGCGTAAATCCTCATGAAGGTAGCTTGTTGATTCCTTAAGTGGCTATTGAAATATTCAGATACTCAAGAGGGCCAAGTGCATCTCTGATGACTTGGAGGTTGATTCCTTGAGAGGCTTTGGGAGCCAGGATTCTCAAGAAGGCAGTGGTGTTTTCCATTGTGGTTAAAATCATGTTGATGGTTATTGGATTAAGTCCTTTTAAGAAGGCAAATCACATTGATAGGTGGACTGGAGTAACTTTGTTAACAGTGAACCAGGATAAAAATAATTGTGTCATTTATTTTTATTCATTGTTAGATTTACTTTCTAATTCCACAAAAGAGAACAAATATGAAACCCAATTAAAACCCCTCATTTCTTGTGTTTCTCAATCTTCACATAGACGGTGAGCAAAGTTTCATATAAATTATTTTGGTATATCATGAGTTAAACTAGGGTTCGACATTTTAATCGGGAGTATGGATTCTACTTATAATAGAAGACAAACATTTGTGACAATGAGATCTGAAAGAAATGATAAATATATAGAACTTATCCAGAAGTTGAAAAATGATGACTTTAAAATGAGGAAATGTGATTGTTCTTTTAAGTTGTGCGAATACCTCAAGACGAATAATATATGGACATTTAATGTGATTTATGGTATACATAATCATGAATTATGTTACAAGTTATTCGGTCAGCCTGTTGTATGTTCCTTGAATTCTGAAGAGAATAAATGTGTCTCTGAAATGACATTAAACATGGTTCAGCCCAAAAAACATACTCTCAACTTTGAAAAGGAAAAGCCCTGAAAGTGTCGCAAATGTTAGGCAAGCGTACAATGTTCTCACCCGAAACAACAACGCGAAAAGAGGTCCAAGATCCGAAATACAACAATTATTGAAGCTTTTGGAGGATGATCATTATGTATCTAGGTACAAAGTTTGTAAAGATGGAAAAATAGTTCGAGATATATTTAGGACCCATATTGATTCCATCAAGTTGTTTAATAATTTTTTCGTCGTTCTCATAATTGATTCAACATATAAAACTAACAAGTACAGACTACCATTTTTGGAAATTATTGGTGTTAATTATACAAATATGAATTTTTCGATTGAGTTTGCATTTTTGGAAAGTTAAAAGGATGGCAATTTTATGTGGGATTTGGAAGTGTGACAGACTATGTTGAAAGACCAAGAAAATATGTCATGTGTAACTGTCATTGATTGTGATATTGCATTGATAGATCCAGTTGGAAAGGTATTTCCTACATCATATGTTTTACATTGTAGGTATCATATAACAAAAAATGTGAGAGGTAGACTTAAGCATGCAGTAGGGGCTAAAAAGTCAAGGTTGAAACGGGAAAAATGGTTAAAACTAGTGTGATATTAGAAAGCATAATGGATGCTTGGAAAGTAATGATAAATTCTTCCACTGAAGATTTATTTTCTAAATATGTTATATTGTTAAGGGTGTGTGCGGCATATTTGAATTTCTTAAAACATGTTGAAAGCATAATTCTAGGCCATGTGAAAGAGAAAATTGTTTGTGCTTGGACCAATCAAGTTAGACATTGTAGAAATACTGCTAATAGAGTTAAATATGCTCATGCCACGTTAAAGAACTGGTAGGAAAATAGTAAAGGAGATTTGTGCATGGGTTGGGAATCAGAAAACAAAATGATTCAAACTTAACACAATAAAATCAAAACATCATTTGGTTGAAGCATCAAAGTAATAGAATATGTATTTAGAGATCAAAATCTTAATTCACAATTGGTCGACAATATATCTCGAGTAGAATTGAATTATATTTATTATGAAGCTAAGCGAGCATAGGAAATGGGTTCAAATAGTTCAAAGTATGGTTGTATACTTAGGAGGATGTATGATCTTTTGTGTGCATATTTAATTGTTAAGAATATGAAACTTTATAGTCTCATATGCATGGATAAGGTTCACTCGCACTAGAAAAGACTATGGCTTGATGATGATCGTGTGGTGAAGGAGGGCATGTCAAATATATCTATCATGACAAAATAGAAGTTTATTCAAGAGAGATTTTTGAAAGTCGGTGATAACATGAAAATCCACATCAAATAGCACGTGAAGAAAATTTCCTATTTAAAAGCAACATATTTGAAATTACTCGCAAAACTAGTAAAAACAAAGGGTGCTCCTAAGAAAGTCAAACCAACACTGAGTGGCAATTCAACCAAATAGTCTCCATCCTATTTAGAACATGTCGACACACGTTTTTTGGACACTCCAATTTCACAATCCAAAATAAGTTCTTTCAAAAGTGATCACATCAGTAAACCATCGCCTTCACCACTTGTACCGCCATTGGAACCTTTACCAAAAATGATACACATTGAAAAGATGTTAGTTTTTATGCACAAATATATCGACCATATTGAAAATGTCAAGGGTGACGAAAATATGGTTATCGAACTATTTCAACTTTGCAGTGTGATAGAAAGAATAATCATACATTTGTCCTCTAACTTCTGAAATAGTTGAAGATGCATAAGAAATCACTATACAGGAAAAAATAACATTTTGATAAAATTGATGCATCTCTTATTCCTTGTGTTAGTGGTATAGAACCAGAGAAAAATTAATTTGTTTCCTTAAAATCCGTCGTCTTATAGTAATTACATATAATAGGGTATGCATCAATCTAACAAGATATGGTTTTTTAGAAACATTTTTCTCACTTTGAATTGGTGCACCTCAAAATCCAGTTTGATGCATTATCTGTATTTGGTGACTTTTTAAATTACAAAATTGTGTTCAAGGCTATTTGAAACTGAGATTTCTTATACCACGAATATCCCTTGAGTGAACATCCCATTCTAAGAAAAAAGTGGAAAGTTGACTGAATAATTTCTTGGATAGGATGGAAGAATTTGCCAAGGTGAACCAAGTTGAAAGAGAATCAAAATAGAAAAACTCAAAGGCGTGACCACCTATAGATATAGATTTAGTTAGTGACACATGTTTTAATGCATTTTAGTTTTACCTTACCTTGCATTTTAGATGGTGGCACATTTTTGTATGTAATGTTGGATTGTAATTTCCAGCGATGTAATTCGGATACATTTTGATGTGTTTTAATGTATATCTTACATTGCTTGTATAAAAATTGGACTTAAAATTTTCCCTTCTGAAAAACATGTTATATTTGTGTGTAAAATTTGTCTACAAAACCACTTATTTACACCAAACTAACTCTGGAATTCAAAATTCAAAATGACACTTGAGATGAGATAGCTTTTGTTTGATCCTTATTTATCTAAAACTTGTATAAATATGCCTCTTAAGTAGATGTAGCTATCAAAAATACCATATAATGTCTCAATATTCGTATCACGTGTCTGTGTTACTTCAACTGCATGAAACCTCATATTGTATTTATGGTCACAGAGAACACCACTCTTGATATTCTGAAATCCAAATTGAATAAAGTCTTGTGTTACCCAGACAGTTTAATGGAGGTTAAGATCAAGTATCGTTCACCCTCGATTGATAACGAAGGAAAGGTGAAGTTTAGCGCTTTTGAGTTGAAGACGAATAAAGATTTAAGTTATGTGGGGTACATTTCATCATTATGAAACAAATGGTTTGATCGAAGTGGATGGGGCAGTGGCAATATTGATAGATAATATTTTAAGAATGAAATGTCATCAACCATCTCTAGATCATAAAATGTGATGTTAGATTTTAAGTTAACAAAAATTGATGTAATTTTACGTATTTGGTGTATGTTATAACAAATATTTATGTTAATTTGGGTTTTCTCCATCTTTTGTCTAAATTGCTTCTGATTTTCTTATAATAGGGTATATTTCAAATTTCAAAATCCGAAACTACTCTTAGGATGGGTTTGTTGTGTGTTTAGTACTATATTAGGGAAGATTCAAAATTTTAATATTCGGAATTTTTTTACATTAATTATGGCATTATTATAAGAATGTTGCATATTTTAGGCGTGTCGTATTTTAAAATCCAAAATTGGTGGTTATTTTTGGAATTCCGCTCGAGTGTGTAAGTAACACATGGGGTGCATTGAATAATCCTCAATTGTTTCGTTAACCTAACTTAAGATACATATAAGCAATGATAATATTAAAGATATTTTAGTTCACTAAATATTTAAGGACTATGATTTGATCTTCTATCCATTTTACATCCATAATATCCTTCTTTCAATATACCTTAATTTTCATTTTATTTCACAATCTAGATTTACCAATATTACTAGAGTTTAAATCTCAAATTGTCTAATTCTTTCATTTTTTTTCACTTGTCATCTTTAATTTATTTTAGACACATTAAATTGATTTAAAAAACTATAATATTAAGCTCATAAAAATCTTTTATTGCATGTTAGTTTGTACCCTCAACAACAAACTTGCTATTACGTAACAATTATGATTATGGTGAGTGTTTGGGTTAGTTTGGTAAAGTAAATTTAGTTAACAGCATTCTATTTATGGAGTATTGGAGCAATTTACTTATATATTGGATAAACTATATGCAGCGAATAAATATTACACCGTGTTTTTTTTGCTCGATTAAAAATACATCATGCACCTTATAGATTACTACCACACCCTCGTAAAAGTACAATAATACTCCCAGATTTCTAAGATGCAACTTCGGACGCATTTCAACATCCATTCTTGAGTCAGACTCTAAGGAATGGAAAAAATGAAGCAAATACATCTACGTGAAAATTACGGAGATGTATCTCCGAATTTCTTTGACCAAAAACGTGTCAAACTCTTTCTCCTTCCTCACTTCTAAGAAAACACTCACTAACCTCTCAAGTTTCTCAAACTCTCTCAACTCACTTTCTCTCAAAATCATTCAACCAACTTCAAAGCGTCTTTCATCAACATCAAGTCCATCAAAGATCTCACTTAACACCGAAGTAAACTCAAAATCTGTAAGTTCTTTATTTTTCTTTCTATTTTTAGTTTTTGCATAAATTTGTAGAAAATGGGGATTAGGTTATGAAATAGGAAGTTTATACTTATACATGTTATCTAAATGAGAAACATGTTTGATAGGTAGTTTTATTTATCAATGCATTATTTTTGTTGTTTTAAGGGATTACATTTTTGTCATTGACACTAATGTGAGTTGTAGAAAATTATAGAGATGCATCTCTGAATATTTTCAACGTTTAGATTCACAGAAACCGGAGATGCATTTTCGGAGTTTATCAGTCTGTTTTTTTTCTTTTTTTAATTGAACTCATTGTGTTTCATATGTATACTTGTAGGCATTATGGATGATAGGCAAGACAGGTTGAGACACGGCAGGATTGCACTGGATGCATCAATTCGGAGGGAAAAGAGTTAATCATCTCATTCACATGTCATTTCTATCACTCTTGATACAGAGGCGTCAGCTTTTGGGGCTCATGCATTTTCTTTTTCTCGTAGGAGACGTGTTTCACCTACTCATACATATCTTCCTTCGTCTTTCCGTAGAAGATGGGTTTCACCTATTTAGTCACCAGAGGTACCCGAGTCATCGGAGGTACCTGAGGCCCCTAAGGCATCGGGGGAAGCAAAGACACCTTAGACACTATAGGCACTGCAAGTACCTCAGGGTTTGGAGGAGGTTATTAGACTTGTAAGTGTTCCTTCTTTACCCGAACCATACTTCCAGACATGTTTGGGACAGAGAGACAAAATTTAGTTGGATTCATTCTTTGTAAATCATGTTCGTTATAGTATTAAAAGGTTATGGTGATGATTTATTTTTCTACGTTACTGTGATGCTCTAAAATTCATCAATTGTAGCCAGAATATTACTAGCCTGCAGCATCCTAATGAATAGTGATTTTGGGATTTTGTTTTTGGCTATCTAGCATTAGAGACTTGTGCAGGATCGGTTATGTTATGATTAACCATGGTATGTTGTCTTTGTTTGTAGAGAGATGGCATGCGGAGACGTCATCATTTCATCTTCCACATGGTGAGATGTATATCATATTAGATAATGTCCCGTGCTTGCATCATCTTTCGATTAGGGAGAAACTTTTACACCATGGGAAAATTAACATAGATGATGCACTATAAATGATGGTATACTATCTTGGAGTTGACCTAGAAGTCACTTGTGGGTGTCATGATAGGTTTCGATTCTTGGAGTGGGTGTATATAAGACTTGTATGGTGCAAAGCATGTTGGTGGTGGTGATGAGCAGGTTGCGGAGCATAAAGCATACGCTCTAAGAGCATACTTGTTGTATTTGGTTTGCACGTCAATTTTTGTGGACAAGAGTTCCACTTATATGGATGTCATCTACCTGTGATACTTCGATGAGTTCGAGAGGATTCATGAGTACAACTGGTAGCGCTTATTTAGTTTGCTTGTACTCCAAATTATCTTAAGGTTGTATGTCAAAGATCAAACAGGTGACAGTCAGCATCACAGTATTGATGATAATATTTTTTTGGTATTTTAGTGTTTGTGTCATTTTCATAACACTTTTGCAACGCCGTTAGTAATGATTCATTTATTCCATTTTCAAGCTTGAATCCTCAAGCACTTCCCATGCATATTTGGCTGGTCATATATTCTGACATACATTGAAATATGCCACGTGTTTTTGCGTTTGTCGTACTCATAGGGAATCAGGCGACGAAGTCATACCGGATGTATCTTGACCGCTTGGTAGATGAGGACATACACTTCCATTCTTATGTTACTCACTGTGAGACGTGTCACTTGGAGGACATTGCCTTCTACTTTTGACAATTGGCTTGTGGTTCACGTTTAACGTATCCTCATTTGCCTGAGCGCATCATATGGTAATTCGGCTTCATGTAGTATATTCCTAGAGACTCTTCTGTGTTTTCTCCTCATGTTATGATACGTGGAGATATGAATGTTTTGTTTGATGATTATCTTAATCATTTGATATCAGAGGAGACACAAAGTACCATAGCTCCAAGAGCCTGAAGTTACGTAGGTGGTTATATTTGATGGCTCTTCAGAATGTCACATTTTTATATGATATAGGATGATCCAGGAGATCCATTAAGGTCGGCTCATCATGAGATATCAAATACAGAGAAAACGACGGTAGATCTTGTTGTTGATGTGTTGCCTAAATGTCATTGTATCACGGGGATTAGACAGACGGGTCTTGACAAAGAATTTTTTTTAAATGGTTCAGAGATCATGGACGTTATAGATGACATGATGGTGGAGATATGGAAGGCACTGCAGTACAGGAATACAGGAGACGCATAGAAACAAGGGGTCTCAAGTCCATCATACGCAGTACTTTATAGTATTTATATTCCTAATTTATGATCTGTTGTATTTTATTTCGATACCTTAAATTTATTATTTTATTTATCTTATTTTCTTCATATTGATTGTATGATTTAATTCATCGTAATATAACTATAATATATCTCCAATTTCATTTGAGCATCACTAGAACAAACTTAAAATTTATTGTCTAGTGTGGTTACAAATAAGCATCTCCCAATTCTATCTGATGTGAATACAAAGATTCTAACTTAAAATTTATTGTCTAGTGTGGTTACAAATAAGCATCTCCCAATTCTATCTGATGTGAATACAAAGATGTATCTCCAAAACAATTTATAGCAAAAAAGAATGTTTCAATGAGAGACGCATGGTATGTATATTAAATTATTATGAAGATGCATCTCCAAAATAAATTTTGAAAAATATATTAGATATACCTCAGTTTTAATATTTTGCCTAAAACAGATGATGCGTCTAGAGATATATCTCCAAAATGTAAGCGAAAATTTAGAATTTTATAGGATGTGTTTTCCCATCACTGTGGAATTAGTAATTCCCAAAGAAAATGAGAATTTAAAATTTTTTTTTTAAAAGTGTTTTTTTTAATAAGTAATTTGTGTCTGGTGGGAGTAAAACAAATTACAGAAACATTGCAGAGAATACAATTCCATACGATTTACTCTAAAAAAAACAATTCACTTTGAAAAAGAGTCGAATCTAATTTAATAAATAAAATGCATCTTTCTTATTACTCACTCACTCTCACTTTATCAAATGCCAATAATCTTTAAATAACATAACGTATGCTTACGTTAAAAAACCAAGTATAAATTTTTTGTATGCACTTGAATGTAGCCATCAAATAGAAGTAGTTACAGAATCTAATGTATAATAGCCTCAACATAATGAATCATATAGGCATATGGATTCGGGAACATACTTAAAATCAGAAGTCCGTCTATTATCTTAAATAAAATGTCGTTTCAAACTATCAAGACATTGAGGCAAATAGGGGTGTACAAAGATTGGGGTAGATCGGATTTATCTTAACCAATTTTCTAATCCTTTCAAATTTTTATGGAATGGATTCATTCTTCGATCCACAATTTCACAAACAAAATTGTGATACATTCCAATACAATTGTACAATTTTTTAAAACATAAATTGGATGAAACACAAAATCCATCCATGTGTCATGCATATCATTTCTATAAAATCTGTAAATTAAGATAGGATAAAAAAGCAAATAAGCAACCAAACTAGTATTAAAATTGCATAAATTCATTGATCAGGGATTGGTCTACTAAAATTATTAGTGGTGGTGAGTGAAAATTGGAGCAAAATATTAGTTTGTAGTCATAAACTATTTATATTTTTTTATATATAATGATAATAAAAACAAAATCATTAACTTCACATCATCCGGTGGCTCAACGGATCCACAAGTTGAAAAACTCAACTAATACCTGAACCAAAGTTATTCGGGTTAGATCAAGTATACCTCAACTAAACAAGTTCAGATAATTAGTGGGTTTGTTTGGTTTATATAAACTAGTTTGCAGGTCAACCCACGCCCATGAACAGCCTTAGCGGCAAAGGCCAAACCTTAAAAATATAAGTGTAACAGCATAAACATGTATTACACAATAAAGAAGAAAGTGCAAATAAGTATGAAAATCATAGATAAATGTTCGGCAAAGCAACAATTAGATAAGATAACCACACTAGAATGATCAATATAATATATTTATTTATAAAGAAGAAAGTGCAAATAAGAATGAAAATCATAAATAAATAAATAATTGTTCGGCAAAGCAACAATTAGATAAGATAACCACACTAGAATGATCAATATAATATATTTATTTATTCTAGCACACAACCAAAGTACATATATGACAACACGTATGTACAATACATACAGCTGCATCAACTTCAAAATGGACTGACTTGGAGAATTCCATAAAACATAAAACTTCACCTGATTTGAAGTTCAAAATATAAGTCTGCACATGTTCTGCTCACCAGGTCATCTAGAGTTGACATAAATTCATCTAACAATTGACCAGAAAGCTAATTTAGTATCAACCTCATGATTAATAATATATCACAAGACCTTCGGGCCAATCTACTCCAAATAACAAACTAAATACCAGCAACCACCTCGAAGACTTGGGAAAAAATAAAAGAAAGCAAACAAGAAAACATAAACGAAGATAGCCCTCAAAACAACGCAAGGAAATAGATAAATGCACCACCATAAAAATGCAAAATTCCCAACAAAGGGGAGACAGGTATTACCAGTAAATATAGAAGAATGTCTGCATAGAGTTGCACTCAACAGATATGCTCAGAAATCGTCATTTATCCAATTCGGCTGCCAGCATTAAAGATAGACCACATCAAACATTTACCAAAAAAACAACATAACAGAACATTTGCAAAACCATATGTTTAAATAAGCTAAGCATATATTTCCGGAGAAGTTTTTAATGCATAAGACTTAAAATGCAGAAGTGTGGCCTTTAATTGTTCATGCCCCTCTTTGCTTTGAGGGTTTCAAGAGCCTTATTCCGTAGCTCGATCTCAAGCTTCTTTGGATCATATGGTGCTTCTTCATCGTCATTTTGATGACCATCCTTTCGTTCAGCTTCCTCATCTTCTGAAATAGTGTCTGTTTTACTCTTCATTTTCAGCTTTCCAGCATGCCGCTCTTCCCTTTTCCGTCTTCTCTCTTCCCGCTTTCGGTGCTTCTCCTCTTTTCGCAGCTTCTTCTTCTCTTCCTTTTTCCTCCTCTTGGCCTCTTTCCTATCCTCTAACTCAGAATCATAACTGTCATTCTCATTGGAAGAGACGGCTCTTTTCTCTGACCTTTTATGCTTTCTTCTATCCTTTCCATCCTTTCTATGCTTACCACTTTCTTCAGAATCATAAGAAGCACTCCGATTGATGTGCTCAACTTCTCCAACTAAATCTTGAGTGGCTTCTGGTTTGTGGTGCTGATCACTACTTTTGGCAAATTTTGAGCTAGAGATATCCTTGTCATCAGTTTTCTTTATTTCTGCATCATAAGAATCAAGAGGCTTCTTGCTAGAAAAAATTTCTTTGCTCATTGGTGACTTATGTTGACCAGGAGACTCGCTTCCCTTGCCAGAAGATTTATCACTGCCAAAAGAGCTTCCAATAATCAGAGATGTACAGCGTACAGTCATTCATATTAGTTAGAACAAGTGCGGTAAGTTAATCATATTACCATTTAATATCCTGGCCTTTCTTACTCCTTTCATTGCTATCATAATGATTATACTCGGAAGCCGGATGACTAGCTGCCCTTTCAATATTAAACTCATCCTCGTCATTAAATTTTGGAGATGAACCTATTCTCTTACTAACCGGGGAGTGTCTTGATTTCTTTTCAGATGAATTTGATTTAGGATCTCTAAGCTCTCTACAGAAAGATAGGAAAAAGAAAAAAAGTGGGCAAAACAATAAACAAATCAATTACAGTGATTTCTCGCATTTAAGAAGTAAATGAAAGTTATCTAATTCATATACAAACCTAGAATAATATGCTTCTCCCGTTCCTTCACTTGTCTCTGGGATGTCATGGCTAGGTTTATGGTTTGTTGGCTTCTTTGGGGGACTCAAGCTTCCTTCATTGATCAACTTCTCTCTTTGCCTCAGACGGATTTCATGTGGACTGAACATTTTCAAAAGCCAAATTAATATGCATAAGCTAACTACTGCAGGCATATGCAACCATGAGCAGGCAGATATTTTGCATGAGAATTCATGGAAAATTACCTTCTATTTTTACCGCTAGTCTTACTTATTGCTTGTGGTGATATTGATTGAATTGGAGACTTATCTGGTGTGGACATTGAATCTTGTGATCTATAGCCCAAAGCTTTGCCATTTTTATCTGTCTGTATAGACTGCAAAGGGCTAGAGGGTTGATAAACTTCCGGTGATAATCTTTTTTGCACCCTGCGACATGGGTATCTCCACAGATTTTATAAATTTCCTTACAAGAACAAACCTAATATAAAATATCATTCTGCAAAACTTCACAGCTCCATACAGGATATGGAGTAGAGTCATTATAGTATTTCTGGTTTTAAACTATAAGCCTACTTCAAAATTGAGTAAGAGTAAATTCTGAAATATTTCTTTTTAAAAGCTTTAATCACATTAAAAGCATGCATGCCAAGAAAAAAATCAAACAAACTAATTTGGGCCTTCCCTCAAGTGTCGCTATACCTGACTCTTCCCATAGAAGACTGCACAGGACTTCTTTGGTGTCTTGGTAATGTTCTCTTGACTGGAGACGGAGATACACGAACAGGAGACTGAGAGCTCCACTCATCTTGAGGAGACCTCTTAGGGGAGGCACTTGTAGATTTTTTCTTACCAGAAAGAGGTGATCTATACCGCAAGGGAGATGGAGACCTATGCCGTGGAATTCGACTATCAAGCCTTTGCATTTCAGGGGAACGCATTGGAGAGCTTGACCTTTGACCACGACTTGGTGGCATTCGGCGCATCGGTGAAGGTGACCTACGCCGCATGTTAGGAGATCTCTGTTGCATAGGCAGGGGTGACCTTCGTCTAATAGGCAATGGGGATCTACGTAGGTGCATTGGAGAAGGTGATCTACGTCGTCGCCGCATAGGAGAAGGTGATCTGCGTTGTCGTACAGGAGAGGGAGATCTGCGTCGTCGTACAGGAGAGGGGGATCTGCGCCTCCGTGCAGGGTAAGGTGATCTGCGCCGCCGTACTGGAGAGGGTGGTGATCTGCGCCGTCGTACTGGAGAGGGTGGTGATCTGCGTCTTCGTACTGGAGAGGGTGATCTGCGTCTTCTTACTGGAGAGGGTGATCTGCGTCTTCGTACTGGAGAATGCATTCCACGTCGTATAGGAGGAGATTTGGAGTCTGACCTAGATCTAGATCTTCTTGAATAAGATAGCCTCCTATGGGGAGATCGTTGGGGTGAACGCCTTCGGGGAGAAATAGACTGGCGTCGTGAAGAACGTCGTATCCTTTCAGAAGAAACTGAACCTCCGCGAGCCTTCGGTGATCTGGATACACTCCTTGACATGTAAACAAAATAGACCCATTAATTCAAAATGAAATATAGAATATATTACTCATTAATGCTAGAAGGGCCGGGGGGAACAAAATAAAGACCCGTTAGTTGGCCAAGATGAACATCTAATATCAATCAAATTACTAATTTATGGCCAAAGCCGCATGAACAAATCAAGTCAAAGGAAACAGTTTTCAAGTGATACCTTGAATAACTTCGGGAATTTGAAAATGATTTACTGTTTGCCCTTGAAGGTGAGCCTCTGTCAAAGATATCAAATATCACATGTATAGCATTTCAATCGAATAGAAAAGATGGAAAATATGTTAGATAGTATAATTTTAATTGGGGGTACCGATAAGGCGAGGTGGAAATTGCAGGTGAATGTGAGGACCTAGAAACCACAGAAGAGAGTAATAGCAAATTAGTACTCCAGAACTCAATAAGTTTTAGGTGCAGAGCTCAAATTCACCGAGATACTCTCTGCCCAAAAACCACACCCCAACAACAAAACAATAGTAGAGATTAAGCTAAAAAAAATTGAAAATTACTGCTAATGGTATCACTAGAAAACTAAACAGAGGTTATTCCCACATCTAACACATCACTCGACATCAAATATGAAGAAATAACAAAGAATTCAAATGACTTCATAATGCAGGCAAAACACAAATTTCAGGTAATTTTCCTGATGCTATGCTTAGGCAATTCTATGGTTGTCAAAGAAAATTAGGAGCAGTCTGCACTTGAAGGATTTCATACGGGATCTTGGGGAGGTTCTATAAACCATTTGTTGTTAGTTAAGTTGATATAATACCTACCAGATGGCCAAAGTGAGTTGCAACTAACATTTTTAGTTATGCATGTACTGTTAGGATTCTAGATCCACTACTAGAAACGATGCCTAGCCATTTCCACCATGTCTAACTTTATAAAAGCATAACACAAGTACACCACTTTATGAAAATGAAAACTTAGTTTAGCATATATTTGATATTGGACCCCACTGTGAAACTAAGGGTGTGTTTGTTTCAAGGTTTAAAAAAATATTCCTAGGAATATGGCTATGGGAATAGTATATTCCTGGGAATTATAATTCTAGGAATATGATTCCAAGGAATATAATTTTAATCCTTGAAACAAACACACCCTAAGTAGAAATGCAAAGGAGACAAGCATCAACACATAATGATTAAAAATAAGGAATTGACCTACTTTACCTGTTCCCTACTCTAACACCATTCCTCTTGTCAGTTTCTTTCCCATCCTGAACATAGTTCCCCGAGTCCCTGAGCTTCAAAGTTGGATCTGAAGCAGTATCATTTTCCTTTGCATCTAATCCTTCGTCCTACAGTAGTTTGAGGTAAAGGACATGAACCCAAATAATTGCAGAAGCTAGCTGAACGCAATGAAAGCACAAACGGAAGTTAAAACCAAAATCTCATCCCTATTAAATGTAATCCAGCAACGAACAAATAGTATTACCAGTTTCTTCAGCCTCTCCTCCATTATCTCTTTGCTTTCCTTATCTTTCTTCCTCTGAATTTCAGTTGATATTCTATCATTTTCAGCCTAATCCATTTACAGGAATCAAATTTATTCAGACATCCCCAAATAAATGAAAGGATAAAAGGTATTGTTTATACTCAATGAATGGTAAATCAAGACTCAAAAGAACCTTCTTTCTCAAGAGTTCTTCTTCTTTAGCATCCAAGAACTGCTGAGGAACGCCACTGGCATTTTTCTGTGCACTGAGGAGAAGTGTCCAAAGCTCTTTCATGAACTTGCCAGTGTTTTTTTCCATGAATCCAGTAATTTGTATTTGAACTTCCTTCCCGTTCACTTTCTGCATCATAACAAACGGAATGTGGCAAGAAGGTAAAAAAAACAAAGTATTGCACAATCAAAATATGCACATAAACCAATGATAGTTCATTTAGGGAAAAAGACACCACAGTTACAACACAGCCTAAAAGCATATAGATGTAAGAATAAAGTATTATAGAATATAGGTTTCAACAAATCCAATTTAATAATAAAGAAACAAACTAATGTTTAGATCTAGCAAATCAAATACAGAATGCTGAATGCACCATGAATTCCAAGATTACCATATAACTAAAATAATTCAAGATAAATAAATTACCTTCGCATCCAGAAGACCGTGAATGAAGTTAATAAGCACTTCATCTTCAAACCCAAGAAGCTCGGTCACTTTTCTGGTGATCCAAGGCCTCATAACTTCCATATTCACCTTCGTCATGTCCACCTACAAATCATTTTTCAAGCATGGCTCACATTGAAAGAAAAAGATGCAGAGAGGAAGGCAGTGAGAATAGTTAAAAAGATATAAATATATCAAGCTCTTAATACACCATAATGCATGTGGTTCCAGATTAGCTAAAACAGTTGAAACAATTTTTTGATTTACTCAAGGAAACAAACCAGATGTTCCAATTCTGGTGCAAACTTCTGCGATTTAAGCAGCTTCGCTTGCTTGTTCGAAAATCGGGTGTCTTGATCCGCAGATGTACCCTAAATCCAAAATTAAAAATGTATAACATAAGCTAATTGACTTGTTGCAATTATGGATATAAAAAATTTTAAAACAGGCCAAAAAATAAAAAAATAGAGTGCACACTATAACAAACTGAATTACAACACAACTCTATTATTCAATTTATGTTTGAGAATCAATACAATTACAGTACATGCAAGCGCGGAACAGTTTATTGAGCAACAAATATTCAAAGTTTTGAACCCTAAATAACACATATATTTTCATAATATTCAAAATTAAATTAACCCTAAGGATTATAACATCGAAGATCTGAGAAATTATTAGATAACCTAGCTTCGGTTGAATACAAAAGGAAATTGTAAATTGCAATTACAAATTCAACAAAAGGAAATTGAAAACTATAATTACAAATTCAACAGTTTACGATAAGCTTACTCGAAAGAAACCACCCGACATCTTCAAACGGCGAGAGATTCCGAACGGAGAGGATAGTTTGTGGCGGAGATTGTGGTGGCGAATTCGAGAGCAGCACTAGGTTTAGTTTAGGGCACGAATCGGAGCATGAAGATGAATAAGCGATTGGAAATGGATGGGGTTTGATTCTGAACGCTGCTGTGTGGAGCCAAGAATTTGAGTTCGGACTGGCTGCACTAAACAACGAAGCTGTGGTTTGGTTGGTTGGGTTCAGAGCCTACTTGAGTATGCCCTAATTGAACAGCACGATTTACTTACATCATCCCACGGTTTATATCAATTACAATTTTACCCACAAGGAATCGTTTTTTTCTCCTCTTGCCTTATTGAGTGTTGAAAAATGATCCTCTCACTCTTTCCTTATGTTAGGGCTTTTCAATTTTCATTTTAGTTGATGTGAGATTTTGAAGATTTTCATAGGAATTTCTTAAGATGAAAAAGTCTTATGATATGATTAGGACTTTGATTTAAAAGTTAATTTTGTGATATTCAATTATAAGATAATTGTATCAGATTTTGTTGAAGATTGAGACGTTGTGTCATGTGTAATCGATTCATTCTTTTTTTACTGATTCAATCTCATACTTAATCTATTGAAGATGGGTTTTATTAGGTACAATGTATCTCCTAATTATAATTAAGAATATGGTTTATTAGTTTGTTGGTTAGTTAGTTGTTGTATTTTTCTGTTTTTCTTTTCTGTTTTTTGTGTTGTAAGTTTCTGGTTTTATGTTATGACTTTCATTATAAGATTCAAGTTGATACAAACCTAATATTTCTTTCTTCTTTTTCTTTTGTTATGCATTAAATTATCCTTCTTTCAACACATACTCTTAAATCAACATTATATCCTTCAATAGATTCTGACAATCAATTAAATAATGATGATGATTCTTCAACCACAACCATTATTCCTAAAGATTTGATGCTTAATCCACACAGATTTGTATATCTTCATCCTAATGAAAATCCTAGACGCACCCACGTTAATTGATTTAACTTGTTTGTTTGTTTATGATCCCCGCGAAGGAAAACTTCAATTTAATGTCAAGGTCGTTAAACAAGTCAATAGACATTTGACTCATGAATTGGACCTCATTATCTTCGATGATATAGTATGAGACCGCGTTGGAAAACAATGATATTTCGTATGAACTTTCGCGTCGTATTAACAATAATGATAGATAGAGATTTAGCCTCTACCCATTTAGAAAAAATTATATACTACAAAAATAATAAATTTTAGCTAGTCTATGGTTGGTGGGAAATATCCAGGAATGTCTACCCCCCCCCCCCCGAAAGTATTAAATGGTCATGTCATCATGACCTGGTATACCGCTTCATGTGGTTGATGAGTTTGATCAATAAATCTTTGACACTTATCACGTTTTTGCATTATTTCCTTGCAATCTAGCCATAAAATTGCTCACTAATATTTATATGGGTTAAATATGTTTTTAGTTTTTATAAATAGTTCAACATTCAATTTTAGTCCCTTTAAAATTTTCCTTCGAACAATGGTCCTCCTAAACTTTTTTCCCATAAATTTAGTCTCTCCCGTTAGTTTTCACTAATGGAGGCTTGCGTGGAACTTATTTAATTTACCAACATGGATTATTTGCCAGCATGGATAATTCTTTGATAATGTTAAATAAATAAATAAAAATGCAAAACGTCTTAATCCATTCTATCATTTTCTTTCGAATGTCAAACCCTAGCAAACGTCTTCTTTTACATGTGTGAGGTCCCAGATCTTGTGGTCTCTTCTAGTTGAAATTTTATTGGTGTGGTGCCCCCTTCCAATTAAAAGCAAGCTTGTAGTCCCAGTTTTTCGCACATTCCAAAGAACAACTTGTGGTCCTGTTGTGGTCCTTCGGGTTTGTTGCTTTGTTTATTCAGTATGTCAGGGTTTATATATCCATCATTTTACTTGTATTATTACTCAATGTTGTATGTTTTGGGTTGAATTATGTTTATATCTAGTTAGTATTTCTATTGTATACCGTATTTGACCTAATCAAAAAAAATAACCCTAAGTGAATTAATTGTATAGGACATTGGTAAATTTAAGGATGCGTTCTACACTAAGGGTTATTTTCTAAAAGACCATAACTTAACTTATGAGGGTGGGAAATTTATGCGTATAGTGGTCAAGATTCAAATAATTGGTCTTATTTTGAAGTGTGTGACTTAATCAATGGGATATATTTAGAGTTTGGTGTTGGGTTGTGAAATTGTGGTGGAAACATGATGGTGGTAGTTTGGATGAAGATTTAAAACCATTTAGGGATAATGGAGATGCATCTGAGTTAGTTATGTTTGCATTTAAAAATAATTTTGAAGTTGAGATATTTACTGAGCCAAAACCAATTACATGTGATACCACTTTTATGTATAATGTTAGAGAGAAAGGCAAGGGGAAGATATATGATTAATAGGTTGATAATTCTAGTGAATTTGGTTGTGATTCTAATGATCAAATTGGGAAGGGTGTACATTTTGATGATAGGGATGAGGAGAGGATGAAAGGGTTTGATGAAGGTTTTGATGGTGGACATAGAATTGTACTTGTTGTTGATGGTGAAACCCCGAGTGAGCCACCCAATAATATATTTATCACACGAGAGATGGGTATGGAACATGTCATTGAAGAAGACTATATGGTTGGTGAACTTGATAATGGGGAAATGATGACAATTGTGATGATAGGCCTATAGTAATTAGGTTCAATGAAGAAGGTGTTTTTAGTAAGGATTTTACTATTAAGGTTGGAATGGAGTTTTCTTCATTAAAACACTTTAAGAATGGTATATTATAGCATAATGCCTTGAATGGTAGGGACAACAAATAGACAATATGGAACAAACAGCTGCCAATATGGAATAACCAACTGCCAATATGGAACAATCAACACATGCTTCAGGTTTTGACAAGTACTCTGAGTGGGATGCTAAGACATTGGCAGCATTACTGAGTAATTAAAATGTATTGGGCATTCAACCTATAAGTATTGACACATCACCTATAAACACATGACTATCCTAACTGATTATTACATTGTTAAAATTATGAATGTATTTCTCACCCTTTTTGTTTGCTTGTGTGGCTTGTTGGGCCGATGGTATAGATACTCAGGTAGAGGTCCCTTATTGATGTTGAATTGGATGATGGTGTAATGGTATTTCTCGTGATTTATCGAATTGAGTTTGTTTTGGATTATGTGTGTCGCTTTGATAGTGTAATACTTAGATGGTTTACCTTTCTGTTTTGTGTTATAAGAGCTTGAACTATTTATTTTTATTTAAATGAAGTTGTTTTGAACTATGAGACAATTAAGTTGAAATATATTTTTGAATTTTGTTGCTTTATTCAAAATAATTGAGAATGATGGTTGTAACACCTCATTTCTACCCGTCGAATAATGACAAAATCAGAGTTATAAAATTATACATTTCAAATAGGATGCTACATTTACAACTTATAACCACAACATTTAATTGCATTTTAAGATAGATACATAACACTTAAAACTCGATGAAATGAAAACGACATAATTAAGTTTTTGTAAATAAAACAACTTTTATAATTAAGCAGCGGAATCATAATATTAACTTATATGACATAACATCTTTGTTCAACTAAAAACAACTTCAAACAACAAAGTATTTTAATAAATTCAACTCCTAAATTCAACAACGGAAGTAAAATCAACAATAAAGCAACTAGCGTTCAACCCCCCGAGTGTTACATATCAGAGCAACGACACTGACTCGGACTAATGAAGGCAGACAACCTTCACTCTGGATTACCTGCACGTTACCCACGTAGAGGTAACATTCAAACAGAAGGGGTGAGATATCAAACAATATAATTTAATATGTGATAAACAATATATTAAACCAGATTATATAAAATCACTACTTCACAGCTTGCAACCAACATCAATCAACACAAGTCATAACACAACAACATAATTATGCAACTTGAAATGTGACTTATAATATGCGCATGCATGTGGTACCATTGGAGCAAAACTCCCAACTTATAAATTTGTCAATTAATAGAGGCATCAACAAGGCATAAGCCTTCAACTTAATTCTGCCAATCCAGGCGAACTTACCAAGCAGCAGCTCCAATTTATATGATATGTATGTGACTCGACATGAATGTCAGAATAACAACAATGATAGTTATGTAACCACACAACAACAAATACTATCACAACTTAACAACATCAACTTACTACAACAACTTAACAATAATAACATATTATCACAACTTAACAACAACAACAAATCAACATTGGCCATATGCCTACAACTTAACAACAACAACAAATCAACATTGGTCATATGCATACAACTTAATTCTTGCTACTAATAAGGGCAATGCAACAAAATTCATATCAACAACTTCACAACTTAATCACGGTGATATCACAACAACTTATATCCTACTTTGTACCAACCAACTTATATCACAAACGCTCCTCAAGTTTATTCGGACAATACTACCAAAACTGGTTAATTATTCTTTTGCTAAAATCCTGTTATTCCTACTTGATGCTAAGGTCTGTATTACGCCTCTGTTAAATTCATGCTACACTGTTAGTAAAAAAATTACCAAAACCTGTTACTAATTTATTTATGTTAAACCACTAACGCATTGTTACCATTTTTATTCATTTTAAGTATTACTGGTGTTGATACTAACTAATCACTACATTGTTATAGTTTTCCTGTCACATAAAATAATCTGCTAAAAATATACTAAAAATATTCATTTTAAGTATTACAATATCTCTCCAAGATAAATCACAGAAGACAGAAGCCTCGACGCGCCAAAAATAAGAAAACTAGCTAGAGTGATGCTCGTCACTCCATCATGGCCCCAGTCACAAGAAAGGGTGTGACGGTCGTCACAAGTATGGGACAGTCGTCCCAATGCAAATTCCCAGTTCTTCTTCTTCTTTGTTCTCTGTATTTTCCTACGGTTCAATCTCAGACCAATTCCCTCAACCATATCAATACATATAATTTAGGGATATGATTATACTCACACTAACCTACATCAATTTCTTACGACTAATTCAATAGCATCTCCTACTGCGATTTAACATTTTCCAAACAGTTCTTTAACACCCATTAACCATAGATTTTGCATCAATAACCTACACTTAACATGGGCATATTCACCAAACCAATCAAACAACTAATTCATCAATTCTTACTCATACTAGCACAATTCTCCATAATCCCTCATTTGAATTAACACAACCTAGTAAACTCATATTTACAAATCAAAATCACACTTCGATAACTTAATATATAACTTCACTTCTTTCAACACTTGTAACTCAATTCTCAAATACTCTACACACTCTTCTTCTGATTTTATAACAGATCAGAACATCCACAACAAACACTGATTCTAACTTATCCAAACAAGTATGGAAGATACAATTCATACTCCCTATATACCCTTTAAGCCATACTAGCCACTAATATTCTCTATCTGACATCCTTTGTCAAATCTTGGTCTTACATTTACATTGACTTCCTCTATGGACCATCTATATAATGCTTCAAGTTTTATGTTAATCGGATTCTCGATCCATCGCAAATCAAAACCCAAGTTATCCAATACATCATTGAATTTCATTGAATTTGGTTCGGTTTTCCTTGATTAATCGCTATAGTGTAAGATACTAAGCGGATCCAGTTGCCTTTCGATTTTGGTTACTCTTTTGGTCGTGGTTGATTAAGTTCACCATACCACTATTATGTGAATATTATTATACTATTACTACTATTAATATTTTAGATTCTTGCACTTTAATTGTTTTTGTTACTAATATTTAATTTCTTGCACCTTTATAGCTTTTATTTTATTATGTTTTATTATGCTTTTTCCATCTATTATCATGTTTATATTTCTTGCTCTTATTTTTGTTGTGTTGATTTTTCTTTTGTCCATTTGGACACAAAAATATTAATAAAGGATTAAATCTCTAAAAAACTTGTGATCTTGACTTTGGACTATTGGTTACTATCCTTGGCATTGGAATGGAAGTTTTGGACTTAGATTTTAGGACACCTCTCATTTGCTTTGATATCATGAAGTTGGTAGACTTGCCTTTATTTGGCCATTTGCTAGCTCATAAGGATGGAACTCGTGTGCTCATAATTGGAAGTATCATCAAGTTTTGGTTAGATTTTTCTTCCTTTATCTCCTTATTTTCTTTTCTAGAATAGTCTCTTCATCTCCACCCCTTCTTTAATTTTAAAAATCTTCCCTCTCTTTCAAAGGATTCTTGTTTTTCCAAATTATCACTTCTTTAATAAATAAAACCTTGAGTTTTGTCAAGTGGAATTTACTTTTTTTCTTTTCTCTTAAATAACAATGAATCTAATCAACTTGACTTTAATTCAAAAAATAAAAAGAACCAAACTCATTCAATTTATTTTTGCGTCTTTGTGCACTTTTGTTTGTTTTCTTTAAAAAGTGCAGATTATGAGTCATTATTCTTTAGTCGAGTGCAAGTCTCTCAATCTCCATGGTTGTAATTTGATGAAATTGAGTCTCTTGTCATTCGTGGGGGTTTAATGGCATACTCGTTGATTTATCCGAGTTGGCGTCCTCCCCATAATGATGTATGAGTCCATGTCTTGATTCTTATGGTATATTTGTTTGGCTATCCACTTGAAGATGAGAAATTCTCTTCACTTAATAAAATCAACCACAACCAACCCTTTTCACTATTTATACCATGAACTACAAGGTTTTGATCTCGCATTGCACTTTGTGGGTACGTAGGCATGAGGTGGTAAACCTCTCTAAACACAAAAATATTTAAAAAATTAATTCTTTTCTCATCCCTCCACTCTCTTTTAACAAACCTTTTTTCAAACCAAAAGAAATAAATATTTCAAAGGGCTCCCGTGGAGTACCATAGACATTTTGGGTGCGTAAAACCTTCCTATTTTGTAACTAATCCCCTTACCCGGTTCTTTGTTGTGTTTCTTTAACTTTTTGCTTTTAGATTCATTAGAGTTTATTCGCTCTTTTTTCCTTTTCCTCTTGGAATAAAATAAAAGCGTGGTGACGACTCTGTTTACTTTGAGTTAAGTTAACTAATAGCTTACACTCATGTTTTTACCGCTACAGAAAAGTGGCGACTCTGCTAGGGAAAGATCTCTAAGTGGATTCTGCCTACTTTGATTTATTTACTGCTTTGGTTTGATTTGTTTGTTATTTGTTTGTTCTGTTTCGGTTTTGGTGATCCTTTGTGAGTGAGATAAATTCTAACCCATATCTGAGTTGAACTTATGATAGGACGACGATATTCGAAGCGATACGCAATGGAGTAGTCCAAAGTTATATCAATTCGATAATCTCCACTCGGTTAGGCTCTATTGGATTATTAATGCCATAATGAGTAATCATAATATGGCATTATTTTCCGACCTTGAGCTGATCATACTGAGGACCGTAGAACCCTTAACTCATCCAAGCCAATTTTGGAACGTAGTGCGGAAAACTATCCGGGTGTAAACCTAAGGTGGTTGTCACGCGATACTACACTCGGATGAGGTTTATTTTAAGAATTTTATTGGCTGGGGAGTAATCCAACGTATCGATAATACTCTAAAGATGGTTGTTAACTTCGGGCACCTCTGTTAGCACCCTTTTGGTTTTCTGCAGGTACAATGAAGACAAAAACATTAGTACTTACCTGTGGGGGAGTTGTTCTGCTACCTTGACTCCATGCTCATGACTTGGAACCTAGACCCGTGTGATTTGTGTGATATTGTTTGTGGTTGTTGCATACATGCACCCATGCATTCATGAGCATTGTTTTTTAGATTTCAAGGGACTCATAGATGCTTTTGCAAAATTTCAAATGTCTATGGTTATGAATGTTGAAAGGAGGAACACAAGGAAGTACAATTTAAAGAACCCTAATCTAGTAGAGTTGAGAAAGTTAGGAGCTTTAGTGGTTGACACCAAGAGTTCCAGAAATGTTATGGAACTCTTGTTTATCTTGGATATCGATGTACTGGAGGGGATTCTCCCTACCTTGGCTCAGTCTTATGATTAGTTGTATCATTGTTTCACCTTTCCTGATTATCAGCTTGTGCCGACCTTAGAGGAGTACTCTCATTGGATGGGTTTACCTATTTTGGACAAGGAATTTCTTTTTAGTGGTTTAGAGAAGGAGCTTACGACCAAAGTCATCGCCAAAGCCCTTTTTCTCAAAGAGTTTTTTCTTAGTGGGAAGTTTCTTCCAAAAGGGAGTGTTCGTGGTATTAATATTAAGTTCTTAATAGGGAAAGCTTCTACTTCTCTTACTTTGGGTCATAAGGATGCATTTGAGAATATTCTTGCTTTGCTCATATATGGGATTGTTTTGTTTCCTAACTTGGATGGTATTGTTGACGAGAGTGTTATTCAGATTTTCTTGAAGAGAAATCTGGTACCTACTTCGCTTGGAGACATGTATCATGCCTTTCATCATAGGACCTCCAAAGGTGACGGAGAGATTGTGTGTTGTGCGCCTCTTCTCTATAGGTGGTTTATTTTGCACCTACCAAAGTCTGATGTCTTCAAGGATAATAGAGAGAAACGAAGATGGTCTCAAAGGATTATGTCTCTTTCTCATAAGGATATAGCTTGGTATTTTTCCTATTATGATACTGGAGTGCTTATTGATGGTTGTGGAAAGCTTCCTAATGTACCTCTTCTTGGTACTCATGTAGGAATTAGTTACAACCCTATTCTTGCTAGGCGACAATTGAGATATTGCTTAAAGGACATACCAAGCAACCTTTCATTATCCAGTTTCTTCTTTCTTAATGGTGCAGATCATGTAGAAATGAAGAAAAGGATTGCTCATTGTCGCTCCCACTAAAAGACACCCGGGTCAGATAGGGTACAGACGCGAACGGTCGGCGAAAGGAGGAAATGAAATGAAGGTGAATAGAGTCGCCAGCTAGGCATTTTTATCTCGAAGGAAAGGTAATGCTGCATAAACCTAGAAAGATATGGATAAGACGGTTGCGAACCAGAGAAACTGAGAAAGGGGGTTGGTTACAACCTGGGAAGGTATTAGCACCCAGATTGTCCGTCGTACTCGACGGGATCCACGCTTGAAAGATTGTGTTTAAAGGGATACTGTCTGTGCTATCTGTGTGCAAAAGCTGAAAAAAAGAATGTACAAGTGTCAGTGCAAGATAGTGAAGTGAGGTGCTCAGGAATGAGGCTTAAAAGAGAATGCTGAGAGAGGGGGAAGACACAGAGACTTTTGTTCGATAACAGTTAAGTTATGCCTACGTATCCTCTTGTGCAATGAGGAAGTCAGAACACCGTAGTTCGACTCAAAGAGACTGAAAGATAAAATGATTGTGAACTGCCTGCTTGTCTATGCTCAAGTGTATGACTCGTCTGGCTCGAGTGCTAACTGTCTTGCATTAGACGGAAGAAGCGAGTTCTCGTTTGTGAGTGAAGATGATGAGAAAAGAATCTCGAAGGAGACGATTATTGTTTGTTTTTGTGTTTTCAATCTTTTATTACTTTTTTGTATTTGTCATAGGTTAATGAGCTTAAGCCTAAACCAAGGGTTAGTAAACTCATCATATCCTCCCTTTGATGATAATACCTTAAGTATGAGATAAACACCTCAACTTAATTACCATGATGATGTAGGATTAAGATCATTAACCTACTTGTGATTATTTAGATGTTTTTTGAGTTTTTGTTTAATGTTAAGTAATGAGTTTAAGCCATAATCAAGGATTTAGTGGACTCATTACACCATCCTAATAGAAGGATGATAGAGGAGAGCACTTAAGCTGAGGAAGATACCTCAACTTAATCCATGATTAGGGATTAACCTCATGACAAAACAAGCCTTTATTAAGTGGATTTTAATTAAGAGTGAGATTAAGAAGTGGATTTTATAGTTTGTAAGACAACTTGAGGAGGACTTGTCCATTAACACTAGGGTTAGTCCTTCTTAACCAATAAAGGAAGAATTAGAACCCTAATGTAAAGCCCAGGTTACAAGTTAATGTCTTAGTGATTATTAAGATGGATTGATTAAGAGGTTTAAACAAATTAAGGGTTTAACACTTAGGATTAAAGTTATACACTCCATCCTAAGAGAAGGATGCAGGCATAACCCTAATCACAAAGTCTTAAAACCTTAAAGGTTTAGTCTCTAATGATGAGGTGAGAAGAGGGACTCAAAGAAGACACAAAGGTAAAAGCTAAAGGGGGACTAATCAAAACCCTAATTATTGTCATGCTTGGATGTTCCTATGATTTGTAAGGCTTGCAAGAGATCTTCAGAGAAGCCACCAATGGAGGGAGCAGATGAAAGGAGGAGAAGCAGAAGAAACAAGTTACTTACTTCACTGAAGAAGATAAGTAACTTGGAGAAAGAAAGTGAATGATGAACATGAATGATAAATCTCACTCTAAAGCAAATAAAAATGTAGCAATGATGCATAAGAAGAATGAGAAGAGAAATGAGAAGTGAAGGCAAATTCACTTCTCAAATTACTTACCACCTGAAAATGTTAGCATAAGGAAAGGAATGAAATGAAAATGAAATGTATGCAAAGGTAAAACCAAAACCAAAAGCAAACACGTGATGCAAATGATGCTATGAGATTATGAAAAGACATGTCAAATGTTATAAATGTTCATACAAGGGATGGAATGCAAAGGAAACATGCTTTGAAGTTTGAAAGTTCATGAAAGTTCATGGAATGAAATGAATGCACATCATGGAAAATGAATGAAGAAATGATCAAGCATGATTCTAATATGTCCTAATATGTATTAGATTCCATATGAATGCAAGAAATGTCATGGCAAGTTCATGTATGGATGCATATGCAAGATGAATGCAAATGAACATGTAAAATTAGGGTTTTAAGGCAACATGAGATGAATAAGGTCAAGACAGAAGCAAATCATAAGATAAAAAATTGCAAATGAACTCAAAGGAACCCTTACCCCATATGATATCACACCCCAAAGGAGGAGGTCTAACTCTTAACCTAAAGAAAGTTGTGAATTTCCTAAGTAAACTAGGGTTTTTGGGTACCTTAAGAGGGAAAATGCAAATCAAATGGAAAATGCAAGATAAATTCATGACAAAAATATGCTAGACACTACATGCTATATGAAGAACAATTCAAAAAGAACCAATGTCAAACCCTTCATGGTTAGGCAGAAAAGAACTTTTGAAGTTAGGGTTCAAAAAAAGGATTTTTATGAACCCTAAATTCAAGAAAAATGTCAAAGTTGGATCAAAACCAAAAAGAAATTTGTATGAATGGTTTGGCAATGTTTCTAAATGTCCTAAGATGCAATGTGAATGCTTTTGGAATTTTTAGAAACTTAAATGGTATTTTAATTAATTAATTTCCATTAATTAATTAAAATAAACATTTAAATATTTTTAAAATGATTTTTTGATGCAAAAAATAAAAATAAAAATGTTTTTGGGTGAAGAAAAATATTTGAAGTCAAAATGCAGAAGAAAAATATTTTTGGAATTTTCTAAGTATTTTAAATTAAATATGCAAAATAAATGGAATAAAATGAAATAAAAATTGAAATAAAAGAAAGTATGCTGATCTGATGGACATGATTTAAACTGGGGTTTGGAGGGAAGACCATGTGCGCTATCCAATGGCCATAATTCAAACTGACTAAATCCTAATTAAATAATTAATTAATCACAATTAAAACTTAATGAGCTAATCTGAGCCCTCCACTGCCTAACCCTAATCCACATCCAACGGCCCAAATTCAAACTTAGCCCTAAACACGTCATTAACCCTAATCAGTTTCAGGTGGCCGGAGAAGACTTCCGATCGTCTTCTCCGGCGAGACCTTCAACCCAACTTCTTCCCTAGGCCATTTCAGGAGCTCTAAAGCTCCAGATCAACTCCTCTCCTCTCCCCAAACATGAATCCACCCTCAAAACTAATTTCTTATGCCTCAAACTCAAGATTCTAAGAAGAACACAAAAATGGTGAAACTTTCAGACAGTCAGTACATGCTCATTTCGCAACCATTTTCAAAACAAAATAGATCATGGTGATCAGCAAAGCATAAGGAACAATTTAGAAACTTAAAATCATGCTTCTGGAAAAAAAGTTCTTGAGGTTACCTGAGCTTGAGCTTTCTCAGTTTGAAGCTTTTGGTCCTCTTCTTTTGTGCAAATTGACTCCAATGATCCTCCTGGTGATGCTTTGATGCTTGGAAGGAGTTTTAAATGGCTGGTTTGAGAGCTTGCACTCTTGCTGCTCCGGAATCGTGTTTTGGTTTTGGGTGCTTTTAGGCTGCAATGAAGGGTGGGAAATGATCCTCTTGTGATGCTGAGTTGATTGGTGAAACAAGTTTTAAGTTTGAGTGTGTGAGTAGAGTGTTTTGAAAGCTTTTGCTTTTGGGGTGATTTTTGGGAACTTAGTGATTCTGAGGTTTCAGCCTTGTGTGTTGTGTGTTATGAGTTGCATTTTGTCCACATAACAAGCTTTGATAGGTCGGAAGAGTTGTTGTGGCCTATGGTGATTGGTATGGGCAAGTTGCCAAAATGTCAACATAACTTGTACTTGAGGTATGGGCTGGTTCTGTGGCTGTTTCAAGGCATGGCTCGAGTCAGCTTGGTTCAAGGATAACCATGGAAAAGGTTTTGTGGTGATTCAGCAAGTGGAAGCATGGTTGTATGAGTTTTTGCAAGTTTTGTACATTTTGGCCCCTTTGTGATTTCTTGATGTGCAAGGCATAGAAACTTGAGATTCTTGGGCCAATTCTGATTCTTAGGCAATACACTATGTTTGTATGATACCTAGAAGTGTATTAGAGGTCACAAAATGGCCTGGATTGTGAAAATGCAAAAAATCCTCTTTGGCATGAAAGTGAAAATTATAGGATTTTTGCCAACTTTGCCAGGCCATAACTTGAGTTCCATAATGAATTAGAACTTGTTCTTGTACTTTTTGAAAAGGGAATGATCCAATCTAAAACTTTCATGACCAATAATTTTTCATTTGAAGCATTTTTGGTTGAGAAAGAGGAGGTTGAAGAACTTTCCCAAAATGGAAAGTTTCCATTACAAGTCATTTCCATTTTTGGCAACTTTTGGTTTAGCTCAACTTTATTCAATTTTGTGAACTTCCAAGCACTTCAATGACCAAATAAAGATCATATAACTTCAATTTGATGAAAAATCCACTTTGGTTCCATTGTTGGGGGCCTCAGATGCCCTGATTTTGCTCTAACTTGCTCAAGAAATTACCTAGTGAACAAATGACTTCCACAATGAATTTCTTCATCAAACTTGGTACACATGATACTTATAACATATTGAGACCATTAGAAACAATAATGACCAAAAAATTTGGAGTTATGGCCTCTGAAACCATAACCCTAATTTCAGGTCATCTGTGCAGTGAAACCCTAGCTCTGCTTCCATACTTTGCCAGTTCTTGTGATTTCTTGACTTCCTTGATCTTTGAGGGATATAATATGATGATAGAACATACATGGACCCTCTTGGGATGATTTGAGGCCTTTGGAGTGGCTCAGATGGATCCTTGGATTGCTCAGATCACAAACCCTAGATGTAGATGAACTTAAACTATGTAGATGAAACAAAAATGCAATATGAGATGATATGCTTAAACTTATGCAAAGATGAAAAGATCACAAGTCAATGGTGAAATTTAGTGAGAGAAAATTTGGGGTGTTTACACTCATTTTTGGCATGCGGTTCATCGGAAAGAGAAGGATCAATTGGGAAGACAACACCTTGTCCCTCCGAGTGCTACATCCAGTGGGTTCGATCCAGGGCTTCTAAGCTCAAGATGCCTTATCCACCCGAGGAACCTTTGTTTCCTATACTACCATTGTCCGCTTTTTTTCCTCCTGTTGATAAGAAGGTTGCTCTTCAAGAAGAATTGGACAAGATGAAGAAAGAAAAAGAAGAATGGCTACTTGAGAAGACGACGATGCAAGAGCAACTGAAGGAGAAAGATGATCTCATTGAGTTACTTGATCGACGTGTTACGAAGAGGCCAATAGAGGATTTATTTTCCTATAATACTTCATCTACCATTCCTCATACATCTAGTGCTTGGAAGGCTATTGTTGACCAGTTGGTGAAGGGTAAGGAAGGTATGGAGAATCGGTATAAGAAATAGATTAAGAGGATTCGCATGAAGTACCAACCAGGATTTGGATCTTCTTCAGATATGATCCCCTAGGCCAAGTTTACTTTTCTCTCATGTATTAGGATTGTTGAGACTTGTACTTCACTTGTAATCCTGACTTTGATTTTAATGAGAATGAGTTTTTAGTACTCCAAAAAGCGTTTCTTTTATAAATATTGCAATTTAGTCCTTTGAAATCTTTGCATTTGCATACGCATACCATGCATCATGCGTGCATTGGTCTTGCTTCTTGAGAGTTGTACAGGGATCTTATGTTGTTTCTTGGTCTTCTTTCAGTTCTCTTGTCAAACTGACTCACAAGGTTGATACTCGAGCTAATCGAAGGAAGATGTTGGAAGCCTTACAACAAGAGAATCGCGAGCTGCGCGAGGAAGTTTCATATCTGAAAGATAGCTTGGAAAGGATCAATTCCATGATGGAAAGCTTGGTGGCTGCTCAGAATCAGCCACCCTCTATTCCTATTTCTCTGATTCAGCATACAATCATCTATGAGATTGTCACTGCATCGATTCCTGCGGAAACTGTCATTTCTCCTTGCTACCGCATGCCTTCTAGCACACAGTCAGGTATGCCAGTTGATTTCAGTCATGCTGGTTATCATCCTCATCCTCCTGAGACTGTTGCATTTAATTCTCTTCAGCTAGTGATGACTACTGCACCGCCTGTGATGCACACTACTCCGCACCTTGATGAAATGATTTACCATGTTGAGCCTAGTGAAGGCGTTGGTGTGATTGAAATACTTGATGATTTTCAAGGTCGTTTTGCTGAAATACAGAAGGAGATGAAGGCTTTGAGGAATAAGGATTTGTTCGATAAAGATGCTTATGATCGTTATTTGGTTCCTAATGTCAAGGTTCCATAAAAGTTCAAGTTGCCTGAGTTCGAGAAGTATAAGGGAAATACTTATCCTCTGAGCCATTTGACTATGTATGCTAGAAATATGTCTACTCAGATAGATAATGATCAACTTCTGAATCATTATTTCCAGGATAGTCTGATTGGTGCAGCCATGAGATGGTACATGAGTTTGGATAGCAACCAAATCAAGACTTTCAATGATTTGGGAGAGGCGTTTGTTAGGCAATACAAGTATAATGTTGATATGGCACCAGACAGAGATCAGCTCCGTGTTAAGTCCCAAAAGGATAAAGAAACTTTCAAAGAGCATGCACAGAGATGACGCGAGCTAGCAACTCAAATTGTTCCTCCTCTGGAAGAGAAAGAGATGACGAAGATCTTTTTGAAAACTTTAAGTTCTTTCTACTATGAGAAGATGATTGCAAGTACTCCTTTTGATTTCACTGAAATGGTGAGTATGGGGATACGACTAGAAGAAGGTGTTCGTGAGGGACGATTGAGCAAAAATAGTAGTATTGGCTAAAGTTCTAAGAGGTTCAACTTTGGTAAAAAGAAAGAAGGTAAGACTAATGACGTGACTCGTGAAAGTTACAGAAGACCTCATGGTCTTGAGAATTGTCAACAGCAGCAAGTAGCTTATGTAACTCCGATGATTAATATGACTCCAACTGTGCCGGTAGCTTCAAAGTATCAGTCTCATTATCAACAACCTTATGTGCAATAGAGTGGTAATCAACAGGTTCGTGATAAGCTGAATTTTGATCCCATTCCAATGTTGTATGCGGATTTGCTTCCATCTTTGATTGAGAAGAATCTTGTGCAAACACGTTCTCCGCCTCCAGTTCCAGAGTCTATCCCATGGTGGTATAAGCCATAGGCTCACTGTGTTTTTCATCAAGGTGCCCCGGGGCACGATATTGAGAACTGTTATCCATTGAAGTCTAAAGTGCAGAAATTGATAAGGAGCAATGTTATGTCTTTCAATGATGATAATCCAAATGTGAAGACAAATCCACTTCCGCAACATAGTAATACATTTGTGAACATGGTTGATGGTTGTCCTGGTTTGTTCAAGATTTATGATGACCTCCATATTCGAAGGTTTTTGGTTGAGATGCATGCCTTCTTAAGTGAATATCATGATATTGATCACGATTATGCTGGATGTTGTATTTGTTCGGTGAACCTTTGTGGTTGTGTGATTGTTAAGAGAGACATTAAAAAGATGATGTATGATAAGTTGATCAAAGTGACAGCGGAAAGAGACGAGTATGACAATGAAGTGAATGTTATTGTGCCTCAGTTCAAAATCCCTAAGAAGGTTGTTCCTGAGAATATGGTTATTTCTTTTGATAGCCGCAAATATGTTGTTACTCCATTGGTGATCAATTTTCTAGGCCCAATGTCGTATGAGTCTAATAAAGTTGTTTCGTACCGGTATAATGCTACTATGATAGAAAATGGTAAGGAAGTTCCTACTCCTTCTCCAAAGTATATGGTTAGCATTGCTGATGTGACAAGGGTTACTCGAAGTGGTAGAGTTTATGTTGCGGATCCTCCGAAGACAGCTGAAGATACAAGTGCGAGTAAATAGATTGAGGATGTTGTTTCCCGATCAGGTCAATTTGGTGATTCCAGTTTGAAAGATAGTGAAGATGAGGTGTTAAAATTGATAAAGAATAGTGAGTACAACGTTACTGAGCAGTTGTTGCATACTTTGTCGAAGATATCAGTTTTATCACTCTTAATGTGCTATGAGGCTCATAGGCAATCTTTGTAGAAGATTCTTGATCAAGCTTATGTTGATCATGATGTGACTGTTGATCAGTTTGATAGTATTGTGGTTAATATCACATCGTGCAACAATTTGAGTTTCTGCGATGACGACTTGCCTGAAGAAGGAAGGAACCATAATTTGGCTATGCATATTTCAGTGAATTGTCAGGAAAATGTTATGTCTAAAGTGTTGATTGATATTGTGTCTTCTATGAATGTGATGTCGAAGTCGACTTTGTCAAGACTTGCGTATTAAGGTGCTCTCATGAGGCATAGTGGGATTATTGTAAAAGCTTTTGACAGATTGAAGAAGACTATGATCGGTGAAGTTGATCTTCCTATTTTGATTGAACCGTTTATATTCCAAATTACTTTTCAAGTAATGGATATACGTCCCGCTTACAATTGTCTCCTTGGAAGACCCTGGATTCATGAGGCAGGAGCTGTGACATCTACTCTCCATCAGAAGCTAAAGTTTGTGAAAAATGGGAAATTAGTGACTATTGGCGATGAACAGACAATGCCAGTGAGCAACTTGTCATCTTTCTCCTATATTGATGCTAAAGAAGAGGTGTGAACTTTATTCCAGGCTCTTTCTATTGTTGATAATGCTACTAAGAAGAATATTATTCCTATGTCTTATCTCAAGGATGCTTTGCGTGTGCTCGAAACTGTTTGATCTGACGGTTGAGGACGAGTTATTGATGTTGTTGACAACAAAGAAGGATTTGGTATTGGTTTCACACTAGGTGTGGCTTTCAATGACCCGGAGACTATTCATGAAGGATTATGAAGTGTTGGGTTTATCAATGATCATTCTGCTACTGTCATCATTGAAGAGAATGAAGATGAAGAAATGCCTAACTTTGTTACGCACGAAAAGATTTGTAAGAACTGTATTGCTGTTAATGTTCCTTCTTTTGTTCATGCTTCAAAGTAATTTGTTTTATTTTCTTTCAAAAATCCTTTCACACTGCCCAAGGTGAAAGTGATGTTTTTCGGGCTTTGTTTCAAATTTTATCATCATCAATAAAATGTTATTCTGTTTTTTCCATATGTGTTTTTCCTTTTTGCTTTATTCTGAAAAATGGTAACATAAGAAACCCAAAAATTATAACCATTGTTTATCTGCATAATGTTTGCACTTTTGTTCATATTCTAAAATAAAAATAAAATCATTGTGCAGATTGATTGATAAACCCATTGAAAAAAATGATCATATGCCCACTCCCAACTTTGAATTCTCTGTGTTCGAAGCTGAGGAAAAGGATGTTGAAGAGATTCCTGATGAGATTTATCGGTTTCTTGAGCACGAGGAGAAGATTATTCAGCCTCATGGAAAGTCTACATAAATAGTCAACTTGGGTTCTGAAGATGATAAGAAAGAAGTCAAGACTAGAGCATTGCTTGGTCCTAAGGTTAAGAAGAGGATTGTAGAGCTTCTTAGAGAATATGTTGATGTATTTGCTTGGTCTTATCAGGACATGCCAGGTCTTGATACTAATATTGTGGAGCATAGATTGCCGTTGAAGCCTGAATGTCCACCTGTGAAGCAAAAGTTGAGAAGAACTCATCCTGATATGGCAGTAAAGATCAAAGAGGAGGTTCAAAAGCAGATTGATGCATGTTTTCTTGTGACATCTAATTATCCTCAATGGGTGGCCAATATTGTGTTTGTTCCAAAGAAAGACAGAAAAGTCTGAATGTATGTTGATTACAGAGATTTGAATAAAGCTAGTCTAAAAGATGATTTTCCATTGCCACACATTGATGTGTTGGTAGTTAATACGACTAAGTTTGATGTGTTCTCTTTTATGGACGAATTTTCTGGTTATAATCAAATAAAGATGGCACCCGAAGACGTGGAAAATACCACATTTATTACACCATGGGGAACATTCTGCTATAGAGTGATGCCCTTTGGATTGAAGAATGATACCAAAGAGTTATGACCATGCTTTTCCATGATATGATGCACAAAGAAATTGAGGTATATGTTGATGATATGATCGCTAAGTCGAGGACTAAAGAGGATCATGTTGAACATTTGTTGAAGTTGTTTCAGAGGTTAAGGAAGTTTAAGCTTCGTTGGAATCCGAACAAGTGCACGTTTGGTGTACATTCTGGAAATTTGTTAGGTTTCATTATCAGCCAAAGAGGCATTAAAGTTGATCCTGATAAAGTGAAAGTTATTCGAGAAATGCCTGCTCCAAGAACTTAAAAGCAAGTAAGAGGATTCTTGGGCCGTTTGAATTATATTTCGAGGTTTGTCTCTCACATGACTGCCACATGTGCTTTGATCTTCAAGTTGCTTCGGAAAGACCAAGGTTGTGTCTGGACAGATGATTGTCAGAAGGCATTTGAAAGTATCAAAAAATATCTGCTTGAACCTCCTATCTTGTCTCCTCCGGTGGAAGGTAGACCGTTAATTATGTACTTGACTGTGTTGGAAAATTCCATGGGTTGTGTGCTTGGTCAGCAAGATGAATCTGGAAGAAAAGAACGTGTGATTTACTACTTGAGTAAGAAATTCACTGATTGTAAGTCTCGGTAATCCATGCTTGAAAAAAGTTGTTGTGCCTTAGCTTGGGCTATAAAGCGTCTTCGCCGGTATATGCTGAATCATACAACTTGGTTAATCTCTAAAATGGATCCAATCAAGTATATATTTGAAAAGCCTGCTTTGACTAGGAGGATTGCTCGTTGGCAAATGTTATTGTCAGAATATGATATCGAGTATCGGGCTCAAAAAGCTATAAAAGGTAGTATCTTGGTTGGCCATTTGGCACATCAACCAATTGATGATTACCAGCCTATCAAGTTTGATTTCCCAGATGAGGATGTAATGTATTTGAAAATGAAAAATTGTGATGAACCTTTGATTGAGGAAGGGCCAGAGCCTGGATCTCGACGGGGTTTAGTTTTTGATGGCGCTGTAAATGCACGCGGAAGAGGAATTGGGGCAATGATTATCACCTCCCATGGTTCATATATTCCTTTTGCTACAAGGTTGACTCTCCCCTGTACCAATAATGAAGCTGATTATGAAGCCTGTATTATGGGTTTTGAGGAAGCTATTGATCTGAGGATTAAGCATCTTGATGTGTATGGAGATTCTGCCTTGGTAATCAATCAGATCAAGGGTAATTGGGTAACTCATCAACCCCACTTGGTCCCTTATAGAGATTATGCCAGGAGGATATCAACTTTCTTCACTAAAGTTGAGTTTCATTATGTACCCCGCGATGAAAATCAGATGGCATATGCTTTGGCAACCATAGCTTCTATGATAAAGGTGCACCAGTGGAATGACATTCCAATGATCAGAGTGATGCGGCTTGAAAGAACAACTCATGTGTTTACAGTTGAAGAGGTCCACGATGACAAGCCTTGGTATCATGGTATTAAATGTTTTCTCCAGAGTCAGGAATACCCACTTGGGGAATCCGATAAAGATAAGAGGATTTTGAGGAGATTGACAAGCAGTTTCTTCCTGAATGGAAATGTGCTTTATAAGAGGAATTTTGACATAGTCTTGCTCAGATACGTGGATAAACACGAAGCAGACATGTTAATAAAAGAAATTCATGAAGGATCTTTTGGTACTCATGCTAATGGGCATGCAATGGCTAAAAATATGTTGAGAGCGGGTTACTATTGGCTGACAATGGAATCTGATTGTTGCAAATATGTGAAAAAATGTCATAAGTGCCAAGGGTATGCTGATAAGATTCATGTGCCACCAACTCATCTCAATGTAATTTCTTCCCCGTGGCCTTTATCCATGTAGGGAATTGATATGATTGGTATGATTGAACCCAAGGCTTCAAATGGACATCGTTTTATTCTTGTTGCAATTGACTAATTCACCAAGTGGGTGGAAGCGACATCATATGCTAATGTGACCAAACAAGTGGTAGTTCGGTTTATCAAGAATAACATTATCTGCATATATGGTGTTCTGAATAAAATCATTACTGATAATAGTTTGAACTTGAATAATAAGATGGTGAAAGAGATTTGTGAAGAATTCAAGATTCAACACCCTAATTCCTCTCCTTATAGATCGAAGATGAATGAGGTTGTTGAAGCTGTGAATAAGATCATTAAGAAGATCATTCAGAAGATGGTTGTGACATATAAGGACTGGCATGAGATGCTCCCTTTTGCTTTGCATGGGTATCATACATTTGTCTGCACTTCAGCAGAGGCAACCCTTTTTTCACTTGTTTAATGTACTGAAGCAGTGCTCCCCGTCGAGGTTGAGATCCCATCGATGAAAGTTTTGATGGAAGTCAAGTTGATTGGGGCTGAATGGTGTTAGAGTAGATTTGATCAGTTGAATTTGATTGATGAAAAGAGAGTAACAACTTTGTGTCATGGTCGGTTGTACCAGTAAAGAATGAAGAAATCTTTTGACAAGAAGGTCAAAACTCGTGTATTTAGAGAAGGCGACCTCATTCTAAAATATATCATGTCTTTCATTACAAATTCTCGGGGCAAATGGACTCCGAACTATGATGGTCTATATGTTGTTAAGAAATCCTTCTCTGGAGGTTCATTAATTCTTGCAACTATGGATGGTGAGGAAATCATTCGTCCTGTGAATGCAGATGCAGTCAAGAAATACTTCGCCTAAAAAATAAAAGAACATCTCGCTAAGTCAAAAACCTGAAAGGGCGGCTTAGGCAAAAATGAGTGCCTCGGTGGATTGAAAACCCGAAAGGGCAGTCCAGGCAAAAATTAGAGACATAAACAGAAATAATTATCCCGGTAAATTGAAAACCTGAAAGGGCAATCTAGGCAAAAGTTAGGGATTGTGGCAAGTAACTGCATCGACAGACTGGATCACTTGTAGCAACCGAGGATTTCAGATTTTATCCCTCAGAAGAATTGCCCATCAAAGATTCTTATTCACTCTTCCTTGACCAAAGCTTTGGACACAGTGGAGTTCAAAGTTGATAGGGAGAATAGTGATCATTGTATTTCAATGTAGCCATTTTCCATGTATTTACCATTTTTCAAACTTGTAATGATCCATGGAGTCATGCCATTTGCTGACTACCATTTTATCAATGAATTTGAGATTTTGTCCAATTGTTTGCAATTCTTTATATTATTTCTGTTTACAAAATTTCAATTTATTGTTGATGATGATTTTTGAAACAAATTTAATAAATTTAATCTTTAAAGATTATAAAAACATTTTTCTTTTGATATGTGAACAAAGAAAGGATGTCAATAGTGATTCCATGGATGGTAAAGTCTGGATGTGTGTAACTTATCTCTCCCAAAGTAAGGTTTGATCCGGTTGTGTCCATACGAAATTCCTGAATAGTCCTGACATGTTGATATTAATGATGTTTTGTTCCCCAACAACAAGCATGAACGAGGATTGTATAAATGTTCTTAGTTTGAGTTCTAATTTCTTCCCCAGAAGAATTGATGGAAGGGATGTTCTTAAGAATCCTCAACTGAGTTTTGATCTCTTCCTCAGCAGTTTATCTTTGACTTGAGAAGCATTGGGAACCCTCAGCCGAGTTCATGTTCCTCAGCTTGAGTTGGTCGCATCCCCTAGCATAAGTATTGATATAGTAGTCAATTTAGAGGTTTTCTTTTACCTAGTGGTAGGTATTGATTTAAAATCCCTCGTAACTGTGTTTTGGCTATGATGTTAACTTCTGGTATCCCCAGGTGGGTAAGCAAGTCTGAAATTTTCAAGTGATGAATGATCTCCATAGACCTTTTCCACAGATCCCCAGTAGGTCTGCGTGTGATGGTTTCCAATAGATTTCTATGTGATCTTCAGCAAGTCTTGCACCCTTTCCCCAAGTGAAGCAGGAGTGGTATGATGGTTATTCGTCGCAGAGTTTGATTCTTAACAAGAATACTTTTGTCCCTAGAAAGGATTGTGGAAGCTTTTCCCCATCCCCGACAGATTATTACCTTTCCTCAACAGGGTGGTATCTCTATGCAGAGTTGATGTTTGATGTTTGATACTCCGGTAGGCTATACTTTATTTGCATCCCTGGTAGATCTTCATCTTGTTTCCCCAAACCGAGTTTGTGAAGATAATTTCCCTCATCAATGTTTAACGGGGACATTTCCCTTTTTCCCCAAAGAGTGGAAGTTTTTGTGTTATCGTATCTTCGATATGTTATCCTTTCAGAGTGGAATTACTAATGTTATCCTTAATGGATTATTGAAGATTACTTTGAGGACTGGATCCCTAGCAGATGTTTCCTTAGTATGAGTTGATGCCTTGAAGAAGGATTTTATTCCTTTGATGGCTTTTGATGTTCCCTTGCAGGATTTCAAATTGAATCTCCAACATGATTCCCATCATTGTTGCTTTGGTATTAGCCGAGTATCCGGTTGTTGTGGTGTTTTTGTCACCCGTCGCACATCTTTATGTCTGTTTTATCAGCATATTCATATGCATAAGCATGGCATCATTTGTTTGCATTCTTGCATTTATCATTGTTCCCTGCTCTTTGGTGTGGATTTTCCCCACAAAGTGTGTGTGTTGTCTTCCTATCAAGTTAAAGTGTCAACCATTAAGCAGAAAGTGTTTATCCTTTCTAAGTTCTCCACTGAGTTTGTTCCTCGTGGATGATTTTTGATTCAGTTTCCTCCCCAACTTATTATCTGGATGGAACTTTCCCCAGTTGAGATATTTCCTCCTCGGGACGAGTCTTGTTTGACCGTTTCTCTCAAACTTGTTCTTGGATTGAACTTTGGTCCCCTTTGTGAGTAATATTGCTTTGGAATTAAGCTATTGTTGTTTGATAGTGGGCAATATTTCTCCCCTCTTTTTTGATTGATTGCTTTGGAATTAAGCTATCACTGTTTGATAGTGGGTAATATTTCCTTTTGAGATTATTGCTTTGGAATTAAGCTATCATTATTTGATAGTGGGCAATATTTTCTCCAGCTTGAGTATATTACTTTGGAATTAAGCTATCAATTATTCGATAGTGGGTAATATTACCAAGTTAATCAATCTCATAACTTTTGATCCTACCTAGTAAACCGGTAGTTGATGATTCTTTTCTAACTCGGTATTCCTCTATTTTTAGACTCGAATACTTTGTTTTGTTGATATTCCCTGGCAGAGTATTTACTCTTCCTTGTTGAACTTTTTACCTTGATTATATCATATTTTCCCCAAGTTGAGTTAGTTATCCAGTGATTTATTTTCCTGGTAAACTCTTTTGGTGTCTGTTGTTTTCCCCAGCAGGAATTTTTTTTGTGTCCCCAAGCTTTTGCTTTCCTCTGGTGGTCGTTTTCTCCCCACAGAGATCTTGGGTTTGCATATCATATTCATATCATGTTCCCTTAGGACAAAAATTTGGTTTTTTGTATTTAAGTCTCTCCCATCTTGCAGAGACGGAGATGTCAATCTTCATATCTCCATATTGAAGAAACTTAAATAGGGGCAGCTGTAACACCCAAATTTTTGCCCTAAGTTTCCTTCGCATTTCATCTGCATCTTGCATACAAACAAGATCGCACTGGTTGCTCGGTTCTCCTCAGGTGTAGTTTTATGTCTCACAAGGGATCACTGTCGCCTTTATTTACTTTATTTGTTTATGTTTACTAACCATTAATTAAAATCCAAAAAATATTTTGTTTTCTTTCACTAACATTTTCAGGAAGAGGAACAATTGAAAATGCCAAAAATAACAATCTTGCCGCTTGAGTAAAATTTCACAGACAAAAGTCGAAGTTGATCCGCAAGTAATTCAAATTTATCTGATCAAGGATTTTCCAAGTTAATTGATTCATTCAAGGAATTCCAAGGTTCATGTGTTTATTTCCATGCCTTCTTCGACGTATAAAATAATCGGGCCACAATAACCAAGCAATCACATCTGAATAAAATATTCAAATTTTAGCTTGATTATCCGGTTAACCATTTTCAGTGTATTTTGGTTAACCGGTTAACCATTCAAATTCAGCACCCTTGGATCATTGATCTCATTTGGAATATTCTAGATCCATTTGCCTTTGGATTCTCGACATCACTTTGATCATTTCCTACCATAAACCCTTACTAATCACCACTCTTTTCCATTTCCCACCAAATTTGCAATTACCATACCTAATTTTAATTACCAAAACAATCTCCATTCCACCAAATTCTCATACCTAAAGTCTTTAAATATCACTCTAATTTCATTCATTCAACAAGCTTTTGAGTGCCAACAAATCTCTTGCAAAATACTCCCCAAAAACCAAAATTCCACTAAAGCTCTTATTTCCTTCTTTTGAAGTTATCAAGAATTCACATTGAATTCTTGATCAACTTGAGCTAAACCTTCATCCTATTCTTTTCTTGTTCATCAAATGTAGTAGATCTAGCTTGATTTGGTCCAATTTGAAGAAGTGCTTTTGGTAATTCACTTTTTCCATAAACCCATACTCATCATCAACATTCAAGAAGTAGATCTTTGGTGCCTTTGATTCTAGATCCTTTGGATCTTAAATTGTTGTTTGATTGCAGGGATTTCAATGTATTTTGGTTTTAAAATTCGTGCAAATTCATATCATGATCATCAAGTGTTTGAAAAAAGGTTTTGAAAATAGATCATGCTGAATTTCAACATTTTTTCTGCTACTGGTTCAGTGTTAACCGGTTAACCATCTTCAGTGTATTTTGGTTAAATGGTTAACCAATGTAAAATGCAACAGGTTTTGAAACTGGTTGCGTTAACCGGTTAACCATTTCCAGTGCATTTTGGTTAACCGGTTAACACAAGTCAGAGGCTATTTTTGGCTTATTTTAAGCTTCTTTTTGGTTCCTCTTTCTTCTTCTTCTTCTTCCTCCTTTTTATTTTTAACTTGGGAAGCACTTTCTGGAATGATTTCTCTTTAATTTCAATGAACTTTGGGTGTAGATTAGAGTAGTTAATGTTCATTAATTCAAAACTACCTTCAAGTGAATTATTCAATTCATTTAAGGTACTTCACATCAATGATACATTTTCATGCTTGAATCCACCAAGATGAGTGATTGAACTTAAGGATGGAATAATACCATGAGTGTCACTCAATTTGGTATTCATCTTTAGTTTTGTACGGTATTGCATTCGGATAGCGATTTACATATTGTTTATCTCGCATATATTAGCACTAACATTGTTCACCTTAATTGGTGGTGTCCGACCTCATTTGTAGGATAATTACTTCATAAATTACTCGGTGATTGCTTAACATAGACCTAAGTATGTCCCGAATTCGGAATAAAAAATCCAATTGGATTCTTGCACTTTCGTGGATCGGACCTCTTGTTGGTCGCGTAATCCCAAAGCGTTTGATCATTTTGCATTAAGAATCAATACTTATGAATGTTTGATGCATAGGTGCTTTGGGTCTCGCAACCGTCTTTCAAGTTTCATTGAATTTGGTTCGGTTTTCCTTGATTAATCGCTATAGTGTAAGATACTAAGCAGATCCGGTTGCCTTTCGATTTTGGTTACTCTTTTGGTCGTGGTTGATTAAGTTCACCATACCACTATTATGTAAATATTATTATACTATTACTACTATTAATATTTTATATTCTTGCTCTTTAATTGTTTTTGCTACTAACATTTAATTTCTTGCACCTTTATAGCTTTTATTTTATTATGCTTTATCCATCTATTATCATGTTTATATTTCTTGCTCTTATTTTTGTTATGTTGATTTTCCTTTTGTCCATTTGGACACAAAAATATTAATAAAGGATTAAATCTCTAAAAAACTTGTGATCTTGACTTTGGACTATTGGTTACTATCCTTGGCATTAGAATGAAAGTTTTGGACTTAGATTTTAGGACACCTCTCATTTTCTTTGATCTTCATGAAGTTGGTAGACTTGCCTTTATTTGGCCATTTGCTAGCTTATAAGGATGAAACTCTTGTGCTCATAATTGGAAGTATCATTAAGTTTTGGTTAGATATTTCTTCCTTTATCTCCTTATTTTCTTTTCTAGAATAATCTCTTCATCTCCATCCCTTCTTTAATTTTCAAAATCTTCCTTCTCTTTCAAAGGATTCTTGTTTTTCCAAATTATCACTTCTTTAATAAATAAAACCTTGACTTTTGTCAAGTAGAATTTACTATTCTTTTTTCTCTTAAATAACAATGAATCTAATCATCTTGACTTTAATTAAAAAAATAAAAAGAACCAAACTCATTCAATTTGTTTTGTGCCTTTGTGCACTTTTGTTTGTTTTCTTTAAAAAGTGTCGATTATGAGTCATTATTCTTTAGTCGAGTGCAAGTCTCTCAATCTCCATGGTTGTAGTTTGATGAAATTGAGTCTCTTATCATTCGTGGGGGTTTAGTGGCATACTCGTTGATTTTATCCGAGTTGGCGCCCTCCCCATAATGATGTATGAGTCCATGCCTTCATTCTCATGGTAGATTTGTTTGGATATCCACTTGAAAATGACAAGTTCTCTTCACTTAATAAAATCAATTACAACCAACCCTTTTCACTATTTGTACCATGAACTACGAGGTTTTGATCTCGCATTGCACTTTGTGGGTACGTAGGCATGAGGTGGTAAACCTCTCCAAACATAAAAATATTTAAAAAAATTAATTCTTTTCTCATCTCTCCACTCTCATTTAACAAACCTCTTTCAAACCAAAAGCATTAAATTTTTCAAAGGGCTCCCGTGGAGTACCACAAACATTTTAGGTGCGTAAAACCTTCCCATTGTGTAATCTATCCCCTTACCCGGTTCTTTGTTGTGTTTCTTTAACTTTTTGCTTTTAGATTCATTAGGTTTTATTCGTTTTTTTTTTCCTTTTCCTCTTGGAATAAAATAAAAGCGAGGAGGTGACTCTGTTTACTTTGAGTTAAGTTAACTAATAGCTTACACTCATGTTTTTACCGCTACACACGCTTGTCGCCTAACACAATTATTAAATATCATTCTAATACCGGAATTACTACCACGCCAAGTACAATCCAAATCGGTCCACTTCAATCGAATATTTATCCAAGTTAAGAGCTTTAACAACAATAACAAATCCTTTGTCTTTCTTTTAATCTAATAACTTTGATGATATGTATAGTTTCACACTTGATTCTCATCCAAATCAGACTCTCAACAGTACCATCTCATCATTTGGTTGATAATAGAAACTTCCAAACTTTTCCTGACACATGTCGATACATATCGTTAATAACACACAATCCACTTTACTATTTACCTTCCTCGGATATTTCTATACTCTAATAATTCATATATGGCAAGCAAACATCAACCATATTGACTCGTCCTCCTTCAAAAGCATCTCAAACTTGGCCGACCGATAAGAATCATAAGTCCATACTCTCGTCGATTCGTGACAATACAGTTACAACAACATTTACTCTCTTGTAATCAATATGACCTTGAACCAACTGCACATACCATAAACATCTCTGAGAAGCAAACTTCTCCCCCACTTGTTTCAAACAGACTATTGGAAACAAACGGCTAAAAAAACTAATAAGCAAGTACCGACAGTGTTTTACACACATGTCGCATACCAGGGAATAAACAACATGAGACAACCTGGCCGGACATACCGACCTGCTCTGATACCACTAATGTAACACCCCATTTATACTCGTCGAATAATAACAAAATAAGAGTTATAAAATTATACATTTCAAATAAAATACTACATTCACAACTTATAACCACAACATTTAATCACATTTTAACATAGATGCATAACACTTAAAACTCGATGAAACGAAAACGACATAATTAAGTCTTTGTAAACAAAACAACTTTTATAATTAAGCAGCGAAATCATAATCTCACCTTATATGACATAACATCTTTGTTCAACTGAAAAAAACTTCAAACAAAAAATCATTTTAATAAATTCAACTCCTAAATTCAACAACGGAAGTAAAATCAACAATAAAGTAACTAACGTTCACCCCCTGAGTGTTACGTATCAGAGCGACGACACCGACTCAAACTAATGAAGGTAGACAACCTTCACTCTGGATTACCCACGTAGAGACAACATTCAAACAAAATGGGTGAGACATCAAACAATATAATTGAATATATGATAAACAATATATTAGATCATATTATATAAAATCACTGTTTCACAACTTGCAACTAACATCAATCAACACAAGTCACAACACAACAACATAATTATGCAACTTGAAATGTGACTTATAATATGCACATGCATGTGGTACCAATGGAGCAAAACTCCCAACTTAGAAATCTGCCAATTAATAGAGGCATCAACAAGTCATAAGCCTTCAACTTAATTTTGTCAATCCAAGCCAACTTACCGAGCAGCAACTCCAACTAGATATGTTATGTATGCGACTCAACATGAATGTTAGAATAACAACAATAATAGTTATGTAACAACACAACAACAAATACTATCACAACTTAACAACAACTTACTACAACAACTTAACAACAACATACTATCACAACTTAACACAACAACAAATTAACATTGGCCATAGGCCTATAACTTAACAACAACAACAACAGCAAATCAACATTGGTCATATGCCTACCACTTAATTATTGCTACTAATAAAGGCAATGCAAACAAATTCACACCAACAACTTAACAACTTAATCACGACGATATCACAATAACTTATATCCTACTTTGTACCAACCAACTTATATCACAAACGCTCCTTGAATTTATTCAGACAATACTACCAAAACCGGTTAATTAATCTTCTGCTAAAATCCTGTTATTCCTACTTCGTGCTAAGGTCTTAATTACGCCTCTGTTAAATTCATGCTACATTGTCAGTAAACAAATTTCCAAAACATTTTACTAATGTATTTTTGTTAAACCACTAACACAATGTTACAATTTTTATTCATTTTAAGTATTACCGGTGTTGATACTAGCTAATCACTACACCGCTATAGGTTTCCTGTCACATAAAATACTCTGCTAAAATATACTAAAAATATTCATTTTAAGTATTATAGTATCTCTCCTATATAAATCCCAGAAGACAGAAGCCTCGACGCATAAAAAAATAAGAAAACTGGCTAGAGAGACGCTCATCACTCTATCATGGCCCCCATCATAGGAAAAGGCGCGACGATCGTCACACACCCAGTCAGACGTTCGTTACAGCTAGGTGACGTTCGTCACAAGTATGGGACGGTCGTCTCGATGCAAATTCCCAGTTCTTCTTCTTTATTCTTTGTATTTTCCTACGGTTCAATCTCAGACTAATTCCCTCAACCATCTCGGTACACATAATTTAAGGATATGATTATACTCATATTAACCTACATCAATTTCTTACGACTAATTCAATAACATCAACCAATTATCAATTTTCAGTATCAATTATGAAATCAACATATACAGACAACATAATTAACATACACAAACAACATACACAAACAACATACACAAAGGTAATCCTACAAATCTAATCCCACTTATCATTCATCGTCAACCTAATTATAGACTCATAACCCCACCCCTTCCTTGGATTGAAGGTTACTCTAATTCTCCAATTGAACCTTGCTTTTGCTTCTTTCCTCTTTCCTCTGCAACTTCACATAACTCCTCTAAAACTTCTTATTTTTCCTACTGATGACCTAATTCTCTTATATTCTAATTAACTTATAAATTCTATTAATTTTAATAATTCCAATGAGCCTAATCTCTACACCCCACTATTACTACTTCTAACCACAAGTAAGCCCACTAATAATAATAATATTACTCTAATACTATATCTACAACTTGATCAACTTAATTTAATTTAATTAACAACAACACAACTTAAATCAACATTTCACAACTTCTAAAATTAAATCAACAAAAAAAATATGAAGATATTTAATTAATTAATTAATTAACTAATTAAACAGGGCGTTATAATGGTCTTATGAGAGAGATGTGTTTGCTAAATAAAAAAGGTATTTCTTTTACATGATTTATTTAAATAAGAGTTTTGGGTTTTAAGGTGTTACAATATGCACGTAAAATGTATCAGGGCTCATCTAATCTACTGTTACAATCAAAGTGCTCTCCATATTGCCTCTAATCGTGTTTTCCATGAAAAACAAAGTACATGGAAATCAAATATTATATTTCAAAAGAGAAGCAAAATAAAGGTGTTATGAAGCTACTTCCAGTCAAATCAAAAGATCAACTTACTGATTTGTTCACAAAAGCTTTACATCCTCAACCTTTTAACAATTTGTTGGCCATGTTGAAGATGATAGATATCTACCAACCTTCAACTTGTATGGGGTGTTAAAGCATGGAAGTTATAAGAACGTGGAATATGATAACAAGCAATATACATCACTGACTACTTCATAATTACGTTAGAAAGTTGGTTGTAAGGTAGTTAGAGTTAGTTACTTAATCTCTAAGGTACACTATAATGGGGCGTAATAGCTTATGTGCAAGTTACCTAGTTTTGTATATAACTCAACTTGTATTCTCATAACTTTTAATGAGAAATTTGATTCCATAATGTTCATCTTGATTCTCTTAGTATAAAACATTATTTTCTCCATTTTAGTGCAATTGTTCTTTATAGATTCTTCTCTCACCAACAAGAACTAAATCTTATTAGTTTTAATTTATAAATTCATTTGTCTTGCAAATTGATGGATTTTTATAAAATATTTTGTTTCGAAAAGAAAAAAAAATCACAATAACTTTGCTTAAAAGAATGTATTATTACAAGAGTAGTTTTCTACAAAGTACTTGTGTTGTAATCATTCGATTATCATTTTTCATTAAACATATTCATTGTGCTAATATATGTCGATAATATTGAACTTTTGCTGTTTTTATTCATATATGAAGTTTGTGAAAATAGAATCTTAGAAAAAAAACTTAGATATATGTACTATTTCTCAATTACCTATCATTTTTTCTCATTAGAAACTAAAATTGAGATGCGTTGTTTGATATATTTTGAAGGACAAACAATATTATTTTTTGCAATTAATTGATAATTTAGAAAGAAAGAAAAATAAAGAAGAATATAATTATCTAAATTCCTCGTGTTAGAAACATTTTACTAAGAATCAAATTAATATTTAACAAGCTAACAACATCAAAATATAATACATATTAAATAAAAAAGAAATCAATGGATGAGTTGGACGATCTCAATGGGTATTATTCATAATAACACATTGTTTTTGTAAGAAATTACATAAAGACGAAGGCTCTTGAAATGAATCCATCGCTGGATTTTTCCATATCCTAATCTCGTTGTTAATATTATTACCATAATTACCATTGTTCTGTAGTATTTGTGTTTGTATAATATTATTTGCATATAATATTTGTGGAGATAACATAAGAGGGGATAATAAAGGTATGGCTTTTGAATTTGAATCATTTGTACAAGTAGAAAATGGGTTAACTGGTTTGTTACCAATCTTAAGAAATGTTGGGGCATGTTTTTGAAGTCGTGTAGAACATCTCTTTCTTTCTTTTTTTATCGAGTTGGAATTTTCCTCCATTTCTCAAATTATTTTGCACTTTACAGAAAGATCTATTTTATAATTAAATTTTTCTTTGATTATTGAATTGGATAAGGTATAAATTGTTAGACAACATTTTGAATCATTTCTCATATAGGACAATGAAAATTCAGTTACAACTTAAAATAATTTAAAAGGAATGGTGGAGATTAAGAAAAGGTAGAGAAGGTAGTTAATAAGTCAACTTTCTAAATGAAGCGGAAAATATTGTTTGAATTTTTGTTGGTTCATAGCTTTTGTAGGATGATGACTTGTATCAAAATCCTTTATTTGTGTATTCAAGTCTTTTCCCCACTTTCTTTAATTCAGTTTTATTATTGTTGATAGCTTTCTTTCTCTCATAAGATGAATAATTAAGAAGGAAAATAAGAAATGGTGTCTTGCTTTCCTAATTATGGCTCATTCAAGAAATTAATTTTATTATTATGTTTCAACCGCTTTGGTTTTCATTATCTATTTATGGTAAAAAAAAACGCGATGATGTGTAATCTTTTGTAATAAAGTGACAATGGTTGTATGACATTGAATGTATGAGTTAGCTAACCATATATTGTAGGTATTTTTTTAATTATATTTATTATGTTAAACTAAAATAAATTAAAAACTAAATAGACATTATATTATTATCCGAATTAGAAATTAAAAATATAAATGTAAAATAAAATTGTAAATTATTAAAAATATAAAATGTTATACTACATTAGATCTAAGTCAATAAACATCCTATTTTTTCTCCAGATTATTAAACTAATCAAAATAATAATTGAAAAAAACAATCATGAGAATCCTTAAATATAATTTTATTCTCTCTCAAATATATCTTCATTCTCCGTGAATCCAGATGTATGAAATTATAAGTGCAACCCAACATTCATTCTTCCATAAAATCCCTAAATCCAACTTTTAAAATGAGGTTATAAATACAAATTGTTAGAACTAAATTAACACTTGTTGTGAATCTTGTTGTGAGTTACAACAAAATTCAATATCAATTTATGGGGCAAAAAATAGTAGCAACCAAAATAAATGGTCTACAACAATAATAATCCATACACAGTGTCATACCCCAAATTTGTCCTACCTTTACTATTTTATTTTATGTTTATTAGCCATCATTCAAAATCCAAAAAATATGCATTATTCCATTTTATTTTACCGTTTAACCAAATATCTCAAAAAATCAAAAAAATATGTACTATCTTATTTCTGTCTAACATTGCAAAAATCCTAAAAGTACGTTCATTATTTTCTAAGATTTGATTACTTTCTTTTTATATTATTATGAGTTTTATTCAGTCATTATCCAAAAAGTGTACAAAAAATCTCTTTTTGTTTCTATCAAAATCATAGGCCCATTTTCATTCCTAAAAGTCCCTTACTCATACAAAACTAAAAAAAAAATCATTTTTTTCTATTATTACTACATTTATTATTATTATTATTATTATTATTATTGTTATTATTATTATTATCTTTATGACTGTTAAGTATTCTTCTCAGTATTATTATTTTTTGTGGTTATTATCAGTTTTTATTGTTACTAATCCATTACTATTATCTTTCACATTATTATTATTATTATTATTATTCTTTTTATGTCATATTCATTATTTCTATCATTTTTAATTTTTATTATTTTATTTTGTCCAAATTCAACACATTGTTTTTAAAGTCCATTTATAAAATTTTCAAAATCACAAAATTGTCATTTCTTATTTCTCTTTTCATTATTATTACTATTTTAGTTATTACAATCTTTTCTCCATCAATACAATTTTATTAATTCCTGTTATCATTATTGTTTTTATTATTGTTATCATTATTTCTATTATTGATTTTATTATTATTTCTATTTACTCTTATTTCCATTATTTCCATTATTACTATTATTATTTTCAAACAAATTCATTGGACAGTAACTTTTTCTTCTATTTTCTAACCACATATTATTCTTTTCATTTACCATCATGTGACTCATACCAATGCAGCTTTCCCACTACTTGTACGATTCTTTTTCACAGCCCCACCTCCAATCCACACAACCGCACAACGTGGTACAACAACAACAACTCACTTTTTCCTTTTTTCTTTTTCTCTCTTTTTCATCAGCAAACACACCAAATTTTGTACAACATTCCACTAATACACAACTTGCATAACAGAAAGATTCCTTCCCAAATTTCCTCCTTCTTTTCCAATTTCACCCTCTCTAATCTCTCTATAAAATCATCCTCATCTTATTCAATAAAAGAGCTGGGAGAACATAAGACCTCTGCAAAAAAAAATCTTCAAGCTTCAAAATTTCTGTTCAAACCAAACGCACCTCAAAACCTCACAAAAATCACCAAACCAAATATACTGCACAGATGAGAAACAAGCACAAACCTTCAAAAACTCATTGACGATCCAAAACAAAACAAAAACGCATAAACCTGTGAGTGAATAACAGAACACACAAACACAAAAAATACAAAAAGCCTCATAAACTTGTCTCTTTATAACCTCCATTGTTACCCACGAATCAACCGCTACCGTCGCCCAAACAAACTCCAATCGGAACTGAACATAACCACCGAACCACAACACAAAACTGAAAACTTGAAACCGATTCGCAGAAAGCCGCCAAGCCGCGCACACCTCCGCTGATACAAACCTCAAAACCATACCGCCGCACAACCCGCCGTGAAAACGCAGTCCAGCTTCTTACCGAAATCAACCCACAATCCAAATCCGGTTGGAACGCAAAGAAGTAGAGCTTGATCGAGACACAGAGAGACGCGAGGATCCGTCGTCAAAACCGAAAACCTCGCGAAACCCGAGTGAGAAAGATCCGTGAATCGCGGCATTTTGAGAGAGAGATCGCAGAGAGTCACTGAGAGAAGCAGAGAGGTAGCGCCGTGAACAGTCGCGAGAAGGGTAGGGTTTTATTGAGCAGATGATGCAATTTTCTGGTTTTATTTCTTTATTTTATATTTTCAGATTCAAGTTTTTATTTTTGTTTTTATAAATGGCTGATTATGGATATGGGCTTGTTAGCCCTTGACCCATTTTTCTCTCATCACACACCACCAGAATTACACACAGCCCTCCTTTTATTCTTTTTTCATTTTCTATCTTTTTTTGAATAATTACTATCTTTTCTCCTCATTATCATTATTGTTACTTTTTTTATATATGTATAGAAAAATGGCTTAAAGAAAAATTTAATAAGAATTATTTGTTTTTTTAAAATTAATTGCGTTTTGGGGCCTATGATAAGAATAGACGGTTTATTGACATTTGACTTTGTCAACATTGTCTAAACCAATTTGAGGCAAATTTTTCTATTGTTCTTTATTGTTTATCGATTTCTTGAATTATATTTTATTTTAGGGCCAATGACTTAACAAAAGGCCGAGGCATTGCCCGATTTCGTTAAATCGGTGATACTCGGTCAATATGAGGCCCTCTTTTTTTCTATTTTATCTTATTATTTTATTTTGAACAAAAATTTGTAATTTAATTAATTTTATTCATTATGTCAATATTACCAATTTATTTATTATTTATATTCATTATTTTATTTTAATTCTAGCAATTCAATTTAATTTTGTTTATTTATTCCCGCATTTCAAAAGTAATGTTTCGACTCCTTATAGAATGATTCCAATTTTGAATCGATTCTAAGGTAGTTCACGAACTAAATTTCGACGCGTCCAAAAAAGGTCCAACGCCTTCGAATAGTTGTTTCTCGATTAAAAAGGTCCAACGCCTTCGAATAGTTGTTCCCGATTAAAAAGGCCGAACGCCTTCGAATAGTTCGAAAACACTGCACACACGCTTTCTCTTGGGCTAATTACAACGAGATCCCTTTATTTCTCGCAATCCCCTGTATTTATTTTGTATCCCTCTCCCATTTCTTTGTACGCATCTTTATTTTCCGTATTTTATTTAATTCCGAATCCTTGGTCCAACGCCAAGCGATCTCACTCGCACACTTGCACTTTATTTTTCAGTTATTCGTTTCGTTTATTAGGATCCACCTCTCCTTGCGAGCCGAGCGCATTGTGCCTCGCTGACAAACTACAAAATAAACCTCCACTTGCATTTACCCTCTAAACCTCAAAAAAACCAAAATGTTTCGATTAGATCCAAACCCTTGATCCAACGTCAAGCGGTCTTAGGAAATAAAACACTTTAATAAAAACGAGAAGATTTGTACGCCACGAGCCTTAAGAGGTAGAAAGGAGGATAACGAGCTCTCGTTACTCGCTCCGATTATTTTCGACGCAAGACGCTCGTCTTGTTGGATGAGATAAACTATCCTTAGTCTTTAGTGCATTTCAACTCCTAAACCCTTTCATCGATGAAAGGTAATAAAATCAATAACCAATACCCTTAGTAGGCCGAACTACGAGGCTCTGACTATCCCATTGCACACGGGAGTACGTAGGCACGAGGATCTCAATCCTTGCCGAGCACCTAGGATCAATCTAACTTATAATTCAACTCATTTCCCTCTAACAAGCAATTCTTTTAAGCATAGACATCCTTTCGCGCGTGATAACTTAGATGGTTCCCATCGAGTACGATGGATGTAGGGGGTGCTAATACCTTCCCCCTGCATAACCGACTCCCGAACCCAGGCAATGGTTCCGTTGACCTTTGTCCTCATCCTTCTCCTCTCGGGTTGTATCTATATTTCCCCTTTCCCTCTTCGGGAATAAATAGAATTAGGTGGCGACTCTTCAGTCTGTCCGGCACGTGGCTCCGTCTTTTTCGGATCGCATAAGGTCGTATTTTTCGGGGTACGACAGCTGGCGACTCTGCTGGGGACTGGTTCACCCCTATGCGAGTCAACCCTAGTCTAAGTTCCCGCGTTTGTTTAGATGTTTGCTTTTATGCCTTGTTTGTTTATTTTTATTGCTTCCTTTATCGCATTCCATCTTATATATCTTGTGGCTCCTTGGTACTATAATTTGGATCGATACTTTGCAAAAGAATTTGAGGGAAAAGCTCTATACCCGGGCTTGCGAGTACAAATATAAGTTAGCGAGGTTGTGTAGTATGGGCTCCCGAGAGAACCACTCTTGTGGGTTGTCGATACGAAAACCTCACTTGGAGTAGATTCTAATGAGAATACTGACAACCGTCAAGTCCTTGACGTGTGAGCTCAGTTTCTTTCATTAGGGTCATCAACTCTGAGGACCTTTAGAACCTTTTGGTTAAAACATCGGTTGATGGTTGCGTAGTATTGGGCACCAGGGTTCGCCCTCACGTGGCTCGATACGAAAACCTCACTTGGAATAGACTTACTCAATGGAGTTGATTGACTGTCAAGAATGTGTTAAATTGACACGTGCATCAAACAGTTGAGAAAGTTCCATAACTCCAGGACTTTGTTTTAAACCTTGTGTCGATGATCACGTAGTATGGACTCCTGAGAAAATTTTCTCTCGTGGGTTGTCGATACGAAGATCTCACCCAAAATAGATTCATATGGCGGAGTCAATCAACCGTCATGCTTATGGCGCGTTTGATGAACAGCCATATGAGTTGATAACTTTGGGATCCCTAAACTTTAGAGTCTACCCAGTGAGTTCCTGATCAGAATATCCTCCATCTGTACCTTGGACTCATGAGACCCTGTTCTCGTGATCCTGGATTCTGACATTGCATATCATCTCATTTGCATTATTTATTCATATTGCATTTCATTCCAAAATCCGAAAACTTATTTCATGTTCCTCCATCTTCAGTAAATCAAGCTGGTTTCCCGACGCCCGTATCGAGCTAGACGACCGTATCTAACTAGAGCCAACACTAGAAGACTGATGGATGTGATTCAAGAAGAACAAGCTGCCATGAGGGAAGAGATTGACTCGGTCAAGAGCAAGATTGACCAGATTTATTAGACTTTGCAAGCTTTGGCAAGAATAGAAGAACGTCGCGAAGCTGCTGCCGCAATGAACAATGCTCAAGTGCAAGGATCTACCTCACGAGCAATGCCTTCAGTTCCCGTTCCAAATCCTTTGGTCTACGATTTGCCTCCAGGCTTCACTCCTGCTGTTGAAGAGGTTACTTCCCAACCAATACCTGCTTCAGGTGTTACTGTTGGTGCTATTCCTCAAGCTCAACCTATTCCAACTCAAGTCCAGTTTCCTCAAGCTAAAGAGAATCATCAAGTTGAGTATGAGATGCATACTGCTGTTCCAATCACTAATCCTCATGTTGCTCAAGAGTCTGAAGCTATGAAGATGTGCCGCGAAATACAAAGGCCTCAGCTGTCCTGAACTCCATTTGAGGATGTACTGCAGAAAAATGGCTGCTCACGCCAAAGATGATAAGCTCATGATCCATTGCTTCCAAGACAGCCTGTCTAGAGCGTCTCTAGAATGGTACATGCAACTCGAACGCAACAATGTTCGTACTTGGCTCGATCTATCTGATGCATTCAAAAAGCAGTACAAGTACAACACTAACCTTGCTCCTAACCGTACTCAGCTTCAGAATATGTCTCAAAAGGAGAGTGAATCCTTTAAGGAGTACGCCCAACACTGGAGGGAATTAGCTGCCAGAGTGCATCCGCCGTTGGTTGACCGTGAATTGATCGATATCTTCATGGGTACCCTACAGGGGAAATACTACGAGAAACTGATCAGCAGTGTATCTTCTGGATTTTCAGACATGGTGATGGTAGGAGAAAGAATTGAAGAGGGTCTGAAAAGTGGAAAGATCCAAGGGGGTTCTAGCAGCCAATCTGGAACCAAGAAACCTTTCAACGGGTACAAGAAGGGCGAAACAAATGTCGTTTCCGCTGCAAATGGGAATTTCCAACAGAGTGCACCTGCACCCGTTCCCTACTACCAGTATCCCTATGTTGCTGCTGCGCAATATGCTCCTATGCCATATCAGCCAGTTCCTTCGATGCCTTATCAGCAGGCCTTTCAAGCTCTATTTCCGCCTCAGATGGCTCATCAACCACATCCACGTCCTATGGTTGCAGCTGCACAATATGCACCTGGACCATACCAGCAACCAGCTTATCCACAACGGCCTGGTCAACAGCAACAACGCGCTCCTCAACAGCGTCCACCATATCAACAAAGAGGATATGATAGGCACACTGATCCCCTGCCTATGTCATACACCGAAATCTTTAAACAGCTGATGGCAAAAGGACCTCTCACTGTGAGAGATATGCCACCTCAGACTAGCAATGCCCGGAACTATGATGCCAATGCTCGTTGTGAGTATCACAAAGGCGCTCCAGGTCACACAATCGAGAATTGCCATGCTTTCAAACACTTGATTCAGGATATGATCAACTCTAAGGACCTCACTCTCACTCCGAGAAATGCAAATGTCCAGAACGATCCAATGTCGCCGCACGACGCCAACAAGTGAAGACATTTGAAGGTGTTATTGAAGACCAAGCTGAGTAGTCTCCAACTTTGAAGCGTTCAATCAAGAGAAGTTCATTCCTCAAATCAAGGCAGCCATCACCATTTATTATTCCCGCATTCCTGTTGTTTTGTAATGTTTGTTTAAGTACTATTTGCTCTGAACATTGTTATTTGTACTTGGTTATGTTAATGTTATGTTTATGCATGTTTTGAATCAATTTATTCGCATTCGCTCATTATTTATCGTTTATCGCAAAAATCACAAAATATTCTCTCACTTCACTTTAGCAAATATTTGAGGGAGGATGATGAAAACGAAATACCCATAACTGTTGCGGTATGGTTTCGGATAAAACCCCGTCAATGATGTACATGCATTCTTTCAAATTCCCAAACACTGGAGATATAAGGAGTTAATCCCTAGTCAACCACTTCGAGCCTAGAAGTAGGAATTTCTTTCGGATACAACCTTTATATTTAACCCGGGGCAGGGTAGTTGTTCAGTTAACCTGACTACACTTCAAAACGCAAGATGAGACATCCCGTCAGAAGACCATCAACAAATGACTTGGCAGTCACAACATTCAAACAAAAGAAATAGAAAAGAAAAACCGCTAAGTTGAGCACCCAAAGGGAGACTTAGTCAGAAAAAAAAATCAAAAGAGGAACTCAAATCCTCAGCAAAAGCAAAATAAATATCAGTGACCACCAAATCAAGAATCAAAGGGTCACCAACAAAAAAGATGACTGCCATTTTCAAGCGAACTCTAAAGCTTCATATTCACTCTTGCAAAGTCAATACAAATGCATGTGTAAAGTTAACTGAACATAAGACTGAAGAACATAACGAAGAAGGGATGGGTACAAATCATTTAAGCCTTATATCCTTTATTTCTCAAACCATTAACCAAACCACGTTACAACCCTCGAAAGTCCTAATTGAGGAGCGGTTCATTCTGAAAGCACGCTACCAACGAAGTTGCGTAAATTGACTCCCATATATTTGCTAATCTTCAAACTCGATTGCATATTATCCTTGCTGCATTTTTTACGCACTTTCTAAATCAGCACCACGTTTGGACCAACGGTCCATTCGTCACACTATCATGACATTCAAATAAATTGACTTTTTCAAAACTTACATGAACTTTACATTAACACTACCATTTGTGTATGAATAATTTAATTGCAATTCAGTGCTTGACATCAGTGCAATCCCAACAAGGGGCAATCAAAAGAGAAATTTGAACTTCATTGGTGCCAACATGAATCAAGACTACTTCAGCAGCCCAATCAGGGGCAAATCATTCTTAACAGCCCAATCAGGGGCAGAATTATCTTCAACAGCCCAATCAAGGGCAGGATCACCTTCAAAGGCTCAATCAGGGGCAAAATCATCTTCAGTGACCCAATCAGGGGCAATCTATCGTCCAACAGCTCAATCAGGGGCAGACACCTACCAAGTCCAGACGCTGGGGCATATCATGCCATGGCCACTGTCAAAACTTCCCCTTCGGATTTATTTCAAATACCCTGCAGGCAGGGGCAAGCAAACAAGGAGCAAATCTTCCTATCTCTACTCCCCAGCTAAACGGGCAGTCCTTGCTGGATGTTGGCAATTTTTCAAAGCAAATTAGTCTTCACGTGTCAATTAGGTCGCTTCGCTCATCAACAAGTGACCAAAGCTTGGAGCTTTCAGATCCATCTTCTGACCATACGTCGTCGAAGAACGTGTGTCGGGGAATCAATCCCTCCACCCACCCGAAGTCCAACCATCGTTGGCAACTACCAAACCAAAAGTACACCAAGCTGGCACCTTTAAATCGCTCATATGCATCATTATGCATCATCAAAGTCATACGCATCGTTTACATCAATCATTTACAGCATATACATCATTTGCATACCTAAATGAATCATCTTTTCATATCCCCAACATTTTCAACTTACATCTCAATGCAAAAAAATTTGCATCGTATCTCCATCCTTATGGAATACCATCTCAAACAATCAAGCATACGCGCATAATTCAGGATCCAGAATCTGCACAAGTTTTGAGTCCTTCCCCCAGCGGAAATCAGGATCATATTAATCGAAGATTCCAAGCGTCTCCTCGGCAGATTCAACGGCTGTATTTAAATTTCAGTTGCCTTATCATCCTCTGGTGATAAGTGATTTTATTTCCAGTAGTTTCGCCTTATCATTCTCTGGTGATAAGTGATTCTTTATTTTTCTGTCTTTCGCCTTATCATCCTCTGTTGATAAGAGAGTTTATTTTCAGTTATTCGCCTATCATCCCCTGTTGATAAGTGATTTTATTTTCAGTCTTTTGCCTATCATCCTCTGTTGATAAGTGATTTTATTTTCAGTCATGTGCCTTATCATCCTCTGGTGATAAGTGATTTTATTTCTTTATTTTATATTTTCAGATTCAAGTTTTTATTTTTGTTTTTATAAATGGTTGATTATGGATATGGGCTTGTTAGCCCTTGACCCATTTTTCTCTCATCACACACCACCAGAATTACACACAGCCCTCCTTTTATTCTTTTTTTCATTTTCTATCTTTTTTTGAATAATTACTATCTTTTCTCCTCATTATCATTATTGTTACTTTTTTTATATATGTATAGAAAAATGGCTTAAAGAAAAAGTTAATAAGAATTATTTTTTTTTTAAAATTAATTGCGTTTTGGGGCCTATGATAAGAATAGACGGTTTATTGACATTTGACTTTGTCAACATTGCCTAAACCAATTTGAGGCAAATTTTTCTATTTTTCTTTATTGTTTATCGATTTCTTGAATTATATTTTATTTTAGGTCCAATGACTTAACAAAAGGCCGAGGCATTGCCCGATTTCGTTAAATCGGTGATACTCGGTCAATATGAGGCCCTCTTTTTTCTATTTTATCTTATTATTTTATTTTGAACAAAAATTTGTAATTTAATTAATTTTATTCATTATGTCAATATTACCAATTTATTTATTATTTATATTCATTATTTTATTTTAATTCTAGCAATTCAATTTAATTTTGTTTATTTATTCCCGCATTTCAAAAGTAATGTTTCGACTCCTTATAGAATGATTCCAATTTTGAATCGATTCTAAGGTAGTTCACGAACTAAATTTCGACGCGTCCCAAAAAGGTCCAACGCCTTCGAATAGTTGTTTCTCGATTAAAAAGGTCCAACGCCTTCGAATAGTTGTTCCCGATTAAAAAGGCCGAACGCATTCGAATAGTTCGAAAACACTGCACACACGCTTTCTCTTGGGCTAATTACAACGAGACCCCTTTATTTCTCGCAATCCCCTGTATTTATTTTGTATCCCTCTCCCATTTCTTTGTACGCATCTTTATTTTCACGATTTTATTTAATTCCGAATCCTTGGTCCAACGCCAAGCGATCTCACTCACACACTTGCACTTTATTTTTCAGTTATTCGTTTCGTTTATTAGGATCCACCTCTCCTTGCGAGCCGAGCGCATTGTGCCTCGCTGACAAACTACAAAATAAACCTCCACTTGCATTTACCCTCTAAACCTCAAAAAAACCAAAATGTTTCGATTAGATCCAAACCCTTGATCCAACGTCAAGCGGTCTTAGGAAATAAAACACTTTAATAAAAACGAGAAGATTTGTACGCCACGAGCCTTAAGAGGTAGAAAGGAGGATAACGAGCTCTCGTTACTCGCTCCGATTATTTTCGATGCAAGACGCTCGTCTTGTTGGACGAGATAAACTATCCCTAGTCTTTAGTGCATTTCAACTCCTAAACCCTTTCATCGACGAAAGGTAATAAAATCAATAACCAATACCCTTAGTAGGCCGAACTACGAGGCTCTGACTTTCCCATTGCACACGGGATTACGTAGGCACGAGGATCTCAATCCTTGCCGAGCACCTAGGATCAATCTAACTTATAATTCAACTCATTTCCCTCTAACAAGCAATTCGTTTAAGCATAAACATCCTTTCGCGCGTGATAACTTAGATGGTTCCCATCGAGTACGATTGATGTAGGGGGTGCTAATACCTTCCCCCTGCATAACCGACTCCCGAACCCAGGCAATGGTTCCGTTGACCTTTGTCCTCATCCTTCTCCTCCCGGGTTGTATCTATATCTCCCTTTCCATCTTCGGGAATAAATAGAATTAAGTGGCGACTCTTCAGTCTATCCGGCGCACGGCTCCCTCTTTTTCGGATCGCGTAAGGTCGTATTTTTCGGGGTACGACAGCTGGCGACTCTGCTGGGGACTGGTTCACCCCTATGGGAGTCAAGCCTAGTCTAGGTTCCCGCGTTTGTTTGGATGTTTGCTTTTATTCCTTGCTTGTTTATTGTTATTGCTTCCTTTATCGCATTCCATCTTATATATCTTGTGGCTCCTTGGTACTATAATTTGGATCGATACTTTGCAAAAGAATTTGAGGAAAAAGCTCTATACCCGGGCTTGCGAGTACAAACATAAGTTAGCGAGGTTATGTAGTATGGGCTCCCGAGAGAACCACTCTTGTGGGTTGTCGATACGAAAACCTCACTTGGAGTAGATTCTAATGAGAATACTGACAACCGTCAAGTCCTTGACGTGTGTGCTCAGTTGCTTTCATTAGGGTCATCAACTCTGAGGACCTTTAGAACCTTTTGGTTAAAACATCGGTTGATGGTTGCGTAGTATTGGGCACCAGGGTTCGCCCTCGCGTGGCTCGATACGAAAACCTCACTTGGAATAGACTTACTCAATGAAGTTGATTGACTGTCAAGAATGTGTGAAATTGACACGTGCATCAAACAGTTGAGAAAGTTCCATAACTCCAGGAATTTGTTTTAAACCTTGTGTCGATGATCACGTAGTATGAACTCCCGAGAAAATTTTCTCTCGTGGGTTGTCGATACGAAGATCTCACCCAAAATAGATTCATATGGTGGAGTCAATCAACCGTCATGCTTATGGCGCGTTTGATGAACAACCATATGAGTTGATAACTTTGGGATCCCTAAACTTTAGAGTCTACCCTGTGAGTTCCTGATCAGAGTATCTTCCATCTGTACCTTGGACTCATGAGACCCTGTTCTCGTGATCCTGGATTCTGACATTGCATATCATCTCATTTGCATTATTTATTCATATTGCATTTCATTCCAAAATCCGAAAACTTATTTCATGTTCCTCCATCTTCAGTAAATCAAGCTGGTTTCCCGACGCCCGTATCGAGCTAGACGACCGTATCTAACTAGAGCCAACACTAGAAGACTGATGGATGTGATTCAAGAAGAAAAAGCTGCCATGAGGGAAGAGATTGACTCGGTCAAGAGCAAGATTGGCCAGATTTATGAGACTTTGCAAGCTTTGGCAAGAATAGAAGAACGTCGCGAAGCTGCTGCCGCAATGAACAATGCTCAAGTGCAAGGATCTACCTCACGAGAAATGCCTTCAGTTCCTGTTCCAAATCCTTTGGTCTACGGTTTGCCTCCAGGCTTCACTCCTGCTGTTAAAGAGGTCACTTCCCAACCAATACCTGCTTCAGGTGTTACTGTTGGTGCTATTCCTCAAGCTCAACCTATTCCAACTCAAGTCCAGTTTCCTCAAGCTGAAGAGAATCATCAAGTTGAGTATGATATGCATACTGCTGTTCCAATCACTAATCCTCATGCTGCTCAAGAGTCTGAAGCTATGAAGATGTGCCGCGAGTTAGCTGAAAAACTCTGAATTATGGAAGGACACAACTCAACTTCTCTGAGTGCCTCAGACATGTGCTTAGTTCCATATGTTGTGATCCCTGCTAAATTCAAACTTCCAGAATTCGAGAAATACAAAGGCCTCAGCTGTCCTGAACTCCATTTGAGGATGTACTGCAGAAAAATGGCTGCTCACGCCAAAGATGATAAGCTTATGATCCATTGCTTCCAAGACAACATGTCTGGAGCGTCTCTAGAATGGTACATGCAACTCGAACGCAACAATGTTCGTACTTGGCTCAATCTATCTAATGCATTCAAAAAGCAGTACAAGTACAACACTGACCTTGCTCGTAACCGTACTCAACTTTAGAGTATGTCTCAAAAGGAGAACGAATCCTTTAAGGAGTACGCCCAACGCTGGAGGGAATTAGTTGCCAGAGTGCATCCGCCGTTGGTTGAACGTGAATTGATCGATATCTTCATGGGTACCCTACATGGGCAATACTACGAGAAACTGATCAGCAGTGTATCTTCTGGATTTTCAGACATGGTGATGGTAGGAGAAAGAATTGAAGAGGGTCTGAAAAGTGGAAAGATCCAAGGGGGTTCTAGCAGCTAATCTGGAACAAAGAAACCTTTCAACGGGTACAAGAAGGGCGAAACAAATGCCGTTTTCGCTGCAAATGGGAATTTCCAACAGAGTGCACCTGCACCCGTTCCCTACTACCAGTATCCTTATGTTGCTGCTGCGCAATATACTCCTATGCCATATCAGCCAGTTCCTCCGATGCCTTATCAGCAGGCCTTTCAAGCTCTATTTCCGCCTCAGATGGCTCATCAACCACGTCCACGTCCTATGGTTGCAGCTGCGCAATATGCACCTGGACCATACCAGCAACCGACTTATCCACAACGGCCTGGTCAACAACAACAACGCGCTCCTCAACAACGTCCACCATATCAACAAAGAGGATATGATAGGCACATTGATCCCCTGCCTATGTCATACACCGAAATCTTTAAACAGCTGATGGCAAAAGGACCTCTCACTGTGAGAGATATGCCACCTCAGACTAGTAATGCCTGGAACTATGATGCCAATGCTCGTTGTGAGTATCACAAAGGCACTCCAGGTCACACAATCGAGAATTGCCATGCTTTCAAACACTTGATTCAGGATATGATCAACTCTAAGGACCTCACTCTCACTCCGAGAAATGCAAATGTCCAGAACAATCCAATGCCGCCGCACGACGCCAACAAGTGAAGACATTTGAAGGGGTTGTTGAAGACCAAGCTGAGTAGTCTCCAACTTTGAAGCGTTCAATCAAGAGAAGTTCATTCCTCAAATCAAGGCATCCATCGCCATTTATTATTCCCGCATTCCTGTTGTTTTGTAATGTTTGTTTAAGTACTATTTGCTCTGAACATTGTTATTTGTACTTGGTTATGTTAATGTTATGTTTATGCATGTTTTGAATCAATTTATTCGCATTCGCTCATTATTTATCGTTTATCGCAAAAATCACAAAATATTCTCTCACTTCACTTTAGCAAATATTTGAGGGAGGATGATGAAAACGAAATACCCATAACTGTTGCGGTATGGTTTCGGATAAAACCCCGTCAATGATGTACATGCATTCTTTCAAATTCCCAAACACTGGAGATATAAGGAGTTAATCCCTAGTCAACCACTTCGAGCCTAGAAGTAGGAATTTCTTTCGGATACAACCTTTATATTTAACCCGGGGCAGGGTAGTTGTTCAGTTAACCTGACTACACTTCAAAACGCAAGATGAGACATCCCGTCAGAAGACCATCAACAAATGACTTGGCAGTCACAACATTCAAACAAAAGAAATAGAAAAGAAAAACCGCTAAGTTGAGCACCCAAAGGGAGACTTAGTCGGAAAAAAAAATCAAAAGAGGAACTCAAATCCTCAGCAAAAGCAAAATAAATATCAGTGACCACCAAATCAAGAATCAAAGGGTCACCAACAAAAAAGATGACTGCCATTTTCAAGCGAACTCTAAAGCTTCATATTCACTCTTGCAAAGTCAATACAAATGCATGTGTAAAGTTAACTGAACATAGGACTGAAGAACATAACGAAGAAGGGATGGGTACAAATCATTTAAGCCTTATATCCTTTATTTCTCAAACCATTAACCAAACCACGTTACAACCCTCGAAAGTCCTAATTGAGGAGCGGTTCATTCTGAAAGCACGCTACCAACGAATTTGCGTAAATTGACTCCCATATATTTGCTAATCTTCAAACTCGATTGCATATTATCCTTGCTGCATTTTTTACGCACTTTCTAAATCAGCACCACGTTTGGACCAACGGTCCATTCGTCACACTATCATGACATTCAAATAAATTGACTTTTTCAAAACTTACATGAACTTTACATTAACACTACCATTTGTGTATGAATAATTTAATTGCAATTCAGTGCTTGACATCAGTGCAATCCCAACAAGGGGCAATCAAAAGAGAAATTTGAACTTCATTGGTGCCAACATGAATCAAGACTACTTCAGCAGCCCAATCAGGGGCAAATCATTCTTAACAGCCCAATCAGGGGCAGAATTATCTTCAACAGCCCAATCAAGGGCAGGATCACCTTCAAAGGCTCAATCAGGGGTAAAATCATCTTCAGTGACCCAATCAGGGGCAATCTATCGTCCAACAGCTCAATCAGGGGCAGACACCTACCAAGTCCAGACGCTGGGGCATATCATGCCATGGCCACTGTCAAAACTTCCCCTTCGGATTTATTTCAAATACCCTGCAGGCAGGGGCAAGCAAACAAGGAGCAAATCTTCCTATCTCTACTCCCCAGCTAAACGGGCAGTCCTTGCTGGATGTTGGCAATTTTTCAAAGCAAATCAGTCTTCACGTGTCAATTAGGTCGCTTCGCTCATCAACAAGTGACCAAAGCTTGGAGCTTTCAGATCCATCTTCTGACCATACGTCGTCGAAGAACGCGTGTCGGGGAATCAATCCCTCCACCCACCCGAAGTCCAACCATCGTTGGCAACTACCAAACCAAAAGTACACCAAGCTGGCACCTTTAAATCGCTCATATGCATCATTATACATCATCAAAGTCATACGCATCGTTTACATCAATCATTTACAGCATATACATCATTTGCATACCTAAATGAATCATCTTTTCATATCCCCAACATTTTCAACTTACATCTCAATGCATAAAAATTTGCATTGTATCTCCATCCTTATGGAATACCATCTCAAACAATCAAGCATACGCGCATAATTCAGGATCCAGGATCTGCACAAGTTTTGAGTCCTTCCCCCAGCGGAAATCAGGATCATATTAATCGAAGATTCCAAGCGTCTCCTCGGCAGATTCAACGGCTGTATTTAAATTTCAGTTGCCTTATCATCCTCTGGTGATAAGTGATTTTATTTCCAGTAGTTTCGCCTTATCATTCTCTGGTGATAAGTGATTCTTTATTTTTCTGTCTTTCGCCTTATCATCCTCTGTTGATAAGAGAGTTTATTTTCAGTTATTCGCCTATCATCCCCTGTTGATAAGTGATTTTATTTTCAGTCTTTTGCCTATCATCCTCTGTTGATAAGTGATTTTATTTTCAGTCATGTGCCTTATCATCCTCTGGTGATAAGTGATTTTATTTCTTTATTTTATATTTTCAGATTCAAGTTTTTATTTTTGTTTTTATAAATGGTTGATTATGGATATGGGCTTGTTAGCCCTTGACCAATTTTTCTCTCATCACACACCACCAGAATTACACACAGCCCTCCTTTTATTCTTTTTTTCATTTTCTATCTTTTTTTTGAATAATTACTATCTTTTCTCCTCATTATCATTATTGTTACTTTTTTTATATATGTATAGAAAAATGGCTTAAAGAAAAAGTTAATAAGAATTATTTGTTTTTTTAAATTAATTGCGTTTTGGGGCCTATGATAAGAATAGACGGTTTATTGACATTTGACTTTGTCAACATTGTCTAAACCAATTTGAGGCAAATTTTTCTATTTTTCTTTATTGTTTATCGATTTCTTGAATTATATTTTATTTTAGGTCCAATGACTTAACAAAAGGCCGAGGCATTGCCCGATTTCGTTAAATCGGTGATACTCGGTCAATATGAGACCCTCTTTTTTCTATTTTATCTTATTATTTTATTTTGAACAAAAATTTGTAATTTAATTAATTTTATTCATTATGTCAATATTACCAATTTATTTATTATTTATATTCATTATTTTATTTTAATTCTAGCAATTCAATTTAATTTTGTTTATTTATTCCCGCATTTCAAAAGTAATGTTTCGACTCCTTATAGAATGATTCCAATTTTGAATCGATTCTAAGGTAGTTCACGAACTAAATTTCGACGCGTCCCAAAAAGGTCCAACGCCTTCGAATAGTTGTTTCTCGATTAAAAAGGTCCAACGCCTTCGAATAGTTGTTCCCGATTAAAAAGGCCGAACGCATTCGAATAGTTCGAAAACACTGCACACACGCTTTCTCTTGGGCTAATTACAACGAGACCCCTTTATTTCTCGCAATCCCCTATATTTATTTTGTATCCCTCTCCCATTTCTTTGTACGCATCTTTATTTTCACGATTTTATTTAATTCCGAATCCTTGGTCACACGCCAAGCGATCTCACTCGCACACTTGCACTTTATTTTTCAGTTATTCGTTTCGTTTATTAGGATCCACCTCTCCTTGCGAGCCGAGCGCATTGTGCCTCGCTGACAAACTACAAAATAAACCTCCACTTGCATTTACCCTCTAAACCTCAAAAAAACCAAAATGTTTCGATTAGATCCAAACCCTTGATCCAAAGTCAAGCGGTCTTAGGAAATAAAACACTTTAATAAAAACGAGAAGATTTGTACGCCACGAGCCTTAAGAGGTAGAAAGGAGGATAACGAGCTCTCGTTACTCGCTCCGATTATTTTCGATGCAAGACGCTCGTCTTGTTGGACGAGATAAACTATCCCTAGTCTTTAGTGCATTTCAACTCCTAAACCCTTTCATCGACGAAAGGTAATAAAATCAATAACCAATACCCTTAGTAGGCCGAACTACGAGGCTCTGACTTTCCCATTGCACACGGGATTACGTAGGCACGAGGATCTCAATCCTTGCCGAGCACCTAGGATCAATCTAACTTATAATTCAACTCATTTCCCTCTAACAAGCAATTCGTTTAAGCATAAACATCCTTTCGCGCGTGATAACTTAGATGGTTCCCATCGAGTACGATTGATGTAGGGGGTGCTAATACCTTCCACCTGCATAACCGACTCCCGAACCCAGGCAATGGTTCCGTTGACCTTTGTCCTCATCCTTCTCCTCCCGGGTTGTATCTATATCTCCCTTTCCCTCTTCGGGAATAAATAGAATTAGGTGGCGACTCTTCAGTCTGTCCGGCGCACGGCTCCCTCTTTTTCGGATCGCGTAAGGTCGTATATTTCGGGGTACGACAGCTGGCAACTCTGCTGGGGACTGGTTCTCCCCTATGCGAGTGAAGCCTAGTCTAGGTTCCCGCGTTTGTTTGGATGTTTGCTTTTATTCCTTGCTTGTTTATTGTTATTGCTTCCTTTATCGCATTCCATCTTATATATCTTGTGGCTCCTTGGTACTATAATTTGGATCGATACTTTGCAAAAGAATTTGAGGAAAAAGCTCTATACCCGGGCTTGCGAGTACAAACATAAGTTAGCGAGGTTATGTAGTATGGGCTCCCGAGAGAACCACTCTTGTGGGTTGTCGATACGAAAACCTCACTTGGAGTAGATTCTAATGAGAATACTGACAACCGTCAAGTCCTTGACGTGTGTGCTCAGTTGCTTTCATTAGGGTCATCAACTCTGAGGACCTTTAGAACCTTTTGGTTAAAACATCGGTTGATGGTTGCGTAGTATTGGGCACCAGGGTTCGCCCTCGCGTGGCTCGATACGAAAACCTCACTTGGAATAGACTTACTCAATGAAGTTGATTGACTGTCAAGAATGTGTGAAATTGACACGTGCATCAAACAGTTGAGAAAGTTCCATAACTCCAGGAATTTGTTTTAAACCTTGTGTCGATGATCACGTAGTATGAACTCCCGAGAAAATTTTCTCTCGTGGGTTGTCGATACGAAGATCTCACCCAAAATAGATTCATATGGTGGAGTCAATCAACCGTCATGCTTATGGCGCGTTTGATGAACAGCCATATGAGTTGATAACTTTGGGATCCCTAAACCTTAGAGTCTACCCAGTGAGTTCCTGATCAGAGTATCTTCCATCTGTACCTTGGACTCATGAGACCCTGTTCTCGTGATCCTGGATTCTGACATTGCATATCATCTCATTTGCATTATTTATTCATATTGCATTTCATTCCAAAATCCGAAAACTTATTTCATGTTCCTCCATCTTCAGTAAATCAAGCTGGTTTCCCGACGCCCGTATCGAGCTAGACGACCGTATCTAACTAGAGCCAACACTAGAAGACTGATGGATGTGATTCAAGAAGAAAAAGTTGCCATGAGGGAAGAGATTGACTCGGTCAAGAGCAAGATTGGCCAGATTTATGAGACTTTGCAAGCTTTGGCAAGAATAGAAGAACGTCGCGAAGCTGCTGCCGCAATGAACAATGCTCAAGTGCAAGGATCTACCTCACGAGAAATGCCTTCAGTTCCCGTTCCAAATCCTTTGGTCTACGGTTTGCCTCCAGGCTTCACTCCTGCTGTTAAAGAGGTCACTTCCCAACCAATACCTGCTTCAGGTGTTACTGTTGGTGCTATTCCTCAAGCTCAACCTATTCCAACTCAAGTCCAGTTTCCTCAAGCTGAAGAGAATCATCAAGTTGAGTATGAGATGCATACTGCTGTTCCAATCACTAATCCTCATGCTGCTCAAGAGTCTGAAGCTATGAAGATGTGCCGCGAGTTAGCTGAAAAACTCTGAATTATGGAAGGACACAACTCAACTTCTCTGAGTGCCTCAGACATGTGCTTAGTTCCAGATGTTGTGATCCCTGCTAAATTCAAACTTCCAGAATTCGAGAAATACAAAGGCCTCAGCTGTCCTGAACTCCATTTGAGGATGTACTGCAGAAAAATGGCTGCTCACGCCAAAGATGATAAGCTTATGATCCATTGCTTCCAAGACAGCCTGTCTGGAGCGTCTCTAGAATGGTACATGCAACTCGAACGCAACAATGTTCGTACTTGGCTCGATCTATCTGATGCATTCAAAAAGCAGTACAAGTACAACACTGACCTTGCTCTTAACCGTATTCAACTTCAGAGTATGTCTCAAAAGGAGAACGAATCCTTTAAGGAGTACGCCCAACGCTGGAGGGAATTATCTACCAGAGTGCATCCGCCGTTGGTTGAACGTGAATTGATCGATATCTTCATGAGTACCCTACAGGGGCAATACTACGAGAAACTGATCAGCAGTGTATCTTCTGGATTTTCAGACATGGTGATGGTAGGAGAAAGAATTGAAGAGGGTCTGAAAAGTGGAAAGATCCAAGGGGGTTCTAGCAGCTAATCTGGAACAAAGAAACATTTCAACGGGTACCAAAAGGGCGAAACAAATGCCGTTTTCGCTGCAAATGGGAATTTCCAACAGAGTGCACCTGCACCCATTCCCTACTACCAGTATCCTTATGTTGCTGCTGCGCAATATGCTCCTATGCCATATCAGCCAGTTCCTCCGATGCCTTATCAGCAGGCCTTTCAAGCTCTATTTCCGCCTCAGATGGCTCATCAACCACGTCCACGTCCTATGGTTGCAGCTGCGCAATATGCACCTGGACCATACCAGCAACCGGCTTATCCACAACGGCCTGGTCAACAGCAACAACGCGCTCCTCAACAGCGTCCACCATATCAACAAAGAGGATATGATAGGCACATTGATCCTCTGCCTATGTCATACACCGAAATCTTTAAACAGCTGATGGCAAAAGGACCTCTCACTTTGAGAGATATGCCACCTCAGACTAGCAATGCCCGGAACTATGATGCCAATGCTCGTTGTGAGTATCACAAAGGCGCTCCAGGTCACACAATCGAGAATTGCCATGCCTTCAAACACTTGATTCAGGATATGATCAACTCTAAGGACCTCACTCTCACTCCGAGAAATGCAAATGTCCAGAACAATCCAATGCCGCCACACGACGCCAACAAGTGAAGACATTTGAAGGGGTTGTTGAAGACCAAGCTGAGTAGTCTCCAACTTTGAAGCGTTCAATCAAGAGAAGTTCATTCCTCAAATCAAGGCATCCATCGCCATTTATTATTCCCGCATTCCTGTTGTTTTGTAATGTTTGTTTAAGTACTATTTGCTCTGAACATTGTTATCTGTACTTGGTTATGTTAATGTTATGTTTATGCATGTTTTGAATCAATTTATTCGCATTCGCTCATTATTTATCGTTTATCGCAAAAATCACAAAAATATTCTCTCACTTTACTTTAGCAAATATTTGAGGGAGGATGATGAAAACGAAATACCCATAACTGTTGCGGTATGCTTTCGGATAAAACCCCGTCAATGATGTACATGTATTCTTTCAAATTCCCAAACACTGGAGATATAAGGAGTTAATCCCTAGTCAACCACTTCGAGCCTAGAAGTAGGAATTTCTTTCGGATACAACCTTTATATTTAACCCGGGGCAGGGTAGTTGTTCAGTTAACCTGACTACACTTCAAAACGCAAGATGAGACATCCCGTCAGAAGACCATCAACAAATGACTTGGCAGTCACAACATTCAAACAAAATAAATAGAAAAGAAAAACCGATAAGTTGAGCACCCAAAGGGAGACTTAGTCGGAAAAAAAAATCAAAAGAGGAACTCAAATCCTCAGCAAAAGCAAAACAAATATCAGTGACCACCAAATCAAGAATCAAAGGGTCACCAGCAAAAAAGATGACTGCCATTTTCAAGCGAACTCTAAAGCTTCATATTCACTCTTGCAAAGTCAATACAAATGCATGTGTAAAGTTAACTGAACATAGGACTGAAGAACATAACGAAGAAGGGATGGGTACAAATCATTTGAGCCTTATATCATTTGTTTCTCAAACCATTAACCAAACCACGTTACAACCCTCGAAAGTCCTAATTGAGGCGCGGTTCATTCTGAAAGCACGCTACCAACGAAGTTGCGTAAATTGACTCCCATATATTTGCTAATCTTCAAACTCGATTGCATATTATCCTTGCTGCATTTTTTACGCACTTTCTAAATCAGCACCACGTTTGGACCAACGGTCCATTCGTCACACTATCATGACATTCAAATAAATTGACTTTTTCAAAACTTACATGAACTTTATATTAACACTACCATTTGTGTATGAATAATTTAATTGCAATTCAGTGCTTGACATCAGTGCAATCCCAACAAGGGGCAATCAAAAGAGAAATTTGAACTTCATTGGTGCCAACATGAATCAAGACTACTTCAGCATCCCAATCAGGGGCAAATCATTCTTAACAGCCCAATCAGGGGCAGAATTATCTTCAACAGCCCAATCAAGGGCAGGATCACCTTCAAAGGCTCAATCAGGGGCAAAATCATCTTCAGTGACCCAATCAGGGGCAATCTATCATCCAACAGCTCAATCAGGGGCAGACACCTACCAAGTCCAGACGCTGGGGCATATCATGCCATGGCCACTGTCAAAACTTCCCCATCGGATTTATTTCAAATACCCTGCAGGCAGGGGCAAGCAAACAAGGAGCAAATCTTCCTATCTCTACGCCCCAGCTAAACGGGCACTCCTTGCTGGACGTTGGCAATTTTTCAAAGCAAATCAGTCTTCACGTGTCAATTAGGTCGCTTCGCTCATCAGCAAGTGACCAAAGCTTGGAGCTTTCAGATCCATCTTCTGACCATACGTCGTCGAAGAACGCGTGTCGGGGAATCAATCCCTCCACCCACCCGAAGTCCAACCATCGTTGGCAACTACCAAACCAAAAGTCCACCAAGCTGGCACCTTTAAATCGCTCATATGCATCAATATGCATCATCAAAGTCATACGCATCGTTTACATCAATCATTTACAACATATGCATCATTTGCATACCTAAATGAATCAGCTTTTCATATCCCCAACATTTTCAACTTACATCTCAATGCATAAAAATTTGCATCATATCTCCATCCTTATGGAATACCATCTCAAACAATCAAGCATACGCGCATAATTCAGGATCCAGGATCTGCACAAGTTTTGAGTCCTTCCCCAGCGGAAATCAGGATCATATTAATCGAAGATTCCAAGCATCTCCTCGGCAGATTCAACGACTGTATTTAAATTTCAGTTGCCTTATCATCCTCTGGTGATAAGTGATTTTATTTCCAGTAGTTTCGCCTTATCATTCTCTGGTGATAAGTGATTCTTTATTTTTCTGTCTTTCGCCTTATCATCCTCTGTTGATAAGAGAGTTTATTTTCAGTTATTCGCCTATCATCCCCTGTTGATAAGTGATTTTATTTTTAGTCTTTTGCCTATCATCCTTTGTTGATAAGTGATTTTATTTTCAGTCGTGTGCCTTATCATCCTCTGTTGATAAGTGATTTTATTTTCAGTCATGTGCCTTATCATCCTCTGGTGATAAGTGATTTTATTTTTCAGTTATTTGCCTTATCATCCTCTGTTGATAAGTGATTTTATTTTTCAGTTATTTGCCTTATCATCCTCTGGTGATAAGTGATATTATTTTTCAGTTATTTGCCTTATCATCCTCTGGTGATAAGTGATTTTATTTTTCAGTTATTTGCCTTATCATCCTCTGTTGATAAGTGATTTTATTTTCAGTCTGTTGCCTTATCATCCTCTGTTGATAAGTGATTTTATTTTCAGTCTGTTGCCTTATCATCCTCTGTTGATAAGTGATTTTACTTTTAGTCGGTTTGCCTTATCATCCTCTGGTGATAAGTGATTTATTTTGGCAATATGTTTCTTGTTGTGTCACCCATAATTTCCAATTTTAATCATCTGCTATTTTCACGATTTCTTTCTTTATCGGACAAATTCGGAGTCTGTTAATATCTAATTATCTTATACCTTGAAAGTTTGAACACGAGCCGGTTCATCTTACTCGGTCTAAGCCAAATCGATAGGGGCAAGTGTCATACCCCAAATTTGTCCTACCTTTACTATTTTATTTTATGTTTATTAGCCATCATTCAAAATCCAAAAAATATGCATTATTCCATTTTATTTTACCGTTTAACCAAATATCTCAAAAAATCAAAAAAATATGTACTATCTTATTTCTGTCTAACATTGCAAAAATCCTAAAAGTACGTTCATTATTTTCTAAGATTTGATTACTTTCTTTTTATATTATTATGGGTTTTATTCAGTCATTATCCAAAAAGTGTACAAAAAATCTCTTTTTGTTTCTATCAAAATCATAGGCCCATTTTCATTCCTAAAAGTCCCTTACTCATACAAAACTAAAAAAAAAAATCATTTTTTTCTATTATTACTACATTTATTATTATTATTATTATTATTATTATTGTTATTATTATTATTATCTTTATGACTGTTAAGTATTCTTCTCAGTATTATTATTTTTTGTGGTTATTATCAGTTTTTATTGTTACTAATCAATTACTATTATCTTTCACATTATTATTATTATTATTCTTTTTATGTCATATTCATTATTTCTATCATTTTTAATTTTTATTATTTTATTTTGTCCAAATTCAACACATTGTTTTTAAAGTCCATTTATAAAATTTTCAAAATCACAAAATTGTCATTTCTTATTTCTCTTTTCATTATTATTACTATTTTAGTTATTACAATCTTTTCTCCATCAATACAATTTTATTAATTCCTGTTATCATTATTGTTTTTATTATTGTTATCATTATTTCTATTATTGATTTTATTATTATTTCTATTTACTCTTATTTCCATTATTTCCATTATTACTATTATTACTATTATTATTTTCAAACAAATTCATTGGACAGTAACTTTTTCTTCTATTTTCTAACCACATATTATTCTTTTCATTTACCATTATGTGACTCATACCAATGCAGCTTTCCCACTACTTGTACGATTCTTTTTCACAGCCCCACCTCCAATCCACACAACCGCACAACGTGGTACAACAACAACAACTCACTTTTTCCTTTTTTCTTTTTCTCTCTTTTTCATCAGCAAACACACCAAATTTTGTACAACATTCCACTAATACACAACTTGCATAACAGAAAGATTCCTTCCCAAATTTCCTCCTTCTTTTCCAATTTCACCCTCTCTAATCTCTCTATAAAATCATCCTCATCTTATTCAATAAAAGAGCTGGGAGAACATAAGACCTCTGCAAAAAAAAATCTTCAAGCTTCAAAATTTCTGTTCAAACCAAACGCACCTCAAAACCTCACAAAAATCACCAAACCGAATATACTGCACATATGAGAAACAAGCACAAACCTTCAAAAACTCATTGACGATCCAAAACAAAACAAAAACGCATAAACCTGTGAGTGAATAACAGAACACACAAACACAAAAAATACAAAAAGCCTCATAAACTTGTCTCTTTATAACCTCCATTGTTACCCACGAATCAACCGCTACCGTCGCCCAAACAAACTCCAATCGGAACTGAACATAACCACCGAACCACAACACAAAACTGAAAACTTGAAACCGATTCGCAGAAAGCCGCCAAGCCGCGCACACCTCCGCTGATACAAACCTCAAAACCATACCGCCGCACAACCCGCCGTGAAAACGCAGTCCAGCTTCTTACCGAAATCAACCCACAATCCAAATCCGGTTGGAACGCAAAGAAGTAGAGCTTGATCGAGACACAGAGAGACGCGAGGATCCGCCGTTAAAACCGAAAACCTCGCGAAACCCGAGTGAGAAAGATCCGTGAATCGCGGCGTTTTGAGAGAGAGATCGCAGAGAGTCACTGAGAGAAGTAGAGAGGTAGCGCCGTGAACAGTCGCGAGAAGGGTAGGTTGTTTTTGAGCGGATGATGCAATTTTCTGGTTTTATTTCTTTATTTTATATTTTCAGATTCAAGTTTTTATTTTTGTTTTTATAAATGGCTGATTATGGATATGGGCTTGTTAGCCCTTGACCCATTTTTCTCTCATCACACACCACCAGAATTACACACAGCCCTCCTTTTATTCTTTTTTCATTTTCTATCTTTTTTTGAATAATTACTATCTTTTCTCCTCATTATCATTATTGTTACTTTTTTTATATATGTATAGAAAAATGGCTTAAAGAAAAAGTTAATAAGAATTATTTTCTTTTTTTTAAATTAATTGCGTTTTGGGGCATATGATAAGAATAGACGGTTTATTGACATTTGACTTTGTCAACATTGTCTAAACCAATTTGAGGCAAATTTTTCTATTTTTCTTTATTGTTTATCTATTTCTTGAATTATATTTTATTTTAGGGCCAATGACTTAACAAAAGGCCGAGGCATTGCCCGATTTCGTTAAATCGGTGATACTCGGTCAATATGAGGCCCTCTTTTTTTCTATTTTATCTTATTATTTTATTTTGAACAAAAATTTGTAATTTAATTAATTTTATTCATTATGTCAATATTACCAATTTATTTATTATTTATATTCATTATTTTATTTTAATTCTAGCAATTCAATTTAATTTTGTTTATTTATTCCCGCATTTCAAAAGTAATGTTTCGACTCCTTATAGAATGATTCCAATTTTGAATCGATTCTAAGGTAGTTCACGAACTAAATTTCGACGCGTCCCAAAAAGGTCCAACGCCTTCGAATAGTTGTTTCTCGATTAAAAAGTTCCAACGCCTTCGAATAGTTGTTCCCGATTAAAAAGGCCGAACGCCTTCGAATAGTTCGAAAACACTGCACACACGCTTTCTCTTGGGCTAATTACAACGAGACCCCTTTATTTCTCGCAATCCCCTGTATTTATTTTGTATCCCTCTCCCATTTCTTTGTACGCATCTTTATTTTCCGTATTTTATTTAATTCCGAATCCTTGGTCCAACGCCAAGCGATCTCACTCGCACACTTGCACTTTATTTTTCAGTTATTTGTTTCATTTATTAGGATCCACCTCTCCTTGCGAGTCGAGCGCATTGTGCCTCGCTGACAAACTACAAAATAAACCTCCACTTGCATTTACCCTCTAAACCTCAAAAAACCAAAATGTTTCGATTAGATCCAAACCCTTGATCCAACGTCAAGCGGTCTTAGGAAATAAAACACTTTAATAAAAACGAGAAGATTTGTACGCCACGAGCCTTAAGAGGTAGAAAGGAGGATAACGAGCTCTCGTTACTCGCTCCGATTATTTTCGACGCAAGACGCTCGTCTTGTTGGACGAGATAAACTATCCCTAGTCTTTAGTGCATTTCAACTCCTAAACCCTTTCATCGACGAAAGGTAATAAAATCAATAACCAATACCCTTAGTAGGCCGAACTACGAGGCTCTGACTTTCCCATTGCACACGGGAGTACGTAGGCACGAGGATCTCAATCCTTGCCGAGCACCTAGGATCAATCTAACTTATAATTCAACTCATTTCCCTCTAACAAGCAATTCGTTTAAGCATAGACATCCTTTCGTGCGTGATAACTTAGATGGTTCCCATCGAGTACGATGGATGTAGGGGGTGCTAATACTTTCCCCCTGCATAACCGACTCCCGAACCCAGGCAATGGTTCCGTTGACCTTTGTCCTCATCCTTCTCTTCCCGGGTTGTATCTATATCTTCCCTTTCCCTATTCGGGAATAAATAGAATTAGGTGGCGACTCTTCAGTCCGTCCGGCGCGTGACTCCGTCCTTTCGGATCACGTAAGGTCGTATTTTTCGGGGTACGACACACAGGTAATATAACAAATAAGGCAAGAAACAAAATAAAAGGTTTATTTAACCAGTTCGATCAAACGATCTACTCTGGGGGAGATAACAGCTCTCCAATTCATTATACTCATAAAGTTGTTACAAGAGATTACAAATGAGTTACAAGAAAATATCATTCGCCTTCAGGTTCCCAAGAACAATCCTGAAGGCGCCCAAGAACAACCCTATTTTCTACCCAAGTGTTTCCCAACCTCTCAAACTCTTAATATATGAATCACTTAAACCCAAGGTGTAATCCAAGGTTTTCTTTATGCTGAAACCTAATACCTTTAAACCCTTGATCTCCATTGTTAGTGTAAACCCTAAGATTGTTACACACCAAACATATAAGAGATACATATTTATAATAGAAAATACCCAAAAAAAAGTAAATGAAAGGGTGACCAGACGAGAACTGGTTAAAAGGTTCGCCTACCAGACGAGAACTGTTATTTGAAGTTGGTTTTCCAGACGAGAACTGGACTTTGAAATGGTTTTCCAGACGAGAACTGGACTTTGAATTGTCAAGAAGTTGGGTTACGAGACCCTCCTGGTGTGAGATTGATGTTAAGGGAGTTATGCCTAATGCATTTATGATGCATATGGCTTTAAGATCGAGCGAAGCGACATGAATAATGTATGCAAATGATTTATGCAATTGATTATGAAAAACTCCAGAAATTCCCCAAAGGCAGGTAAGAATGTCTTTTGTGGCAAGGCTTCTTGTTGAGAAGGGTGACACGTCGAGGGTGGGTAGCATGATTTCCCGACACTCGTCTTGAACTCGAAGATCACTGATATAAATTGCTATGTGTAACTAAAGTTGCTATAGTCTGGCAGGTCTCTGAACAGACTTCCCCTAATTATCCAATTCTTGGAATGACAGACTTGGATGTTCTCTTGAGGAGAGTTGCACTAAGTGAGCTCTAGAAGTGTCCTGCCCCGGTATGGGCGTGGAAGCGACTTGACCCATTCTGACTGAGCATTGGAAGAATCACCCTTAGTCAACAAAAACTCTGGGTGGCCTGCCCCTGTTTGGTAGATTCACTTCTGATCAACTGACTCTTGAATGATGTTCCCCTCAATCAACTAATGCTTGAGGACCTGCTTTAAACTGACTGATTCCTTGGTCAACAAAAACCACTAGATAACATGCCCCTAATTCATAGGCCCGAAAGATGCTTTTAAGTCTAGCTATCATTGTTGAATGATCAAATTCTCCCGTGATTGCTCTTTATAGGAACTTTCCTGATGTCATAGACTGACTTGCAATTAAAGTTGTTCTTTCACAAATAGTAATTTTAATACGATGCTCATGTAGGTTTTGAAAATTTATTTATTGAATGTGATGATAGTGTGTGACGAATGGACCATTAGTCCAAACATAGTGATGATATTAGCAAATCTTTAGGAGTCAGTTTACGCAACCTTGTCATAGTATGCTCTAAGAATTGACCCTGCTTCAATTAGAACTTTCAAGGGTTATGACGTGGTCTGGTTCACGGTTTTAAAAAGAAGGATTTATGGCTCAAAATTTATATGTGCCCACCCATTCTCCTTGATGTTCTCCAGTCCTAAGTTAAGCTAATTTGGCCTAAGCGTTCACCTCTCGAAAGGGTTTTGTAATGGTTGAGGAACCAATGACACTGACGGTTTAAGCACCAATGAGGTTTTTGGATTAACAATCACCCCTTTGTATTTGTGTCTATAGTCACACGACTTTGTTTTGATGGAAGTTTTTTGTTATTTTTGATTTTTTTACTCCCTAACTTTTGCCTGGACTGATTTTTTTTATCTTTTTCGATTTTGAAGTCCAACGGAATGCCCTAACTTTTGCCTAAGTCATCTGTTTTTTATCATTTTTTCCCGACTTAGCGGGCTTTATTTATTATTATTTTTTAATCCTTTTTGAACAAATCGCGTGACCTTGATTGGCTTGGATTGCTGAAAGGGTTGTGACTGCCTCATTCCTTTGTTGTTGAGGGGGTAACCATTGCGGTTTTACGTCCCTTGACCTCTTGAGGTGTAATGAGTAAAAGGTAATGGATCCTTGGATGCACACTCCTTTGGAAATTTGAACGCTTGGTCAAACTAACTGATGACTACCCTGCCTCAAGTTGAATGTGAGGGTTTTTTCGCTCGGAAAAGAAACTCCTACTTCAAGGCTCAAAGGGGTTGATGAGGGTCTATCACCCTTATATCTCTGATGTTTGGGAATTGAAGCAATTCTTGTACATCGTCAGCAGGTTCTAATCCTAAAGCATAACTTCAACAATTATGGGTATTGAGTTTTCATCATCCTCCCTCAAGTCTTTACTAAAAAACAATGAAATAAATGGGAGGTATATGGATGCATTTTTTTGTTTTTTCGATGCGAGGAAATAAAAATGAGCGAATGCGGCATAATTGATTCAAAAAGTGCATGCTCACTTCATTAACATTACCATTCAAAACAATAATGCTTAAAAGAGAAGTGAAAATTAATAGGAAAGAAACTACAATGCAAATGATAAAAAGGATACAATGATCTCCAACTCTGATGACATATTCTTGTCAGAACCACTGAAATCAGGAGAAGCTCCTTCGAAGTCCTCGAACTCAATCAGGCGAGAGGTTGACGTGCACAACCAAGCTTCCTTCTGAAAATGATACGTACCCCCTTACGATCAACTATTGTACTTTTGCCTAAAAAACTCTACAATCTTCAGTTGAATGCCCCATTGATCCACCATGATACCCACATTGCTCATGAGGATTGTATTCTAGAGAGTACGACTATAGCAACGGCTTGAGAGGCTTAGGAACCACCAATGAGCTCTGAATTAAATGTGGCAAAAGTTCCCTGTACGCCATGGGTACTGGATGAAGAGGAACATTCCTTCTTTCTAGATTATTGCGAGGCCTAGGTTGGCTCTGATGTTGTTTCTAAAGTCCTCATCCATGAGCTTGAGTATTTGGATGAGAAGGAGTCCAGGGTTTCTGATATGGTGCTCTAAGCATTGCTGATTGTTCATAAGAATATCCAGACATAGGAAATGATGATCTCTGAGAAGATGATGGTCCAAAATATTCAATATTGGCCATGACTGCATTAATTTCACACTTTTCTTCCTCTTGGGAGCCACCAACATATTCACCTTCACTAGCTGGGATGTTCAAAGAGTCTTATATCTTTCCACTTTTGAGTAGGCTCTCAATGCGCCCTCCAACTATTATCAAATCAAAGAAGTTTGATGTCCCAATGCTACTCATTCTTTCCAGATACGAACCTTGCAAGGTGTCCACGAACAGGTTAACTAATTCTCTGTCCAAAAGTGGTGGTTGCAATTAGGCTTCCAATTCTCTCCACCGCTGTGCATATTATCTGAAAGACTCACTACTCCTCTGAGATAAGCTTTGCAAATGCGTGCGACTGAGAGTCATGTCCAAATTGTACTGGTATTGGTTTAGGAAAGCTCAGGATAAATCATTCCATGACCGGATATGACTACTTTCCAAATCCATATACCAACTTAAGGATGCACTACTTAAATTGTAATGAAAACAATGAATCATCAACTCATCATTTCAGGCATAGGAAGTCATCTTTCTGCAGAACATCGCCAAATGATGCTTCGGGTAACTGACACCAGTGTACTTCTCAAACTTCGGAGTTTTGAAATCTGGAGGAATGATAAGACCAGGTACCAAACACAGGTTTAAATCATCAAAACCAAAGGCATCACAACTCATTAAGGCTCTGAGTTTCTCATCCAACACACTAAATCTTTCATCGGACTCAATAGCTCGTGGATCCTTGGTTTTCATCACCAGGATTGGCCCTTAGAAGTCGGGCATAGCGAATGCAAAACTCTTATAGTCTGTAGTATCAGAAGAAGATGAATGTGCACCTCTAACAATAGACTGTCTCAAGTACACCCTGATTCACGATCAGGCTCTGTGCAGGCTGAGTTTGAGTAAGGTTTTTCACTTATGGAAACTCCTCATCAGGTGAAAGACCAAAGAAGGGATTGGTCATCAAAGTGAAACCAAGTGGCAGATCAACATTCTGAATATTGTCTCTGGACATATCTTTCAACGGCTTCCAATCCGACCTTTTACTTCTTGACACTGCTCGGTCTTGCTTCAAACACTTTGTCGTCTTCCAACAGTTACCACTTGTTCAAACTGAGTACCGGGAAATCAGCTGGCTGGTCATGGACAGAGGAGGAACAATGAGCTTTATGGAAAAAGGATATGGAATGCCGATGAATGCAAATGCAAAATAATGATGCTAAAGATGCAAAGACATGGGATCAATGTTGCCACAAATGCTGGATAACCGCTGCACTGATACCGAAACTGGCTGAACATAACAAGATCAAAACTCTGTCGTTGTAAGAAGACCAGAAAGCTGGGTATAATGAAGGTTATGTTATCCTGTCGAAAGCCCTCCCCTATCACATGTGTGCTACTACGGGTCAACATCACAAACTCTCAAAGCCGAATAACGATAATACGTCCACCATCTCCGAGAAACTGCTCATAAACAAATCAGGGAATCGATTTAGCATTATGTTCTACTCAGGGAGGTCTCAGCTGAGTTCGGAAAAAACAAGCGTCCCCCATAAGTTCCCAACTTCAAGAACTGAAGTCGAGAAACAATAGTACATTAATCCCGAAGGGTACAATACTAACATCATACAACCAAGAACAGAAACAGATACACACCCAAGAACAGAAACACACAAGCGCTAGGATTGACTCTCTAAGGGAACCAGATAAACTCTGGTTAGGAGGTCCCCAGCAGAGTTGCCAAGCTGTTGCTCCCTGGATTTCCATCCTGGTATAAATGTGAAAGTGGTGCGAAGAAGGTAGAGTCTCCAGCCATACATTTTTATCCCGAAGGAACATGAATGATAATGTTGCACAAACCGAAGAAAAGAAAAGAAAGGACAAAGGTCATGCGAACCAAAGAACTGGGTTCGGGAGTCGGTTACGACCTGGGAAGGTATTAGCACCCCAGATCGTCTGTCGTACCCGAAGGGATCCACACTTGTTGTTCTGCTCAAAGGGTGTAGTCGTCTGAAGCTCTGTCCACTGCTAAACTGGAAAAGACGGGAAAGGAACAGAACAAGAACGAAAAAACGGAAAACAAAAAAGAATGGGTGACAAAAACAAATAAACTCGAGAGGGCATCGCACCCCATCCTGACATATCTCATCGCAATAAGAATCAGAGTCCACGTAGTTCTGAATAGAACGGGATTTGGGTCGACAAGCATCGTGCTTGTGCCTACGTATCTCCAAGTGAGAATCAGTCCGCCGTAGTTCGGCTAACTACTGGTGACCATAATTTTTTTGTGTTTTTGAAGACTTGAACTGCTTATGTCTATGCTCAGGTGTTGCATGATCGTTTGGAACGAGTGTGTTACCATCTTGCAAAGAGACAATAATGAGCAAGTTCTTACGTTTGAGAGAATGAGGTGAGGAAAGAATTCCCGAAGGAATACAATTATTCTTTATTCAATGTTTTGAAGAAGTGTTTTTATTGCTTTGTTTGTGAAGCATCCTCATGCTAAGACTTATTCATCATGATAGATACCATACACCTCACCCCAAAATGGGATATATGCAAGTACCCCATGGCAAAGTCTCGTGGCACATGAGAAGTTCATCCTTTATTATGTGTTTTGGATTTTTCTTTAAGAGAGAGAAGAGAAAGACTCAAAGGTTTAAAAGAAAAACACTAAAGGGGGACTCGATCCTAGAAGTTTTCATGCAATGGTTAATCCCACAGTTGAGGTTTCTATTCTATTCCAACATAATTCAAAATTAAGTTGGATTAGGCACCTAAGAGGAAAACTTGTGAACTAGGCACAAGTGAACCAACAGATAAACCAAACACAAGGAAAACTCAAGACTTAAGCAAATATCGAGTAAAAAGAAAAAAAGAAATGAGATGAAGAAGAAATGAGTGCGCAAGTGGAGAAAGAGCAACATCAGGTAATCAGACAATGCGCAAATAGAGCCTACATGAGGCAGGACTTCAGGTGCAAACAGTATGCCAAAAGTAAAATCGGGTCTCAGTGGTACCTAACGGAGAAGGTCCGTTGCCTCTTCAATATGTGCAAGAGAAATAAAGAATATCTCAAACCAGTAAGAGGAGTTAACAGTCAAGCACAATTGTCAATTATCAGGGTATCAAAAGTCAAGTGTAAGCATCCAGCATCCAAGACGACCAACAAAGGGAAACAAAATTAACGTCAGGAATCGATCCGCACGATATCAAATCCCACTTCCAATTCGAATCCAAAGATTCCATCAGTCCAAAAAATAATCAATCACAAGGTCATCACCAAGTTACGTCCTCCCTCATCGAAATCAAGCAATAAACCTACACAACATCAAACAAAAACTAAAACCAAGATCAATAAAATTCTATTAAACCAAATTAATTAATCCAAACTACAAATTTAAGGTATACAAAATAAATAATAAATAAAACAAAATTCTAATAAATCCTAAATATAATTCCTAACAAATATTAATAAAACTAATTAATAAAAAATTATAAGGAAAACCTAATTAAAAAAAAAGAAATCATAAAAAATTAAAAAATAATAATGAAAGGGAGGTCTGTCACATATCCCGAGGTACTGATAATATGATCTGGCGCAGGCCCAAGCCTTTTTAGGCCCAACTATATTGACTGATCTCTCAGGAGGTGCTATGAGCAAATCGCAGGTGTAAATATCGGAAAACTGGCGGTGGTTTGCAACAATTAACTGGGCCTACCAAGCCCACAACAACAACAAGATCTGCTCCACATTAAACTAATAAGAAAATAAACGAGTATAAAATCAAAGGCAATGAAAAAAAAATCAGTCAACAAAACTCTTCAAATAAGAATCACACGATGAATGTGCATTAGTTCCCCTGTTTTCAAAATCACCACGAAATCCCCTCTTTCTCGCGATTTCATCGGTGCCATGGCTTCACCACAGAAACACCGTCAGACGCTTCAGAAAATCGTCGTCGTCGACATTGTCCATGCTCCCTCTATCAAATCTAATTCCCTTTCCATTTCGGTCTTCGTCAAATCGCATTGCGCTCTCTCTCTCTCTCTCTCTCTCTCTCTCTCTCGGTGTATCATGTTCTGAATCGCGATGACTTCATTATATTCCTCTTCTTCTCCATTCAAATAAATGGCTTCGATTTCCTCATTGTGACTCAATCTTCTTGATTGTGGTTTGCTCACTCGGTATTGGGTCCCGATCCAATTTCCTTCTTCTCTTCTATTTCTGCATTTTTTTGGTTTTTTTAGCTTCGTGATTTGTGTGAGTGTAGCGGTAAAAACATGAGTGTTAACTATTAACTAGTTTAACTCAAAGTAAACAGAGTGTCCACCGCGCTTTTATTTTATTCCAAGAGGAAAAGGAAAAAAGAGCGAATAAATCCTAATGAATCTAAAAGCAAAAAGCTAAAGAAACACAACAGAGAAACAGGTAAGGGGATAGGTTACACAATGGAAAGGTTTTATGCACCCAAAATGTCTGTGGTACTCCACGGGAGCCCTTTGAAAAATTTACTGCTTTTGGTTAGAAAATGGTTTGTAAAAATGTGCGTGGAGGGATGAGAAAAGAATTATTATTTTTTAATATTTTTGTGTTTGGAGAGGTTTACCACCTCATGCCTACGTACCCATAAAGTGCAATGCGGGATCAAAACCCCATAGTTCGTAGTACAAATAGTGAAAAGGGTGGGTTATGATTGATTTTATTAAGTGAAGAGAATTTGTCATTTTCAAGTTGATAGCCTAACAAATCTACCATGAGAATGAAGGCATGGACTCATACATCATTATGGGGAGGGCGCCAACTCGGATAAAATCGACGAGTATGCCACTAAACCCCCCACGAATGACAAGAGACTTAATTACATCAAACTACAACCATGGAGATTGAGAGACTTGCACCCGACTAAAGAATAATGACTCATAATCAACACTTTTTAAAGAAAACAAACAAAAGTGCACAAAGGCACAAAACAATTTGAATGAGTTTGGTTCTTTTTATTTTTTGAATTAAAGTCAAAATGATTAAATTCATTAATTTTTAAAGAGAAAAGAAAGAGTAAAATTCACTTGACAAAAGTCAAGGTTTTATTTATTAAAGAGGTGATGCTTTTTATAAAAAAAAAGGAAGGAATCCTTGGAAAAAGAGAGAAGATTTTGAAAATTAAAGAAGGGGAGGAGATGAAGGGACTATCTTAAAGAAAAGAAAATAAGGAGATAAAGGAAGAAAGATCTAATCAAACTTGATGATACTTATCATTATATGCATAAGAGTTACATCTTTATAAGCTAGCAAATGGCCAAATAAAGGCAAGCTCCGATCTTCATGAAGGTTAAGGCAAAGGAAAAAGTATCCTAAATTCTAAGTCCAACACTTCCATTCCAATGCCAAGGATAATAACCATTAGTCCAAAATTAAGATCACAAGTTTTTTAGAAGTTTAATCCTTTATTAATGTTTTATGTTCAAATGGACCAATAGAAAATCACACAATCAAAATAAGGACAATAAACATAAACATGATAATGGATGAATAAAGCATATAAAAAAATAAAAGCAATTAAGGTGCAAGAAATAAAACAAAGACAATTAAAGTGCAAAAATATAAAATACTAGTATAGTAGTAATATAATAATATTTACATAATAATAATGGTATGGTGAACTTAATCAACCACAACCAAAAGTATAACAAAAATTGAAAGGCAACCGGATCCGCTTAGCATCTTACACTATAGCAATTAATCAAGGAAAACCAAATCGAATTCAATGAAATTTGAAAGTCGATTGGGAGACCCAAATCACCTACGCATCAAACATTCATAAGTCTCGATTCTTAATGCAATATGATTAACCACTTTGGGATTACGCAATCAACAAAAGATCCGGTCCACGAAAGTGCAAGTACCCAATTAGATTTTATTTCGAAGTTGGGACACATTTAGGTCTATGTTAAGTAATTGCCGAGTAATTTATGAAGTAATTACCCTACAAATGAGGCCGGCCACCACCAATTAAGATGAAAAATATTTTTGCTAATACATGTTAGAGAAATTATATAATGGATCATCCTCCGAAAACATGTCGCACGAAAAGAAGAAAATGGTAACGGTCTAATCTTAATCGATATTTCGCATTGAATTATCTAATGCAACCTATCACGATCCCAAAGTATGGAGAATGATCCAAATGATCATTCATCCATAAATTTGAAATAATGAAGATTAAACATCTTAGAAAACCAATAATCTTCGAATCGGAGATATCATCGACAAAAATAAAAGATGAAAGAAATGGATCTTAATATAAAATCCATAAAAAACAAACAAAATCTTTTTGTAGAAACCTTTTTTTTTCTAAATAAAAACTTTCCATCTTAAAATAGAAAAAACATTAAAACAAGAATAACAAGGGGGGATGGTGCAACATTAAGGGTGGTGATAGAAATAATAGAATCCATAAGCTCAAACCATATCTTAAAAAAAACACAAAATTCATTAAAAAAAGGTGAAAAACGCAGGTCAGGAGGGGTGAATAGCAACAGATCAAGCATTATTAGGCCCAAATTACAACAGTTTTTTTTAATAAAATAAAAAATAAAACAAAACAATTATAAGTAAAAAAAAATAGAAGTAGGTCTTCTTCTCCTTCGTGAAAAAGAAACAGGGCAACCATATTCCATCTTTTCACCTTCAAAAAAATGCGATCAAATCTGGAAAACAAAACCGCCGTCAATGCTTCGGTCGGCCACGTCTCCCTCTTCAAGATTTACTGGTTTCACTTTTTCATCTTCTCTTCAAGTGAGGCACGGTGATGAACGACACCGAACTTTTCTCCAAGATGCGAATCACCGGAAATCAACTACGACACCGCCGTCCTTCTTCTTCTTCTTCTTCGTACCACAACGTCTCTCCGTCTCTTTGTTTTCGTTTTTGGCTAATAATGATGGTTAGGATTTATGAGAATGATGTGGTTGGTGAAAATTCTGCAGAGGTAATTTGGCTATTTCAAGCTTAAATTTGAGAGAGGGGAAGCCTTCAATTTATAGAGGGATGAGCGAATAAAGTGAGATGCCATTTTATGTTTCGATTTTCCGTGTTTTATAAGGTGAGGAAGGCGTGATTTTTTTTTTGCGTTTTGAAGCTGGTTTGCGTGTTGTTTGATTTTTCTTGCATTTTGCTTAATTATTGATGCGTTTTGGTCATGCTTGCCCTGCGTTTAATGTATACTATACCTGCGTTTTGATGCTGTGATTTACGAAGTCGTTTTCGTTGCGTTTAATCTTCACTTCCTTTGCGTTTTAATACTTTCGTTTGGTCACAGTTTTGTTCGTGTGCAGGTGCGTGCGGATTGCGTTAGTGTGTACGGCGTATGTGTTCACGGGCTTGTACAACTTCAGGTATGCTGATGGATGAAGCCGAATACGCGCTGCGCTGGAGGTGTTGGCTTGGATATGTGCGTTTTGGGATGTTCAGCTTGCGTTTTGACTGTTGTATACACATGCTTTGCTGAGTTTTTTTTACTAGGCTTACTTGTTGTTCTTGTGGTGCTCACGTGCTATGTAATCAGCTGCTTTGGTCTTTGGGTTTGATTGTTTTTGCTGAAAGTGTAAAAGGATGGGTCAATGGGGCTCAATTATTTTTATTTCAATTTTTTTTGAAAGGATCTTAAAATATTATGATGAATTAGTTGGAGAGAAAAAATAATGGTGTATATAAATGGGCTTAATTGGTATGTTTGGTGTAAAAAGTAAAAAAATGAGAAATTAAGTTGGATATTTATTTGGATTAGAATAAAAAAAGTAATGAATATGGGATCTATAAAAAAATTAATGGAAATTGGAGAGAATCGGGTATTAAAAAAATCGAAATATGATTTAAGGAATGGTAATTAGGATAATAATGAATAGAAATCAGAAAAATGGAATTGATTGAAATGGATAATAGAAAGTTGGAAAATAAAAAAAAAGGGTTTCATCGAAAAATGGATAATGGATATGAAGTGATGATTTTTTTTAGCCCAGAACCAAACTCCTGATTTTTCACAAGCCTTTGATAAAATGAACACAGTCAATCCTAAACCATTGAATATTTGAAAATTAAACCACAACCACTTGGATCGTCTGAAAATTGCCTGAATTATTTGAATTCATGTTGAGGAAAATAAATCCACAGATGAACTGCTGATGAACTGATGAACACTGATAAACTTGAAGATTCAAACTAAACTTCACACAGACCACTGCTCGATAAACTGATGACTTTTCGCACACAACACAACTTGAATTTTGAACACGCATTGTTTGAGAAATAAACCAATGGCACAAATAACTTGCAGTTGAACAATCTTTTGATAGTTTGACCAAGATTAGGTCAAACGTTCATTTGAATCGAATCAAAACTGAACAACCACTTTTGAATTGAAATCACTGCCATGTCTTTGAAATCCTGCAACACAGAGAAGAAGAAGAAACAGACTGCGACATATTTTTGGTATTTTGGTTAGAAGTTAGTAAATACAAACAAATATAAAGCAAATAAAAAACAATAACGATAGTGATCCCCTGTGAAGCATAAACCTACACCCGAGAAGAACCGAGAAACCAATGCGATCTTGTTTGTATGCAAGATGCAGATGAAAATGTGTAGAAATATTAGGGCAAAAATTAGGGTGTTACAACTACCCCTATTTAAGTTTCTTCAATCTGGAGATATGAAGATTGACATCTTCGTCTCTTCAAGCCCAAGATCTTTGTGGGGGAGAAAACGACCACCAGAGAAAAGCAAAAGCTTGGGGACACAGAAGAAAAATCCCGTCGGGGAAAACAACAGACAACAAAAGAGTTTTACCAGGAAAATAAATCACTGGATAGCTGACTTAACTTGGGGAAAAATGATATAATCAAGGTAAAAGGTTCAACGAGGAAGAGTAAATACTCTGTCAGGGAATATCAACCAAACAAAATATTCGAGTCCAAAAATGGAGGAATACCGAGTTGGAAAAGAATTATCAACTACCGGTTTATTGGGTAGGAAATATGAAAACAATGGACTCAACTATCGATTTACTGGATATGAGCAAAACAAAGAGGGATAACCTCTACTACCTTTTTACTGGGTAGAAAAAAAAATCTCAACTACCTGATTTACTGGGTAGGAACTCAACAAAGATAGATAACCTCTACTACCTGTTTACTAGGTAGAAAAATATGTAGAAGTTAAAAGAATTCTCAACTACCTGATTTACTGGGTAGGAACACAAGCAATGAGCTTGATTAACTTGGTAATATTACCCACTATGGAATAACTGATAACTTAATTCCAAAGTAATATACTCAAGCTGGAGAAAATGTTGCCCACTATCAAACAATGATATCTTAATTCCAATGCAATATTACTCACGAAAGAGGACCAAAGTTCAATCCAAGAACAAGTTGGAGAGAAACTGTCAAATAAGACTCATCCCGAGGAGGAAATATCTCAACTGGGGAAATTCCATCTAGATAATAAACTAGGGAGGAGACTGAATCAATATCATCCACGAGAAACAAACTCAGTGTGGAATGAGAAAGGATAAACACTTTCTGCTTAAGGGTTGACACTCTAAACTTGAGAGGAAGACAACACACACACTCTGTGGGGCAAAATCCACACCAAAGAGCAGGGAACAATGATAAATGATAATATGCTTATGCATATGAATATGCGTATGAATATGCTGACAAAACAGACATAAAGATAAGCAACGAGTGACATAAACACCAAAACAACCGGATACTTGGCTAATCCCAAGGCAATAAGGTTGGGGGATCATGCTGGAAATTCAACTTGACATCCAGCAGGGGAACATCAAAAGCCATCAAAGGAAAAAAAATCCTACTACAAGGCTTAACTCATACTGAGAAAACATCTGCTAGGGATCCAATCCACAAAGCAATCTTTAAGAATCCGTGAAGGATAACATCAGAAATTCCTCTCTGAGAGGATAACATGTTGGAGAAACACAACACAAAATCTTCCACTCTTTGGGGAAAGAGGGAAATGTCCCTGTTAAACACTGATAGGGACACATATATTCATAACTTTGTTTGGGGAAACAAGATAAAGATCTACCAGTGATGCAAATAAAGCATAACCTACTGGAGTATCAAACATCAATCATCAACTCTGCATAGGGATATCACCCTGCTGAGGAAAGGTAATAATTTGCCAAGGATGGGGAAAAGCTTCCACAATCCTTGCTAGGGACAGAAGAATTCTTGATAAAATCAAACTTTGCGAGGAATAACCATCATACCACTCCCGCTCCACTTGGGGAAAGAGTGCAAGACTTGCCGAAGAACATATAGGAACCCACTGGCAACTATCACATGCAGACCTACTGAGGATCTGTGGGAAAGATCCATGGAGATCATTCATCACTGAAAATTTAGGACTTGTTGACCCATATGGTAACACCAGTAATTAACATCATAGCCAAAACATAGTTACGAGGGATTTTAAATCAATACCCACCATCAGGTGAAAGAAAACCTCTAAACTGACTGCTATATCAATACTTCTGCTAAAGGATGCAACCAACTAAAGCTGAGGAACAAGAACTCAGCTGAGGATTCCCAATGCTTCTCAAATTAAAGATAACTTGCTGAGAAAGAGATTAAAACTCAGCTGGGGATTCTTAAGAACATCCCTTCCAACAATTCTTCTGGGGAAAACATTGGATCTCAAACTAAGAACATTCATACAATCCCCGTTCATGCTTATTGTTGGGGAACAAAACATCATTAACATCAACCTGCCAAGATTATTCAGGAATTTTACATGGACACAATCAAATCAAATCCTGCTTTGGGAGAGACAAGTTACACACATCCAGACTTTACCATCCCTAGAATCTCTATTGATATCCTTTTTTTGTTCACATATCAAAAGAAAAATGTTTTTATAATCTTCAAAGATTAAATTTATTAAATTTGTTTCAAAAATCATCATCAGCAATAAATTGAAATTTTGTAAACATAAACAATATAAAGAATTGCAAAAAATTGGATAAAAGCTCAAATTCATTGATAGAATGGTAGTCAGCAAATGGCATGACTCCATGGATCTTTACAAGTTTGAAAAATGGTAAATACATGAAAAAGGGATATATTGAAATACAATGATCACTATTCTCCCTATCAACTTTGAACTCCACTGTGTCCGAAACTTCAGTCAAGGATGAGTGAATAATAATCTTTGATGGGCAATTCTTCTGAGGAATTGAATCTGAAATCCTCGGTCATTTCAAGTGATCCAATCTGTCGACACAGTTACTTGCCATGATCCCTAACTTTTGCCTAGGTTTCCCTTTCATGTTTTCAATCTACCAGGATAATTATTTATGTTTATGTGTCTAATTTTTTCCTGGACCTCCCTTTCGGGTTTTCAATCCACCGAGATGCTAATTTTTGCCTAAGCCGCCCTTTCGGGTTTTCAACTTAGCGAGCTGTTCTTTTATTTTTTTAGGCGAAATATTTCTTGACTGCATCCACATTCACAGGATGAGTGATCTCCTCACCATCCATAGTTTCAAGAATTAATGAACCGCCAGAGAAGGCTTTCTTAACAACATATGGGCCATCATAGTTCGGAGTCCACTTGCCCCGAGAATCTGTAATGAAAGACTGGATCTTTTTGAGCACGAGGTCGCCTTCTCTGAATACACGAGGTTTGACCTTCTTGTCAAAAGCTTTCTTCATTCTTTGCTGGTACAACCGACCATGACACAAATCTGTTATTCTCTTTTCCTCGATCAAATTCAACTGGTCAAATCTACTCTGACACTATTCAGCCTCAGTCAACTTGGCTTCCATCAGAACTCTCATTGATGGGATCTCAACCTCGACGGGGAGCACTGCTTCTGTACCATAAACAAGTGAGAAAGGGGTTGCCCTTGTTGATGTGCGGACATATGTACGATACCCGTGCAAAGCAAAATTTAGCATCTCATGCCAGTCCTTATATGTCACAACCATCTTCTGAATGATCTTCTTAATGTTTTTATTCGCAGCTTCAACAGCCCCATTCATCTTCGGTCTATAAGGAGAAGAATTATGGTGTTGAATCTTGAATTCTTCACAAAGCTCTTTCATCATCTTATTATTCAAGTTCGAACCATTATCAGTAATGATTCTATTTGGAACACCATATATGCAGATATTGTTATTCTTGATAAACCGAACCACAACTTGCTTGGTCACATTAGCATACGATGTCGCTTCCACCCACTTGGTGAAGTAGTCAATTGCCACAAGAATAAAACGATGTCCATTCGAAGCCATGGGTTCAATCATACCAATCATGTCAATTCCCCACATAGAGAAAGGCCACGGGGAAGAAATCATATTGAGATGAGTTGGTGGCACATGAATCTTATCAGCATACACTTGACACTTATAGCACTTTTTCACATACTTGCAACAATCAGATTCCATTGTTAGCCAATAGTAACCTGCTCTTAACATCTTTTTAGCCATTGCATGCCCATTAGCATGAGTACCAAAAGATCCTTCATGAATTTCTTTCATTAACATGTCTGCTTCGTGTCTATCCATGCATCTGAGCAAGACCATGTCAAAATTCCTCTTATAAAACACATTTCCATTCAGGAAGAAATTGCCTGCCAATCTCCTCAAAGTCCTCTTATCTTTATCGGATGCCTAAGTGGGTATTCCTGACTCTAGAGAAAACATTTAATATCATGATACCAAGGCTTGTCATCATAAAACTCTTCAACTGTAAACACATGAGCTGGTCTTTCAAGCCGCATCACCCTGATCATAGGAACGTCATTCCACTGGTGCACCTTTATCATAGAAGCTATAGTTGCTAAAGCATCTGCCATCTGATTTTCATCACGAGGCATATAATGAAACTCAACTTTAGTGAAGAAAGTTGATATCCTCCTAGCATAATCTCTATAAGGGATCAAATGGGGTTGATGAGTTACCCACTTACCCTTGATCTGATTGATTACCAGGGCAGAATCTCCATACACATCAAGATGCTTAATCCTCAGATCAATAGCTTCCTCAAGACCCATAATACATGCTTCATATTCAACTTCATTATTGGTAAAAGGAAAAGTCAACCTCGCAGCAAAAATAATATGTGAACCATGGGGAGTAATGATCATTGCCCCAATTCCTCTTCTGCATGCATTCACAGCACCATAAAAAACTAAACCCCATCGAGATCTAGGCTCTTGCCCTTCCTCAATCAAAGGTTTATCACAATCTTTCATTTTCAAATACATCACATCCTCATCTGGGAAATCAAACTTGATAGGTTGGTAATCATCAATCGGTTGATGTGCCAAATGGTCAGCCAAGATACTACCTTTTATAGCTTTTTGAGCTCGGTACTCGATAACATATTCTGACAACAACATTTGCCAACGAGCAATCCTCCCAGTCAAAGCAGGCTTTTCAAATATATATACTTGATCGGATCCATTTTAGAGATCAACCAAGTTGTATGATTTAGCATATACTGACGAAGACGCTTTGCAGCCCAAGCTAAGGCACAAATAGTTTTTTCAAGCATGGAGTACCGAGACTCACAATCAGTGAATTTCTTACTCAAGTAGTAAATTGAATATTCTTTTCTTCCAGATTCATCTTGCTGACCAAGCACACAACCCATGGAATCTTCCAACACAGTCAAGTATATGATCAATGGTCTACCTTCCACCGGAGGAGACAAAATAAGAGGTTCAAGCAAATATTCTTTGATACTCTCAAACGCCTTCTGACAATCATCTGTCCAGACACAACCTTTGTCTTTCTGAAGCAACTTGAAGATCATAGCACATGTGGAAGTCATGTGAGAGATAAACCTCGAAATATAATTCAAACGGCCCAAGAATCCTCTTACTTGCTTTTCAGTTCTTGGAGCAGGCATTTCCCGAATAAATTTCACTTTATCAGGATCAACTTCAATGCCTCTTTGGCTGACAATGAAACCTAACAACTTTCATGAACATACACCAAACATGCACTTATTCGGATTCAAACGAAGCTTAAACTTTCTTAACCTCTGAAACAACTTCAGCAAATGTTCAACATGATCCTCTTCAGTCCTCGACTTAGCGATCATATCATCAACATATACCTCAATTTCTTTGTGCATCATATCATGGAAAAGTGTGGTCATAGCTTTTTGGTATATCGCACCAACATTCTTCAATCCAAAGGACATCACTATGTAGCAGAATGTTCCCCATGGTGTAATAAATGTGGTCTTTTCCATGTCCTCGGGTGCCATCTTTATTTGATTATAACCGGAAAACCCGTCCATAAAAGAGAACACATCAAACTTAGCCGTATTATCTACCAACACATCAATGTGTGGCAATGGAAAATCGTCTTTTAGACTAGCTTTATTCAAATCTCTGTAATCAATGCACATTCGGACTTTTCCGTCTTTCTTTGGAACAGGCACAATATTGGCCACCTATTGAGGATAATTAGATGTCACAAGAAAACCTGCATCAATATGCTTTTGAACCTCCTCTTTGATCTTTATTGCCATATCAGGATGAGTTATTCTCAACTTTTGCTTCACAGGTGGACATTCAGGCTTCAACGACAATCTATGCTCCACAATATCAGTATCGAAACTTGGCATTTCTTGATAAGACCAAGCAAACACATCAACATACTCGCTAAGAAGCTCTACAATCCTCTTCTTAACATCAGGACCAAGCAATGCTCCAACTTTGACTTCTTTCTTATCATCTTCAGAACCCAAGTTGACCATCTCTATAGACTCTCCATGAGGCTGAATGACCTTCTCCTCGTGCTCAAGCAACCGAGAAATTTCATCAGGAATCTCTTCAACATCCTCTTCCTCATCTTCGAACACAGGGAATTCAAAGTTGGGAGTGGGCATAGGATCATTGTTTTCAATGGGTTTATCAATCAATCTGCACAACAATTTTATTTTAATTTTAGAGTATGAACAAAAGTGCAAACATTATGCAGATAAACAATGTTTATTTTTATTTTAGGTTTTTTATGTTACCATTTTTCAGAATAAAGCAAAAAAGGAAAAAACACATGGAAATAACAAAATAACATTTTATTGATGATGATAAAATTTGAAACAAAGCCCGACAAACATCACTTTCACCTTGGACAGAGTGAAAGGATTTTTGAAAGAAAATAAAACAAATTACTTTGAAGCATGAACAATAGAAGGAACATCAATAGCAATCCAGTTCTTGCAAATATTTCCGTGCGTGACAAAGTTAGGCATTTCTTCATCTTCATCATCTTCAATGATGGCAGCAGCAGAATGATCGTTGATAAACCCAACACTTCGAAACCCTTCCTGAATAGTCTTCGGGTCTTTGAGAGCCACACCTGGTGAAAAACCAATACCAAATCATTCTTTGTTGTAAACAACATTAATAACTCGTCCCCAACCGTTAGATCGACCAGTTTCGAGTACGCGCAGAGCATCCTTGAGAGAAGACATATGCATAACATTCTTCTTAGCAGCATTATATACAATAGAAAGAGCCTGGAATGAAGTTCCCACCTCTTCTTCAGCATCAATATAGGAGAAAGATGACAAATTGCTCACTAGCATCGCTTGTTCACCGTCAATAGTCACTAATTTCCCATCTTTCACAAACTTCAACTTCTGATGGTGAGTAGATGTCACAGCTCCTGCCTCGTTAATCCAGGGTTTTCCAAGAAGACAAATGTAAGCGGGACGTATATCTATTATCTGAAAAGTAATTTGGAATATAAACGGTCCAATCAGGATAGGAAGATCAACTTCACCAATCACAGTCTTCTTTGATCCGTCAAAAGCTTTCACAATAATCCCACTATGCCTCATGGGAACACCTTGGTACGCAAGCCTTGACAAAGTCGACTTAGGTATCACATTTAGAAAAGACCCAATATCAACCAGCACTTTAGACATAACATCTTCCTGACAATTCACTGAAATATGCAGAGCCAAATTATGGTTCCTTCCTTCTTCAGGCAAGTCATCATCACAGAAAATTATATTGTTGCACGATGTGATATTAGCCATGATACTATCAAACTGATCAACAGTCACATCATGGTCAACATAAGCTTGATCAAGAATCTTCTGCAAAGACTGCCTATGAGCCTCAGAGCACATCAAGAGTGATAAAACTGATATCTTCGACGGAGTATGCAAAAACTGCTCAGTAACATTGTACTCGCTCTTCTTTATCAATTTCAACACCTCATCTTCACTATCACTGAATTGGCCTGATCGGGCAACAACATCCATAATATGTTTACTCGCACTTGTATCTTCACCTCTCTTCGGAGGATCCGAAGCATAAACCCTACCACTTCGAGTAACCTTTGTCACATTAGCAATGCTAACCACAGACTTTGGAGAAGGAATAAGAACTTCCTTACCATTTTCTATCATCGTAGCATTATATCGATACGAAACGGCTTTATTAGACTCATATGGCATTGGACCAGGAAAATTGATCACCAATGGAGTAACAACATATTTGCGGCTATCAAAAGAAATAACCACCTTCTCAGGAATAACCTTCTCAAGAATATTGAACTGAGGCACAATAACATTCACTTCATTTTCATACCTATCTCTTTTTGCTGTTACTTCAATCAACTTATCATCCATCATCTTTTGAATGTCTCTCTTAACAATCACGCAACCACGAGGGTTCATCGAGCAAATGCAACAACCAGCATAATCGTGATCAATATCATGATATTCACTTAAGAAAGAATGCATTTCAACCAAGGACCTTCGAATACGACGGACCTCATAAATCTTGAATAAACCAGGACAACCATCAACCATATTCACAAACGTATTACCATGCTTCGGAAGCGGATTTGTCTTCACATTTGGAATAACATCATTGAAGGACAAAACATTGCTCCTTATCAATTTCTGTACTTCAAACTTCAATGGATAACAGATCTCAACATCGTACCCCGGGGCACCTTGATGAAAAGCACAGTGAGCCTCTGGTTTATACCACCATGGGATAAACTCTGGAACTGGAGGTGGAGAACGTGTTTGCACAAGATTCTTTGCAATCAGAGATGGAAGCAAATCCGCATACAACATCGGAATGGGATCAAAACTCGGCTTAGCACGAACCTGTTGATTACCGCCTTGTTGCACCGAAGGCTGTTAATAACGTGACTGATACTTTGGAGCGACTGGTATAGTTGGAGTTACATTAATCATCGGAGTTACAGAAGCTACATGCTGCTGATGACGATTCTCACGACCACGAGGTCTTCTGTAACTTTCACGAGACACATCATTAGTCTCACCTTCTTTATTTTTACCAAAGTTAAATCTCCTAGAGCTCGAGCCATTACTATTCTCTTGGCTCAACCGTACCTCACATACACCTTCTTCTAATCGCATCCCCATACTCACCATTTCAGTGAAATCAGAAGGAGCACTTGCTATCATCTTCTCATAGTAGAAAGAACCTAAAGTCTTCAAAAAGGTCTTCGTCATTTCTTTCTCTTCTAGAGGAGGAACAATCTGAGTTGCTAGCTCGCGCCATCTCTACACGTACTCTTTGAAAATCTCTTTGTCCTTCTGGGACATAACACGGAGCTGATCTCTGTCTGGTGCCATATCAACATTATACTTGTATTTCTTAACAAAAGCCTCTCCCAAATCATTGAAAGTCTTGTTTTAGCTATTATCCAAACTCATGTACCATCTCATGGCTGCACTAGTCAAACTATCTTGGAAATAATGAATCAACAACTGATCATTGTCTGTCTGAGCAAACATCTTTCTAGCATACATAGTCAAATGACTCAGAGGACAAGTGTTTCCCTTATACTTCTCGAACTCAGGCAACCTGAACTTGTACGAAACCTTGACATTAGGAACCAGACAGAAATCATAGGCATATTTTCCGAACAAATCCTTACGCTTCAAGGCTCTCATCTCCTTCTGTATCTCAATAAAGCGACCTTGAAAATCATCAAGTCTTTCAATTACACCAGCACCTTCACTGGGCTCAGCATGGTAAATCACTTCATCATGGTGCGGAATAGTGTGCATCACAGGCGGTGCAATAGTCATCACTGGCGGAAGAGTATTAAATGCAGTAGTCTCAGGAGGAGGAGGATGATAACCAGCAGGAATGAAATCAACCGACATGCCCCACGGTGTGCTAGAAGGCATGCGATAGCGAGGAGAAAGGACAGTTTTAGCAGGAATTGATGCAGTGACAATCTCAGAGATGACTGTATTATGAACATGGGAATTAGGAGGAGGTGGCTGATTCTGAGAATCCACCAATCTTTCCATTATGGTAGTAACTCTTTCCAAGCTTTCCCTCAGATATGCAACTTCTTCGCGCAACTCGCGATTCTCTTGTTGTAAGGTTTCCGACATCTTCTTCCGATTGGATCGAGTATCAACCTTGTGAGTCAGCTTGACAGAAGAATTAAATGAAGACCAAGAAACAACATAAGATCCCTGGAAAACACTCAAAAAGCAAGACCAATGCGGGCATTATGCATGGTATGTTAGACGCTGTGGCTAGTGATCTAGAGGGGGGGGGGGTGAATGGATCACCTCCTTGTTTACAAGGATTTAAAAGATTTTTCAGAGTTTTCAAAGATTAACGGAAATAACGGTCCCAAATATACAAGCGTCTATTCTGGACCAGCCACTAGAAGATCAGACATGTGATAACGTGCTGGATTTACGATTGAGATGATAAAGAATAAAACACACAAGCTGTAAAACAGTTGAATGCACCTATCACAAAAGCTATTTCCAATGAATCAAAACCGATTGAAAACGTAAATAGAGATAGAGAAGGAATACAATACGCAGAGATTTGGTAAGGAAGTTCCCCACGTTCGTCCTCGCGTGTGGGTACGTCTCCCTCTCAATTTCAAACCGAAATTGAGAACTTTTATATCAATATTGCTGAAATCGTCGATTACAAGGTTGCTATACAAACACCAGAAATCTATACACCTAGATCTTCCTATTGTATCAACCTTCACTTGATCTGAGCCCAATCAAGATTCCCTGCAAGTAATACAAACAATTCACCGGTTCCACGATCTATTTGCGAAATCCCCCGATTTCCAAATCTTACGCTGCGGCTGAATCTGTCTTGTAAACGTGACTAACAAACCCTCGAGAACACGCCCGTTCTTGAAGGAAAACCCAACTGGTTTTTCCTTGAAACCTTCTATCAATCTTCAACTCAGCTGGATCTCCGATCGTACCACTGAACGTTGTCTCATAAATCTTCAATTCACAGAACAACACTCACTTCCTTGTTGATGTTCTTGAATTAAGGTATTTGAGAAGATGATGAAGATGTATTTGATTCTAGGTTTCAATCCTGCTCCACATTGAATTGTCCACACTCCAAAATCCTTTTCTTGATGTGTTCTTCAATGATCTTTCACTCTAAAATTCGTCTGCAATTTCTGTAATCTGTTATTGCACTAAATGAAACACTTAACATATATATGCAGATTCTGTTAGAAGTAAAACAGACAAATGAATCGATTCAAGACACGAATGAATCGATACATAATAGTATTTATACTGTTATGTATCAATACATGTTAGTATGAATCGATACATACTCTACAGATTAATAAAAACAGAGAATTGAACAAGCAATGAATCGATGCATGCTTGTATGTGTCGATTCAAAGAAGAAAATCCAGAACCATTCAAACAGCATGAATCGATACATGATTGTCTCTCCCACCAAAATGAGGCTAAGTCAAATGGGGTACAGACGCGAACGGTCGGCGAAAGGAGGGGAGAACACACAGGGGTGAACTCAGAAGAAAATAGTCGCCAGCTAGGCATTTTTATCCCGAAGGAAAGGTAATGCTGCATAAACCTAAGAAAAGATGGATAAGACGGTTGCGAACCAGAGAAACTGAGAAAGGAGGTTGGTTACAACCTGGGAAGGTATTAGCACCCAGATTGTCCGTCGTACTCGACGGGATCCATGCTTAAAAGATTTGTGTTTTAAAGGGGTAGTGTCAGTGAAATCTGTGTATCAAAGCTGGAAAGAATGCAAGTGTCAATGCAAAAGAAAAGTGAGGTGAAATATGTGAAGTGTCAGTGTAAGAACAAGAGTAAAATGCTCAAGACTATGAGGCTTAAAGGATGAGGCTGAAAGAGGGGGGAATATACAGAGACTTTTGTTCGATAACTGTTAAGTTATGCCTACGTATCCTCTCGTGCAATGAGGAAGTCAGAACACCGTAGTTTGACTCAAAGAGACTGAAGGATAAATTGACTTGTGAACTGCTTACTTGTCTATGCTCAAGTGTATGACCTGTCTGGCTCAGGTGCTAACTGTCTTGCATTAGACGGAAGAAGCGAGTTCTCGTTTGTGAGTGAGTGAGATGAGAAAAGAATCCCGGAGGAGACGATTATTGTTTGTTTTTGTGTTTTCAGTCTTTTATTGCTTTTTGGAGTTTGTCATAAGAAAATGAGTTTAAGCCTAAACCAAGGGTTAGTAAACTCATCACATCTTCCCTCTGATTAGGGGTAATGAGAATACCTTAAGTGTGAAGTAAGCACCTCACACTTAATAACCATGATGTGGGATTAAGATCATTAACCTATTTGTGATTATTTAGATGTTTTTGTTGTTTTTGTTTAGTGCTAAGTAATGAGATTAAGCCATAATCAAGGATTTAATGGACTAATTACACCATCCTAATAGAAGGATAATAGATGAGAGCATTTAAGCTGAGAAAGACTCCTCAACTTAATCCATGATTAGGGATTAACCTCATGACAAAACAAAGCCTTTATTAGGTGGATTTTAGTTAATGATAAGCTGAAGAAATGATTTTCATGGTTTGTAAGACAACTTGAGGGGGACTTGTCCATTAACACTAGGGTTAGTCCTTCTTAACCAGTTAAGGAAGAATTAGAACCCTAATGCAAGGCCCAAGTTACAAGCTTGATGTCTTGATGATTATTAGATGGATTGATTGGAGGATTTAAACACATTAAGGGTCTAACACTTAGGATTAAAATTATACACTCCATCCTAATAGAAGGATGCAGGCATAAGCTTAATCACAAAGCCTTAAAACCTTTAGGGTTTAGTCCTTGATTATGAGGTGAGAAGAGAAGACTCAATGATGACACAAAGGTAAAAGCTAAGTGGGGAACTAATCAAACCCTAATTGTGATCATGCTTGGTTGTTCCTAGGGTTAATGAGGCTTGCAAGAAGATCTTCAGAGAAACCACCAGGAAGGAAGCAGATGAAAGGAGCAAAGAGAAGCAAAACAACTTGCTTCACTTAAGAAGACAAGTTGCTTGAAGAAAGAAAGTAAGAGATGAACATGAATGAGCAAGCTCACTCTAATACACATACAAAATTCAGCAAAGAAAGTATGAAAGAGATGAAAAGAGATTGTGAGAAGTGAAGGCAAATTCACTTCTCAAACAACTTACCACCTGAAATGTTAGCACAAGAAAATGAAATGAAATGAGAATGAGATGCAATGCCATGATGCAAACCAAAACCAGAAGCAAGAACATGATGTTAATGATGCTAAGAAATGATGCAAACACATGACAAGAGATGAGAATGATCATACAAGCATAAAGGATGCAAATGAGGCATGCTTTGAACCATGAAAGTTCATGAAAAGTTTATGAAATGCAATGGACATACAACATGGCAAATGAAAGATGCAATGATCAAACATGATTCTAATATGTCCTAAGATGTATTATGAATCATAAGGATGCACAAAATGTCAAGGCAAATCATTGGATGCAAGCAAGTGAAAGATGGATGCAAAGGAAGGCACAAATTAGGGTTTATGATCAACACACAAAGCAAAATTCCAAAATCAGAAGCAAATGACATGATAAAAAATTGAAAATACAATCAAAGATACCCTAAACCTATACAAGTTCACTTCCCAAAGGAGGGGATCCAACTCTTAACCTAGTGAAAGTTATGAATTTCCTAAGATTGCTAGGGTTTTGGGGTATCTCAACAAGAAAAATGCAAAACAAATTGAAAATGCAAGATCAATTCAAACCAATTTTATCCTATAAACTACATGCTATGGAGGATGCAATGCAAGAATAATCATCATCCAACTCTCAATGGTTAGGCAGAAGGGATTTTTCAAAGTTTGCACAAAAATATTGCCTTAAAATGAATTTAATTCCAATGAAAATGATCAAAAGGCATCAAGAACAAAAAAGAAATTTGGTTTGAGAGTTGGAAAATGTTTCTAAATGTTTCTAAATGCTATGTGAATTTTTTTGGGAATTTTAAATACCTAAATGTATTTTTAATTAATTAATTTTCATTAACTAATTAAAAATAAACATTTAAATGATTTAAAAATAATTTTCAATGCAAAAAATAAAAAATAAAAATATTTGGGTTTTAAAAATTAATGAAAACATTGACAAAAAATTTCATAATTTTTAAATGATTTTTGCTATTTTAAAATAAATGAGGAAAATAAATGAAAAGAAAAGAAATTAAAATGAATAAAAAGGGAGAGTCAACGCAATCAAGGGCCAGCATTCAAACTCAGGGGGGAGGGAAAGACTGCGCGCGCTCATGGACGGTTGAGATTGTTTCTGGGAAATTCAAATTTAAACCTAATTTATTAATCTAATTAATCTGAATTAGGGTTTAATGAAGGACCTGGTTCGTTCATTCGCGCGGGAGTCAATGGAAGTCAACAGAATCCAAGGTCCAAATTCAAAGTTGATTAATTACACAGATTAGGGTTTAATGACCCTCAGGTGGCCGGAGAAGACTTCCGGTCGTCTTCTCCGGCGAGACCTTCAACCTATCTCTCTCAAAACCTCACTAAAACGTGCCAAAATCTCCAGATTCACTCAAACAAACATCCCAAACAAGAATCCAACAACAAAACCTATTTATTTTTCATGAATCATGAAGAACAAGCAAAAATCAATTTCATGGGCAAAGTTTCAGACAGACCATACATCCTCATTTCTACATCATTTTCAAAAATTCAAAGCTCATTACATTCAGGGGAGCATGTAGATCGTTTTAGTAACTTAAAACAAGGTTTCTGGAAAAAATAAATTTCGAAGCTACCTGAGGTGAAGCTTTCGGTTTGGAGCTTTCAGCCTGCCTCCTTGCTTCCAATCACCTCTACTGACCTCCCTCAAGTGTTTGCAAAGCTTGTCTGGAGTTTATTTTGGCTGGTTTGTGAGTTTGAAGAAGTTCTGTTCAGTGAGGGGTGAGAATCGTATTTCTATTTATGGTGGTTTCAGGGACAAGTGAGGGGTGGGAAATGATCAGTGGGTCATTGTGAGTTGAATGGTGAAAGAATTTTCAAGTTTTAGTTGTTGAGCTGAGAGATTCGATAGAAAATGCAAAGGGAGGGATCTTTGTGTATGCTGACTTGTGGGGTGTTTCAGGCTCCAAGATGTTATGAAATGGCTTGCTTGAAGTGTGTTTGTAAAGTCTTGATTGGTCAGAATAGTTGGTGTGGCACTGTGGGATTGGTATGTTTTTTTTTTGCAAAAAGTCAAGTCTAGGTGTAAGAGAGGTATGGGCTATGGCAGTGAAGGTACAAAGCATGGCTTGGCTGCAGCTTGAATCAGGGAGAACCATGGAAATGGATTAGAGGCAATGCAACAAGTGGATTTGGGTTTGTGATAGGTTTTGCAACTTTGTCCAACTTTGGCCCTTTTGAAGTTTCTTGATGCACAAGTCATGAAAATGGGTAATTCTTTGGTGCAATCTGATCTTTAGGCATTGATTTATGTTTGTGCAAAGATTAGAAGTCCATTTGAAGTTACAATTTGCCTTGGCAAAAGGTTTTGCAACTTTGCCTCTTTGGTGCAAAACTTGAAATTATGTGATTTTTCCCAACTTTGACAAGCCATAACTTTTGATCCAAAATGAATTAGGACAAGTTCTTGTACTTTTTGAAAAGGGAATGATCCATTCTAAAAATTTCATGACCAAAGTTTTCTCATTTGAATCATTTTTGAATCAAAAAGAAGGGGTTGAAAAACTTTCCCAAAATGGAAAGTTTCCATTACAAGTCACTTTCCCAAAAAGGCAATTTTGCAAATGGCTTGAAATTCTTCAATTTTGTGAACTTCTAACACCTTCTATGATCAAATAAAAATCATACACACTCAAAATGATGAAGAACATTCCTTGGTTGGGTCACTGGGGGCCTCAGATGCCCTGATTTTGCACTGACTTGCTCAAGAAGTCAACTCTTGATCAGGTGCCTTCCCCATGGAATTTCTTCATGAAAATTGATATGCATGATCCCTATACCATATAGAGACCAATAGAAACAAGAATGAACAAAAAATTTGGAGTTATGGCCTCTGAAACCAAAACCCTAATTCTAGGTCATCTGTGCAGTTAAACCTGGCTCTGCTTCCATGCCTTTCCTCAGTTCTTGTGATTTTTGACTTTCTTGACTTTGTGAGGATGTAATATGATGCTTGAACATACATGGACCCCTTTTAAGTGATTGATGACCTTTGGAGTGGCTCAAATGGCTCAGGGATAGCTCAGGTCACAAACCCTAGATGCAGATGACTTAAGAACAATGCAGTGAAGCAAAAATGCAATATGAGATGCTATGATTGAACTTATGCATATGAAGAGATCACAAGCCATGGTGTGAAATGAGTGAGGGAAAATTTGGGGTGTTTACAGCTGCCCCTATTCAAACATGAGTTAGCTGTGCAGGATGTAAGCGACGGCTTAACAGGCAAACAAGATAACTTGTGGTTGAATACCAACGGACAGTCCAAAATTTGCACTCACAGAATGAAGAGGAAAAGGGATATAGATTGTGAAAGAAAATAAAGTATATATAAAGTGCGAGCGACGGAAGACGACCGTCGAGCAGAGGACGACTGCTGGAGAAAGAGCAATGACGGGGACGACCGACATGCTGGGGATATTATGATGGGGACGACCATCAAGTAAGGATATAAGACTCTCTGGGGATTCAAGATTAACGATGGGGACGGCCATCGGGTTGAGGAAATAAATGGAACAGATGATGATGTACGGTCATCAAAGGTGAAGGACGATCACCTAGCAGGGGACGACTGCTCTGTTGGGGATAAGATGAGGGACGGTCATCTAAGGTGAAGGACGATCACCTGGCAAGGTACAGTTGCCAAAAATATCACAACATAGGACGAATGCCGGATAGAAAAGAGTCGATGATGGGGACGGCCATCGGATAAGCATGATGAAGGACGATCATCAAGAGGTGAAGGACGATCACCTAGCAGGGTACGACTGCTCTCAGGGTTTATCATGACATAGGACGAATGTCAGATAAGAAGATCAACGATGGGGACGACCATCGGATAAAATGATGAAGGACGATCATCAAGAGGTGAAGGACGATCACCTAGCAGAGGACGACTGCTAAAAATATCACGACATAGGACGAATGTCGGATAAGAAGGGGTTCTAATGAATAGAGACTCCACTGGGAATGATGAAGGACGATCATAAAAAAGGTGAAGGACGATCACCTGGCAGGGTACGGCTGCCGCAAAGGTATCATGACATAGGACGAATGTCAGATAGAAAGGAAATAGTTCAACAAGTTTTGTTGGGGGACTTTGCTTGGGAATAGTAAACACGGACAAGTGTTTACATCCAAGAAATGAAAGGTATAAGTGTTTGGGCATTGTGTATAGATTAAAGATGCGGACGAGCATCCTTAAGACTATGATACGGACGAGTATCGGGTAGAAACAAACATTGACACATGCTCAGAGACGATGATACGGACGAGTATTAACTGGTTAACAAAGAAAACAGACGAGTGTCGGATCTAAGGGGACTCTTATGGGGAATAATAGACACAGACGAGTGTCTAAATTCTAAAAAGAGGTAACAATATCTGATATTGCGTATGGATTAAAGATGCGAACGAGCATCCTTAAGACTATGATACAGATGAGTATCAGGTAGAAACAAACGATTGACGCATGTTCTGAGATGATGATACAGACGAGTACTAACTGGTTAACAAAGAACACGGGCGAGTTTCGAATCTAAGAAAGATAAGTGGTGTAAAAAAGTATGAGTAACAAGTATGTGCAAGACACGGACGAGTGTCTATCTTGCTGGGGAAAGTGACACGGACGAGTGTCAAAAAGAGAAAAGTGTAATATAAACAAATGTATGTGTACCAAGGAAGTTGTGTATAAGTATCTGTGAGTGCAAAGGGTGCGCTTTGGCTTTCTACTGGGGATATGACATGGACAGGTGTCAGGAAGTATCTGTATCTTTAGGGAAAGTGCCTTGGCTCTCTGCCGGGGAATTTGGGAAATTCTGTACATCACTGATGGATTATCAGTATTTACAAGTGTTTGACTCGGAACATGGCTTATGATTATGCAATATGTTTGATTTTTGCCGTAATGCTCCGTATTAGACGGAATGCTACGCTCTATGGGGAAAATATGATGCGAATGCTATGATTATGCAAAGATACCGATCCGGGGTCCGGATCCCGTTGCTGTGAAGATCTCTGGCTGATCTGTTTGAAGTGAACATCCCAGCTGGGGATGAGATCATTGGTAGATCTGTCATGTATGACTCTGCATGGGGGGGTAAGTCACTGATAGACCCGTCTTGGTAATGAGGGACCCAGCTGGGGTTTGTAGAAGCTTTCTTCACTCTGTTGTGGTTTCTTCGTGCGTTGCTCTTCCTGGTAGAGGTTGACACTCTGTGGGGAGATGGTTCCCTGGGTTTTGTACTTGGCTGAGGAGGAATAATAAACGGTAACTCAGCTGGGGAGAAAGCACCTCCGGTGCTAATTGGGAGATAGACAGAGTATATAATGTTTTGCCAGCTTGCTGGGGTGAAGCTTTCATGCCCCATGTCGCGCTTTGAATACCTGCAATCAAAGAAACGCACAAGTACCCCGAGGTATCCCCTACTGAATTCCATCATAAGAGTTTAGACACTCCCGGGAGTAAGTATACTTCCTGTAAGCATGTAGTTTGTCACTCCCACCAAATGACGCCCGGGTCAGAAGGGGTACAGACGCGAACGGTCGGCGAAAGGAGAATGAAATGAATAGAGTGAACTCAAGAGAAAGAAAGAGTCGCCAGCTAGGAATTTTTATCCCGGGGGAAAGGTAATGCTGCATAAACCTAAGGAAGATATGGATAAGACGATCGCGAACCAGAGAGACTGAGAAAGGGGGTTGGTTACAACCTGGGAAGGTATTAGCACCCAGATTGTCCGTCGTACACGACGGGATCCACGCTTAAAAGATTTGTGTTTTAAAGGGGTAGTGTCAGTGCAATTTGTATATAAAGAGCTGGAAAAGGATGTACGGGTGTCAGTGTAAAAGAAGTGTGAAGTGTAGTATGTACAGTGTCAGTGCAAGAACAAGAGTATAATGCTCAAGACTATGAGGCTTAAAGAGTGATGCTGGAAAAGGGGGAATATACAGAGACTTTTGTTCGATAACTGTTAAGTTATGCCTACGTATCCTCTTGTGCAATGAGGAAGTCAGAACACCGTAGTTCGACCCAAAGAGACTGAAAGGTAAATTGACTTTTGAACTGCTTACTTGTCTATGCTCAAGTGTATGACCTGTCTGGCTCAGGTGCAAACTGTCTTGCATTGGACGGAAGAAGCAAGTTCTCGGTTGTGAGTGAATGAGATGAGAGAAGAATCCCGGAGGAAACGATTATTGTTTGTTTTTGTATTTTCAATTTTTTATTGCTTTTGGATTTTTCATAAGTTAATGAGCTTAAGCCTAAACCAATGGATTTAGTAAACTCATCACATCTTCCCTCTGATTAGGGGTAATGAGAATACCTTAAGTGTGAAATCAGCATCTCACACTTAATCACCATGGTGTAGGATTAAGATCATTAACCTACTTGTGATTATTTAGATGTTTTTGTTGTTTTTGTTTAGTGTTAATTAATGAGATTAAGCCATAATCAATGATTAAACAGACTCATTACACCATCCTAATAGAAGGATAATAGATGAGAATGTTTAAGCTGAGGAAGACTCCTCAACTTAATCCATGATTAGGGATTAACCTCATGACAAAACAAAGCCTTTATTAGATGGATTTTAGTTAATGATAAGATGAATAAGTGAGTTTTATGGTTTGTAAGACAACTTGAGGGGGACTTGTCCATTAACACTAGGGTCAGTCCTTCTTAACCAGTTAAGGAAGAATTAGAACCCTAATGCAAGGACCAAGTTACAAGCTTGATGTCTTAGTGATTATTAGGTGGATTGATTAAAGGATTTAAACACATTAAGGGTTTAACACTTAGGATTAAAGTTATACACTCCATCCTAATAGAAGGATGCAGGCATAAGTAACTTGCTTCATTTAAGAAGATAAGTCACTTGAAGAAAGAAAGTAAGATGAAGAAGAAAGAGCAAGCTCAATCTCAAGCACAAGACAAAATGCAGCAATGATGCATAAGAGAGATGAAAAGAGATTGTGAGAAGTGAAGGCAAATTCACTTCTCAAAATAACTTACCACCTGAAAAGTTAGTGAAAGGAATGAAATGCAATGCAAATGAGATGAAATGGCATGATGCAAACCAAAACCAGAAGCATGAGTATGATGTTAATGATGCTAAGAGATGATGCAAACATGAGGCAAGGCATTAGAATGATCATTCAAACATATGGATGCAAAAGAAGCATGCTTGGGACCATGAATGTTCATGAAAAATTATGAAATGCAAATGACATACAATATGGCAAATGAAAGATACAATGATCACACATGATTCTAACATGTCCTAAGATGTATTATGAATCAAATGGATGCACAAAATGTCATGGCAAGTCATGGTATGCAAGCAAATGAGAAATGGATGCAAAGGAAGGCCCAAATTAGGGTTTATGATCAATGCACAAAACAAAATTCAAAACCAGAAGCAAACTTCATGATAAAAATTTGAAAAGGCATTCAAAGGAACCTTAAACCTATACAAACTCACTGCCCAAAGGAGGGGTTCTAACTCTTAACCTAATGAGGGTTATGAATTTTCTAAGATTGCTAGGGTTTTAAGGTACCTTATCAAGAAAAGTGCAAAACAAATTGAAAATGCAAGATCAAATCATGCCAATTTAATCCTACAAACTACATGCTATACAAGATGCAATTCAAAAAGAATCATTGTCCAACTCTTAATGGCTAGGCAGAAATGAATTTTTGAAGTTTGAATCAAAATAATGCCTTGAAATGGATTTAATTCAAAAGAAAATAATCAAAAGGGATCAAGAACAAAAAAAAATTTGGTTTGAGAGTTGGACAATGTTTCTAAATGTCTTTAAATGTTTCATGAATTTTTTTGTGATTTTTAAATACCTAAAAGCATTTTTAATTAATTAATTCTCATTAATCAATTAAAAATAAACTTTTAAATGATTTAAAAATAATTTTTGATGCAAAAAATAAAAATGAAAATATTTTTGTGTTCTGAAAAATAACGAAAATCTTGACAAAATTTTTCATAATTTTCATAATTTTTTGCTATTTTAAAATAAATGAGGAAAAGAAAATGAAATTAAATGAAATAAAAATAGAATTAAATGAAAGTATGCGTAATCAAGGGCCAGCATTCAAACTCAGGAGGGAGGGAAAGACTGCGCGCCAGATCCTGTGGCTAGGATTCAAACTGAGCTAATTTCCATTTTAAATTAATTAAACTGAATTAAATTAAGTTAATGAGGATTAGGGTTTCTAAGGATGCATCCTGTCCATTCAAACACGCGCGGGTCAACCCTGGTCAAGCCATCCTACGTTCCACATTCAAACTCACATTAATGACACAGATTAACCCTAATCAACTTCAGGTGGCCGGAGAAGACTTCCGGTCGTCTTCTCCGGCGAGACCTCTGACCTAACTCTCTCAAAACTTCACTAAATCATGCCAAAACCTCCAGATCAACTCAACTAAACATCCTAAAAAACAATCCAGCCACAAAATCCATTTCTTTTTCGTGAATCATGAAGAACAAACAAAAATCAAATTTACGGGCAAAGTTTCAGTCAAGCCATACATCCTCAAAACTCAATCATTTTCAAAAGCAAAAGGTTCAGTGTATTCAGGGAAGCATGTAGATCATTTTAGAAACAAGAAATAAGGGTTCTGGAAAAATGAATTTCCATGGCTACCTGAATCGAAGCTTTGATTTCTGGAACTTTCTGGCTGGCCCTTTGATCCAAAACGCCTCTAATGGACCTCCTGAGAAGCTTGCAATACTTGGTTGGAGTTTAAAATGGTTGGTTTGAGAGATTGCTTGGATTCTGTTCAAAGAGGGGCAGAAATCGTATTTTGTTTATGTGAGGTTCTGGGCTGTTTCAATGGTTGGTTTGTGATCAGTGAGTCATGTTGAGATCAATGGTGAAGTTTGTTTATGTGTTTGAAGCTTGTGTGATGAGTTTCGAATGGTTTTGCATATGAGGTGAAAAAATGAGAATGCTGTCTTCTTGGAGCTTTCAGGCTTGTGTCTTATGTGGTTTGGCTTCCTTTTGCTTTGTATAAACAAATGGGATTGGCTCAGAAAGTGGTTGTGGCATAATGTGATTGGTATGGGCAAGTTGCCAAAATGTCAAACTTTGTGTAAGAGAGGTATGGGCTCATGGCTAGCCAAGGACAAGAGGGTTGTCCTGCGCAGCAAGAAGTGTGGAGAGCCCTTGGATCAATTCTGAAGTCAGCAAGCAAGTGGATTAGGGTTTGAGTGAGGTTTTGCAACTTGCTTCATCTTTGGCCCTTTTGAAATTTCTTATTTCACAAGTCATGGAAATGAGTGATCCTTTGATGCAATCTGACTTTTAGGTCTTGGTTCATGTTTGTATGAAGATTAGAAGCCCATTTGGTAGCACAATTTGCCTTGGCAAGTGATTTTGCAACTTTGCCTCTTTGGTGGAAAACTTGAAATTATGTGATTTTGGCCAACTTTGACAAGCCATAACTTTTGATCCAAAATGAATTAGAACAAGTTCTTGTACTTTTTGAAAAGGGAATGATCCATTCTACAACTTTCATGACCAAATTTTTCCCATTTGAAGCTTTTTTGAATCAATAAGTAAGGGTTGAAAAAGTTTCCCAAAATGGCAATTTTCCATTACAAGTCATTTTCCCAAAAAGTCAACTTTGCAAATGGCTTGAGATTATTCAATTTTGTGAACTTCCCACATCTTCTATGATCAAATAAAGATCATACACAATCAAAATGATGAAGAACACCCTTTGGTTGGGTCATTGGGGGCCTCAGATGCCCTGATTTTGCACTGACTTGCTCAAAAAGTCAACTCTTGATCAGATGACTTCCCCATTGAATTTCTTCATGAAAATTGATATGCATGATCCCTATAACATATAGAGACCAATAGAAACAATAATGACCAAAAAATTTGGAGTTATGGCCTTTGAAACCAAAACCCTAATTTTAGGTCATCTGTGCAGTCAAACCTGGCTCTGCTTCCATGCCAATCTCAATTCTTGTGATTCTTTGACATTATTGACTTTGAGAGGATATAATATGATGCTTGAACATACATGGACCCCCTTGAAGTGATTGATGACCTTTGGAGTGGCTCAAAAAGCTCTTGGATTGCTCAGATCACAAACCCTAGATGCAGATGACTTAGAAGCAATGCAGTGTACTAAAAATGTGGTATGAGATGCTATGATTGAACTTATGCATATGAAGAGATCACAAGCCATGGTGTGAATGAGTGAGGGAAAATTTGGGGTGTTTACATAGTTTCAGAAAAACACATCTGTATTTATGCGATCAACAAATTAACGACATCGGACATTTTTGCAAATAAAGGAGTACGAGACAGCATGTGACTGAAAATCTGATTTTATTAATTCAAGTGTCCTGAATTGGAAAGATACAATCATATAAACAAATCCCCTGAAATGAGGATATTGTTACAAATTGAGAAACAAAAAGATGTTGGCAATGTTGATGACGCTTCAAGGAGCTTCCCTTTTGCTATGACTCGTATGACTTTTGACGTTCTTCTTATCCTGCTTTCTGAAGAAAGTCGATTCCGAACGAAGCTTGAACCTTTCGGAGCTTACCATGTTGTAAGTGACACAGATGAATTCAGAATACAGTTGTTCGCTTATTCCCTTATTTTGCGTGGATCGCCCTTTCGGGTTTTCAATCCACCGGGATACCCATTTTTGCCTGAGTTATCCAATGCGGCTTTTCAACTCAGCGGGTGTACATTTTTTTTGTTTATTTTCCCTTATTTTTGCCCGAGTCTTTTATTCTGTTTCTGACTCACCGGGATGCCCTATTTTTGCCTGGACTTACATTCTGTTTTTATGTCCAGCGGGTCATTTTATGCAAAGTATTTTTTTAACTGCGTCTGAATTCACAGGGGACGGGAAGTCTTCACCATCCATAGTACTGAGCATCAGTGCCCCACCGGAGAAAACTTTCTTTACTATGAACGACCCTTCATAGTTCGGAGTCCACTTGCCCCTGTGGTCTGTATGAGGAGGGAGGAGTCTTTTCAACACAAGATCTCCTACTTGGTACTCTCGGAGCCTGACTTTCTGATCGAAGGCTTTCTTCATTCTTTTCTGATACAACTGCCCATGACAGATTGCAGCCAATCTCTTCTCTTCAATCAGATTCAGTTGTTCGTATCGGGACCGGACCCACTCTGCTTCGTTCAGCTTAACATCCATTAGTACTCGCAAGGAGGGTAATTCAACTTCAACAGGTAAGACTGCTTCCATACCATACACAAGATGATACGGTGTTGCCCCAGTGGATGTTCTGATTGACGTTCGGTACCTGTGCAAGGCAAACGGTAGCATTTCATGCCAGTCTTTATAGGTAACCACCATCTTCTGCACAATCTTCTTGATATTTTTGTTAGCTGCCTCAACAGCGCCATTCATCTTTGGCCTGTAAGGAGAAGAATTGTGGTGTTGGATCTTGAAGTCCCGACACAGTTCTGCCATCATTTTGTTGTTTAAGTTGGAACCATTATCAGTAATGATTCGCTCGGGTACTCCATATCGACAGATGATGTCTCTCTTTAGAAATCGGGCTACCACTTGTCTTGTAACATTTGCATATGAAGCTGCTTCGACCCACTTGGTAAAATAGTCAATGGCTACCAGGATGAATCTGTGGCCATTTGAAGCAGTCGGCTCAATCTTGCCAATCATATCAATGCCCCACATGGCAAAGGGCCAGGGTGAAGACATCACATTCAGAGGATTTGGAGGCACATGCACTTTATCCGCATAAATCTGGCATTTATGGCATTTTCTAGCATAGGCACAACAGTCTGCATCCATTGTGATCCAGTAATAGCCTGATCTTAGCAACTTTTTAGCCATTGCATGCCCTCCTGCATGGGTACCAAAGGATCCTTCGTGCTCCTCGTGCATTAACAAGTCTGCTTCTGTTCTATCAACGCATCTGAGGAGTACTATATCAAAGTTTCTCTTGTACAGGGAACCATCAGTATTCAGGAAGAAACTACCAGTTAGCCTTCTCAATGTCTTCTTGTCATTGGAAGATGCCCCAGGTGGGTATGTTTGATCATCCAAGAAGCATTTGATATCATGGAACCAAGGCTTATCATCTTTGACAATATCTGCTGCAAATACATATGCTGGTCTGTCAAGTCTGGACACTGAAATCCGAGGTACAAAGTTGGCAGCTTGAACTTTGATCATAGATGAAATGGTAGCCAGAGCATCTGCAAACTGATTCTCGTCCCGAGGGATATACTCAAGCTTGACCGTTGTGAAGAAAGTCAATAACCTTCTTGTATAGTCCCGGTAAGGTATCAGATGATCTTGGTGTGTGTACCATTTGCCGTTGGTTTGATTGATTACCAGAGCTGAATCTCCGAACACAGTCAAAGTCTTGATCCTGAGGTCGATGGCTTCCTCAAGACCCATAATACAAGCTTCGTATTCAGCTTCGTTGTTAGTGCAGTTAAAGGTGAGTTTTGCCGAGAAAGGCATGTGAACTCCCTTAGGTGTAATGAGTACTGCACCAACACCACGACCGTTCATATTAACAGCCCCATCAAACATCATAGTCCATTCTTCTTCCGGGTCAGGCCCTTCAGTGTGAACAGGCTCTTCATGATCTTTTGCTTTTATGAACATGATGTCTTCATCAGGGAAGTCAAATCTCACAGGCTGGTAATCATCAATGGGTTGCTCAGCAAGATAATCAGACAATACACTGCCTTTGATGGCTTTCTGAGATGTGTACTGGATGTCATATTCTGTGAGGATCATTTTCCATCTTGCAACCCGTCCGGTAAGTGCTGGCTTCTCAAAAATGTACTTAACTGGGTCCATCTTTGATATCAACAAAGTAGTGTGGGTCAACATATACTGCCTTAGTCGGCGAGCAGCCCACGCTAAAGCACAACAAGTTTTCTCGAGCAGTGAATAACGTTGTTCACAGTCGGTAAACTTTTTGCTTAGGTAGTATATTGCATACTCTTTTTGACCAGACTCGTCATGTTGGCCCAGCACACACCCCATTGACTCTTATAATACTGTCAAGTACATTATCAGAGGTCTTCCTTCAACTGGAGGCATAAGGATTGGAGGCTCTTGTAAGTATTCCTTGATTTTGTCAAAAGCCCTCTAGCAGTCTTCGTTCCACTTGACCGTTTGTTCTTTTCTTAACAGCTTGAACAAGGGCTCACAGGTTGCTGTAAGGTGAGATATGAACCTTGAAATGTAGTTCAATCTACCTAGAAACCCCCGAACTTCTTTTTTAGTCTTCGGTGCAGGCATTTCTTGAATGGCTTTAACTTTGTCAGGGTCAACTTCAATCCCTTTCTCACTCACAATAAATCCCAGCAGCTTACCGGATCGTACCCCGAATGTGCATTTGTTGGGGTTTAACTTCAATTGGTACTTCCTCAGACGCTTGAATAACTTCAACAGATTTACCAGGTGGTCTTCTTCTGTGAGGGACTTGGCAATCATGTCATCCACATAACATTCAATTTCTTTATGGATCATGTCGTGGAATAATGTTACCATAGCCCGTTGATAAGTTACACCAGCATTCTTCAGTCCGAATGGCATCACCTTATAACAGAACGTGCCCCAAGGTGTGATAAAAGTTGTCTTCTCCATGTCTTCAGGTGACATCTTGATCTGATTGTATCCTGAAAATCCATCCATGAAGGAGAACACCGAGAACTGAGCCGTATTATCAACCAATACATCAATGTGAGGTAATGGGAAGTCATCTTTCGGGCTGGCTCTGTTCAGATCCCGGTAGTCCACACACATCCTCACCTTGCCGTCTTTCTTAGGCACAGGTACAATATTAGCAACCCACAGCGGATAGCTAGTTACAGCAAGGAAACCGGCGTCCCACTGTTTTTGTACCTCTTCTTTTATCTTCATTGCCATATCTGGGCGAGTACGGCGCAACTTCTGTTTTACTGGTGGGCAATCTTCTTTTAAAGGCAGCTTGTGCATGACAATATCGGTGTCCAACCCGGGCATATCCTGATAAGACCAAGCAAAGACATCCACATACTCCCGAAGCATATCAATCAGTTGCTCTTTCACTGAATCTTGTAGGCAGGCCCCGATTTTAACCTCTTTCACATTTTCTTCCGTACCAAGATTAACTGTTTCAACCTCCTCCTGATGAGGGGTGATAACCTTCTCCTCTTGCCTTAACAACCTGGCTAGCTCTTCAGGAAGCTCATAATCTTCTTCAACCCCTTCATCAGCTTGATTGATTGGATTGTCAAAGTCATATGAAGTCATAGCAGTGTTGTTGTCGGTGCAGTCTGAAAGGCACTCTCTGCAAGGGTTTAGATTGTTCATTTTAGTGATCAATTTTAATCTTGTTTAGAAAAAAGTGAAATGAAGTTTTCATTTTGGAAAACATTGCCATTTTATTTTTGTACAAAAAGAAAAATGAAAAACAGTGAGCGGAAAAGAAAAAGACTCATTTGCAAAAGATGTCCGATATTCATTGATTGATCTGTTTGCACAAAATTACAAGATGGCCCGATTACAAAATGAGTCTTGTCATCTTGGGCAAGATGCAAGACTTGATGCATGCTTAAAAATACAGGAAATAATAATTACTCTGCAGGAGTAACCCTTATAATTTCCTGGGAAGACTATTTAAGGACTTGGCTCCCCGGGATCCTTGGACGTATCCAGCTCTCCAGGTTGCGGTCGCTTTCCTCCTCGTCTTCCAAGTTGTTCACTGCATCCGGGGTGAGCATTCCCCCGCTGACAAAACTGGGCTTCTTAGCAGCCTCTGATTGATCTTGTTGAGTTGGTCCGTAACCCAACCCAAATCTGTCTTCTTTCTTCTCCACGGGCAGCAACTTGCCCCAGCCCTGGGCAGTACCCTCTTCAACAACCTTCCGGGCTTGCTGATATGACGTTATGGAGGTTCCCAGTACAGCAGATGCTTCATTAATGTTCAGGGCCTCAAACCCCTGGCTCATAGTTTCATGGATCTCTCCATCCATTTCTATGTACTTGTATGTAGCCAGATCGCTAACAAAGATGTCTTCTTCTCCACAGATGGTGATGATCTGGCCTTCCCACTCGAATTTCAGCTTCTGGTGAAGGGTAGACGTAACAGCGCCAGCGGCGTGGATCCAGGGTCTACCCAACAAACAGCTGTAGGCCGGCTGAATGTCCATCACATAGAAGGTAATCTTGAAGGTCTGCGGGCCAATCATCACAGGCAGATCAATCTCCCCAAGCACTGATCTTTTAGAGCCATCAAATGCTCTCACCACCAAATTACTTGGACGCAGTGCCAAGCCATCGTACTCCAGCTTCACTAAGGCTTTCTTAGGTAGAACATTGAGTGAAGACCCAGTGTCCACCAGTACATGGGATAGAACAGCACCCTTGCATTCTAGAGTGATGTGTAAAGCCTTGTTGTGGTTACGCCCCTCAGTTGTTAAGTCAGCATTGGTGAAGCCCAGTCCATGACTGGTGTTGACATTTGCCACCACAGTTTCTAACTGGTTAACAATAATCTCTTCTGGCACGTATGCTGCGTGCAGGACTTTCAATAATGCATTCCGGTGAGCTTCAGAACACATTAACAGTGATAATATGGAGATTTTTGAGGGAGTTTGGTGAAGCTGATCCACCACCTTGTAATCACTTCTCTTTATGATTCTCATAAACTCGTCTACATCTTGTTCAAAAGATGTCTTCTGAGCTTCCTTGACAGCCGACTCTTCAAATATCACACTCTTTCCTTTTGCCTTGGCAGCAGCTTCTGCTTCGACATTAGGTCTTTGTACTTGTGAGGCAAAAAGGCGTCCGCTTCTGGTGAAGCCTCCGCCTCCCCCAACATTATCAATCTGTGGAGAAGGGGTTGAAGAATCCAAAGTGATTTTCACCCCGTTGCAGTAAAGATCAGAACCATAATGCCAAGGTATGACATTACTGCTTTCATATGGAACTGGTCCAGGCACCATGATGGTAACTGGACTGACTGCTGCAGAGGAGGGTACCGTAATGGTGTGCGGATCGTAGTAAATTGTGACCGGTGACCTGGCAGGAGGTGCCACTGTTTGTTGTTGGAAATCGTTGTTTGGAGGAACATCTGATGGATCATAGTAAATGGTGACTGCTGAGACATCTTCATTAATTTCTGTTGGCGTTGTAGAAGATTCTGCCGATAAAAAGGATGCTGATGTTGTAGAAGAAAGGGTGGTTGACATCTGATTTGTTGAAGAGATGGACGGAGCCATTGTTGATGATATTGATGAATTGGTCGGGATGATTGTTGCTGCAGTTGTAGGAGAATCAGGAATTGTTGTCAAGGGAATTGCTGGATTTGTAGGCGCCGTTGTTGTGATCTGAAGTATACCACTTTTGATAAGACCATCTATGCCACTTCTCAAATTATCACACCCATTGAATGCAATGTTGCAATACCCACAACCGAGCTCACACCCGGGGAACATCTGATACTCTAGAAGCTGAGCTTTAATTTCGACCAGAGGTGTCCGAATCTGTCCAACACTGGTGATTAAGAAAGATGGCTTGTCTTCCTCAATGGCATTAATTCTTGGCCCTCCATGATTGGGCATGGGATTCTTGGTGACACTTGGAGGGGGTGCGAAGTTGAGGGCTTTAGAATCCACCAGATCTTGAACTTTCATTTGCAAAGCCCTGCATTTTTCCGTATTATGGCCAGGTGCATTGGAGTGGAAAGCACATCTGGCATTGACATCATAATTTCTTGGAAGATTGGAGGGATCTGGTGGTGCCAACGTCCTTAATTCAACCAAGTTGAGTTTCAGGAGTTGTGGCAGTAAGGCAGCATAAGGCATAGGGATAGGGTCAATCACCCTATTTGCCTGTGATGGTCTTTGTTGAAAGGGTCGTTGTTGTTGATTGCTGTTATTGTTGTTGTAGGTTCTCTGTGGCGGATACGGAACTTGCTGTTGGTAATGTGGTTGTTGTGGTTGTTGATATGCTGGTTGCTGAGGGATCGGAGCTGGAATAGTGACAGCCGCTACTGATCTGTGGACATACTGAGGTCTGCCCCTGCTGGCATGAATGGCATTTGTCTCACCGATTCTTCTAGGTCCCACAAAAGGCTTCCTGGGATTACTGGACGAACTTGCACCATTATCAGAAATTTTGCCCATTTTTAGCAGACTTTCAATTCTTTCACCGGCTATAACTACGTCAGCAAAACTGGTGGAAGAAAAGGTAGTCAGCCTATCAATGTATGTTCCTTGCAGGGTATTCATGAACATGTCGGCCATTTCTCTTTCCGACATGGGTGGCTGAACAGCAGCAGCAAGCTGTCTCCACCTTTGGGCATATTCCCTGAATTTTTCCCTGGAGGATTGAGACATTCCCATCAAGAGGGTCCTGTTAGGAGCCATGTCCAGATTGTATTGATATTGTCTGATGAAGGCTTCAACTAAGTCCTTCCAGCATTTGATAGTAGCTTTGGTCAAGTGTGAATATCATTCCTTGGAAGCCCCGGTCAAACTATCTTCAAAGTAAAACATCCACAGTTTTTCATCCATGGTGTATGCTTTGAGTCTTCCCAGAAATGACTGCAGGTGAGTTCGTGGACAGGATGTTCCATTGTATTTCTCAAAGCACGGGGGTTTGAACTTGTGGGGAATTCTTACCCCATCCACTAACCCCATATCCATTACATCGAAGCCCAAGGAGTTTTGAGACTCCAGAGATCTCAATTTCTCAGCAATTTCATCAAACCTTCTATCATAGACTTCATCTCCAGCTCCCATGACAGTAAATTTCTCCTCTTGGGGGTCTTCTTGTAAGATCCTCCCCCCAGTAGTATTTCCTTGCACATTACCCGGGATGTTGACTTCCGGATCTAGATGAGGTCCAAATACTGGTGGATTAACATGAGACTGTCCCCTCTCATTGTTACTTGTTCCTCCAGTCCCAGGATGAGGTTCCTCGGGGGTTTGTCTTTCTACCAATGCCCTTAGCCTTTCCTGACTTTGGGCCAAGCCAGTCATCACAGTCATGAATTGGGCCATTTGGTTCCTCATCTCCACTCTTTCATTAGCCATCTGGGTTCTGACCTCGGTCAGGTCTTGCTGTACTTGCTCCATTAGAATACCCGGAAGGTTGTTGCGTGTAGGATACCGGTGTGCACGGTTGACAGGGAACACTCTTCTGCGAGCAATATTTCCTGAACCACAGCAGAGTTAGAAACAGACAAAAATAATCACAAAACCTACAAAACAAAACAAAAGTTAGTATGCAATGCGGTATGCTTATTTATTTTCCAAGGTATCCGGCTTGGCTCTTGGTTTTGACCTTTCCAGACCTCGAGGAAGATGCTTTGATGTTGCTTGAGAAAAGAAAACCCAAATGGAAACAAACTATCAAATATATTACAAATGGTAGATCATACATAGTTTGTTTTTTACAACACATGCCCCTGAGGGGTCAAAATACAACATAAAAGAAAAGTACATCAAATGACAACAACAACAAACAAAGGTCAGACATCAAGTCCAAACTCATCCTCCTGAACCTCCTTCAAAAGTGCCTCAGTTACAGGACCAGCCGGATGCTCTGTAATAGTCCTGATAAGAAGGTTTCTGGTGGCAATGGCAGAGGTCAGCTTCTTGTGCCTGTCCTGATCCTTTGACCTCTTCAAACCAGTCTTAAGCTTCAATTCTGAAATCTCCTTCTGGGCTGCCAACAAAGCTTCCTGCTGCTTCTTTTCATTGGCCTCTAACTGCTCAATCCTGGCTTGAGTTCTCTTATCTTCTTGTGTCCGGGCTTCAATGATCCTGACCCACCTAGCCTGACTTTCTTGCAGATAGAGCTCAGTCCTAGCCTTCTGAAGCTTGGCCTCTTTACATGCATTCTTCAATATTTGCTCCCCAGCTCTTGATTTCTTGATGTAGTCCTCTGTTTTCTCAATCTTGGCCAGATGCTCCACCCTAAGCTTCTCCAACCTCTCAATGTCTAGACGACCATCACTCCTCTCCCAGAGGGTCTTCTTCAGAGCTTGAGACAAATTCTCATTCCTTTCCTTCAGCTTCTCAAATTCTTCCAGGCTGACAGTGGCTGCTGGCTGAGCTGTAGATGGTCCTGGTATATCCTCAATGGTGAAGGGCATTCCAGTAATCTGAGCTCTAGCATGATACCAATCATAGTACTGAGCTGAAGTAACATTATTGCACCTTCCAAGAATAGCCATCCCTTTTGTCTGGATGTTGTCCCAAGCCCAGGATGCTTGCCTGACAACAGCTAGATTAGGCTTTATCTCACAATACAGGGTCTCAGCTAAATCTTGCACTCTTGGAGGGTGAACCAAAGCATAGCCCAATTGTCTCTTGAACAACAAAGTATTGTAGTTGATGCAACCCTTCACTCCTACTAGAGGTACATTGGGGTACTGCCCACAGCTAGTGATGATGTCCTTGCCCTTGGTGCTCTGGGTGCACCATCTGATATCATCTGAAGTCAAAGCAATAAGTCTCTTAGCCCAATTTTTCTGTTGGTGAGGATTCAGGAAAGCATCAGTCTTAGGTAAGTGTTTGAGTAGCCAGGTATGAAACAGAGGAGCACAGCATCTCACCAACTTCCCTCTTTGCTTCTAATTTCTTTGGTGAACAGAATAATAGAAATCCCCCAGCAATGTGGGTACTGGGTTCCTCAGAAGGAAAATATGAATGGCATTCTTGCTGATAAACTTAGGCTCATCTGCAAATAGTACAATCCCATATATACTGAGGGCTAACAATGCACAAACTGCCCTCCATTCTCCCAAGGAGGCCTTCAGGATGGCCTGAGAAGTCAGAAAGTCTAAGTGCAAACCAGGGATCCCAGCCTTTGTTGTCATGTTCTGCTCAATCAAGATAGGCTCCAGGTATAGTGCCTTTTCCACTTCTCCATTGCTGGGAGAAGTCATCTTTGGTTTGAAGGGGATACCACCCCTGACAGGTACTCCAATCAATGATGAGAACTCCTCCAGCAGAGGTCCTAACTGAAAGTTCTGGAAAGTGAAGAATCTCAAAGGAGGGTCATAGAACTGTAAGCAGGTGTGGATCATACTCCTCTGAGAAGGGTCCAGGTCCATGACCATATCAAGGATGCCTCCATAATGCTCTCTGAATAATGGGATGTGGTCTGGAGTGATGAGTGCCTGGACCTGCCTGATACCAGTCAACACAGGCTCAAAGAAATGGTATGAAATGTTGCTCTTTCTGGGTGCAGACATGAGTGCTGATGAAGAGCTGAAAAACAAGTGCTGATGAAGATCACTATTGTAGATGAGCCACTGATAGGCTGATGCTGGTGATGATGAAAATAACTGAAGCAAATAACTGATGAACAGAGGTCTATGCTGATGAAGGGGTCAAAACCAAGCCAAATATAATGTGGATACCCTGAAAAACAAATAAACAAATGTTAAATGATGCAATGATGATGCATGCAAATGATATGCAAGGGTTTGTGATCAAGCTGGATCTGATTAACTGCCTTGATAAAAAGTCCATGTATGTTCAAGAAGTCCAGATGGAGTTTTAGAAGTCCAGTAACCAAGGCGGGGGACTCAAATAAAGAGTCACATATCCAGGGTTAATCACAAGAACTGTCCAAAGTGAAGCATTCTTAAACATAACAAGTATCAGGTTATGATGTGGCCAAAGGTACCTGCAAACCTGCAAATAGCCCAACCCCCTCACAGGTAGTGTTATAAAACAAGGATCCTCAGATTTGGATCAGTTATGAGAAGTGTAAACACTTCTAACCCGGAGGTATAGTGTTTACAATAACCATAAAAGATCCTCCTCTAACTCACCTCAGTTTCTGAAGGTCAAAATAAAGGTCATCCAGACTTAGCAGGCTTCCCAGATAGCCCTAGCACTACAGGAAATCTGTAGCACAGAGTTCTCAAGAAGAAACCCACATCTGAACCGTGTTTCATATTCCCGCACCAGACTGAAATGGAATGGGAAAGAACATGAACCACTCTAGCCTAGGTGTCACTCAGGTCCCATGTATAGGACCTTAAACTCTCAATGAAACCCCCACCCATCAAAACAAACCAAATCCAGCAAGAAGACAGTATGACAGTATGATGTATAAAGCTGTAAAGAAAGCAATAAATAACTGTACATAAAGCAGTAAATAAAGCAAATATATAAACACAATTAGCACATAACACCCAAGTAAACACAAATCAAACAAGCGCTAGGAGGAACCCACAAACAAAACCAGAAGCCCTGGTTACAGTATAAGGGTCCCCAGCAGAGTCGCCAAGCTGTCGCTCCCACCAAAATGAGGCTAAGTCAAATGGGGCACAGACATGAACGGTCGGTGAAAGGAGGGGAGAACACACAGGGGTGAACTCAGAAGAAAAGAGTCGCCAGCTAGGCATTTTTATCCCAAAGGAAAGGTAATGCTGCATAAACCTAAGAAAAGATGGATAAGACGGTTGCGAACCAGAGAAACTGAGAAAGGGGGTTAGTTACAACCTGGGAAGGTATTAGCACCCAGATTGTCCGTCGTACTCGACGGGATCCACACTTAAAAGATTTGTGTTTTAAAGGGGTAGTGTCAGTGCAATCTGTGTATCAAAGCTGGAAAGAATGCAAGTGTCAATGCAAAAGAAAAGTGAGGTGAAATATGTGAAGTGTCAGTGTAAGAACAGGAGTAAAATGCTCAAGACTATGAGGCTTAAAGGATGAGTCTGAAAGAGTGGGGAATATACAGAGACTTTTGTTCGATAACTGTTAAGTTATGCCTACGTATCCTCTCGTGCAATGAGGAAGTCAGAACACCGTAGTTCGACTCAAAGAGACTGAAGGATAAATTGAATTGTGAACTGCTTACTTGTCTATGCTCAAGTGTATGACCTGTCTGGCTCAGGTGCTAACTGTCTTGCATTAGACGGAAGAAGCGAGTTCTCGTTTGTGAGTGAGTGAGATGAGAAAAGAATCCCGGAGGAGACGATTATTGTTTGTTTTTGTGTTTTCAGTCTTTTATTGCTTTTTGGAGTTTGTCATAAGAAAATTAGTTTAAGCCTAAACCAAGGGTTAGTAAACTCATCACATCTTCCATCTGATTAGGGGTAATGAGAATACCTTAAGTGTGAAGTAAGCACCTCACACTTAATAACCATGATGTGGGATTAAGATCATTAACCTATTTGTGATTATTTAGATGTTTTTGTTGTTTTTGTTTAGTGCTAAGTAATGAGATTAAGCCATAATCAAGGATTTAATGGACTCATTACACCATCCTAATAGAAGGATAATAGATGAAAGCATTTAAGCTGAGAAAGACTCCTCAACTTAATCCATGATTAGGGATTAACCTCATGACAAAACAAAGCCTTTATTAGGTGGATTTTAGTTAATGATAAGCTGAAGAAATGATTTTCATGGTTTGTAAGACAACTTGAGGGGGACTTGTCCATTAACACTAGGGTTAGTCCTTCTTAACCAGTTAAATAAGAAATAGAACCCTAATGCAAGGCCCAAGTTATAAGCTTGATGTCTTGATGATTATTAGATGGATTGATTGGAGGATTTAAACACATTAAGGGTCTAACACTTAGGATTAAAATTATACACTCCATCCTAATAGAAGGATGCAGGCATAAGCTTAATCACAAAGCCTTAAAACCTTTAGGGTTTAGTCCTTGATTATGAGGTGAGAAGAGAAGACTCAATGATGACACAAAGGTAAAAGCTAAGTGGGGAACTAATCAAACCCTAATTGTGATCATGCTTGGTTGTTCCTAGGGTTAATGAGGCTTGCAAGAAGATCTTCAGAGAAACCACCAGGAAGGAAGCAGATGAAAGGAGCAAAGAGAAGCAAAACAACTTGCTTCACTTAAGAAGACAAGTTGCTTGAAGAAAGAAAGTAAGAGATGAACATGAATGAGCAAGCTCACTCTAATACACATAAAAAATGCAGCAAAGAAAGTATGAAAGAGATGAAAAGAGATTGTGAGAAGTGAAGGCAAATTCACTTCTCAAACAACTTACCACCTGAAATGTTAGCACAAGAAAATGAAATGCAATGAGAATGAGATGCAATGCCATGATGCAAACCAAAACCAGAAGCAAGAACATGATGTTAATGATGCTAAGAAATGATGCAAACACATGACAAGAGATGAGAATGATCATACAAGCATAAAGGATGCAAATGAGGCATGCTTTGAACCATGAAAGTTCATGAAAAGTTTATGAAATGCAATGGACATACAACATGGAAAATGAAAGATGCAATGATCAAACATGATTCTAATATGTCCTAAGATGTATTATGAATCATAAGGATGCACAAAATGTCAAGGCAAATCATTGGATGCAAGCAAGTGAAAGATGGATGCAAAGGAAGGCACAAATTAGGGTTTATGATCAACACACAAAGCAAAATTCCAAAATCAGAAGCAAATGACATGATAAAAAATTGAAAATGCAATCAAAGATACCCTAAACCTATACAAGTTCACTGCCCAAAGGAGGGGATCCAACTCTTAACCTAGTGAAAGTTATGAATTTCCTAAGATTGCTAGGGTTTTGGGGTACCTCAACAAGAAAAATGCAAAACAAATTGAAAATTCAAGATAAATTCAAACCAATTTTATCCTATAAACTACATGCTATGGAGGATGCAATGCAAGAAGAATCATCATCCAACTCTCAATGGTTAGGCAGAAGGGATTTTTCAAAGTTTGCACAAAAATATTGCCTTAAAATGAATTTAATTCCAATTGAAATTCTGTGATCAGGTATGAGATGTCCTAAGAGATGTCCCAACACTTAATAGGACATTTGACAAGTTTAATCAAAACTTAAACAGCAGGAAAAATAAACAACACAGAAGTTTGTTAACCCAGTTCAGTGTATAACCACACCTACATCTGGAGGCTACCAAGCCAGGAGGAAATCCACTATTAGTAATATTAATTCTAGACTTAAACCACCCTGTTTAATCTATCACTTAATACTTACCCAATGCAATTTCTACCTAAGACTCACTTAGATAAGAGTACCCTACTCACTCCCCCTCAATCACCCAGTGATCAAGTTTACAAGTTTACAGAAATTGAAGACATCCTTCAAACAATACAGCTTGATCTTACTTCACAGTTTCAATCAAGTCACAAATGCACTTTTGCTTAAAAGCTCATAAAGTGGTACATAAAAACAACCTGCTATTAAAACACTAGACACCCTATTTAGTCTTCTGAAATTCGTACTCAATTCTATGAGTTTCTGTTGTTTAAATAGGTATCTGAATTTTGGGCTTTCTGTAGAATGATCCAGCCCTACTGTGCAGCAACTGTCACCTTGAATTTAGGGTTTGTTACCTCCTATATTCTAGGTGCATTAGGTCTTCTGTTTTAATCTGAATCTTCAATTTAAAACTCCCTACAGATGCGCCTTGTTCTGTTTTTATCCAGCATTAATTAATCCCAGATAGTTCTCCTTAAATATCTCTGATCTGTTAATCAATAATTAATTCTGGTAGCAGGTCTGAGATGTCTCAACATCTGTTGGGACATCCTGAAAAACTGAACTTAATTTATTCACACAATGTCCCAACATCTGATGAGACATCCTGAAATAAATTCACATACTCTGTTTGATAATGTCCCAACATCTGATAGGACATTCTGAACTGAATTTAACATTTCTTGTTTGGTCAAAAATTCTGCCAATTCTTAAACATCTACAAACTCCCCCTTTGGCTAATTTTTGGCTAACATCTTTTCTGGTTTTCAGAGTGCAGCAGAAGTTCTTTTTATCAGAGTATATCATTACTTTTCTGTTGATTCTTATTTGAGATTACTCCCCCTCAAACAAATATGAGTCCAGTCTTGTTGCAACAGAAATACACACTGATTCAGTTCAGACAGAAACAAACAGATTTCATTCAAAAATTAAACAGCAGTACAAATTTGTTGTTGTTCTCCCCCTTGGTAGACACAAAATTAAGGGCCAAAGAACTATTATCCAGAATTACAAATTATTGCTGTCATTACAAATGCCTCACATACACAGATCACTCAGATTCATCACTCTCAGTAGATTCATCTTTATCAGCTTCACTTTCAGCTTCACTGTCTTCATCAGATGCAGCTGTCTGATCTTCTTCACTTTCCAACCTCTTAATTATTTCCTCCAGCTTCTTCTTTCTAGATTCAAGCTCTTTGCAGGTGCACTTTAGCTCAGCAATTAATTCTTTCTTGGAGATTGGATTCTTAGCAGAGGAGGGACCAGCAGATGTCCCAGCAGGTGTTTCAACATCTGCAGCATGGTGACTGAGAAATAATTTGTAGTGAAAAGCCAGGGGGCTCTCTCTTTTGCATGCTGTATCCTTGTCAGTGAGAATGCCAGGGTATTGATTGAGCACTATCCCACACAGCAATGATGGAAAGGCTATTGGAAGCTTTGTTGCTGAGGAGCTGGCATGCTTCATGGTTTGATCAAAGATGAAAGCTCCAAAGTCCAGATTGGTTTGAGTTCCCACAGCATAGATGAATCTGGCTAGACCAGTTGAGATTGAGGAAGTGTGGTTGGTAGGCACCCAGTTAGCAGTTCCAATTCTGTTCAGCATGGCATACTTTCTGGTAAGCATGCTCACAGAGAGCTTTCCCTTCACAGGCCATGCCTTGACCTGGTTTGCAGTGATCACTTTACAGACTTGATTATCTGTCTTACCTAATTCATTAGGTCCATCTGTTTCTCTTCCCAGATACTCATTGATGATTTGAGGAGAAAACTGTACACATTTACCTCTAACAAAAACTTTTCTAAACTCAGAAGACTTACCATTTGAGCAATCCTCCTGAAGATTCACAATGAACTCTTTAACAAGTAGTTCATAGCAGGGAGAGAGATCTGAGACTGTTTTGAATAGTCCTGCAGCAGAGATGAGGTCTATCAGTTCTGTGCACTCAAGTGCATTGCTGCTTAGTTCTCTTTCCAAGGCAACCCTTCTTTGATACACATATTTCCATCTGTTGACACTGGAGACATGATGGAAGGATATGTTGTCCAAGGGAGCTTCTGGGACAGCAGTTGAAACTCTAGCTTGTGCTGGTTTCTTCTTGGGAGGAGATGTTGGGACATCTGATCCAACATCTGAATCTGATGATGTTGCAGCTTTTCTCTTCTGGGTTTGAACTTTGCTCCATTGTTTTGATGGTCCAAAAGTGGCTTTAGCCTTGCCTTTCTTTGGACTAGCCTTCTTCTTCTCAGGGATTGCTGCTTCAGCTTGCATCTTGCCTTTCCTGGACCTTAGCCTTTTGGCTATGCTGGGTTTAACAGAGGCTATGATCTCTGCATCAGAGTCCTGCTCCAGGTTCACCATTGGATGAGATTGAGCAGTCTCTTCTTCAGCTTGTTGATCAGCAGGGATTTGACCTTCATTTGAGACTTTGGTCTGATCCTCAGAGATTTCTGCATCATTTTCATTTGAGACCTTATTCTGGTCCTCAGTTTGTTCCAATTCAACATCAGATGAGTTCTTTCTCTTATCTTCAGATGTTCCAACATCTGTTGGGACATCTTGTTCTTCTGCAGCTTGAGCTTGTTCTTCTTGAGGTGCAGGCATGGTGTTCAAAGGAACTGAGATCCCACTCACCACTCTTTGTTCAAAGAGAATTTGGTTGACAATCTCCTTGATGGAATCATCAACATATTTGGAGGATTTTGGGGGGATGTTAGCAGGAGAGGGAATGCCTTTAGCTTTGCTTCTGACTTGATCTTTACCTCTCTTTGGAGTTCTTGCCTTTTTAGTGTGAGAAGCGCTTCCCCTGAGTTCGTCCAATGGTGTTGATTGCATTGGTACCACAGAGATGGGAGTGGCATGAACTACATCTTCACGGTTGAGAACTTCCTCAGTAGTTTTAGGGTTTTGAGACATTGTAGAGGAAGATAGATGAACAGCTTTAGGGTTTATGATTTCTGAAGGATTGCTAGTTAATGTGATTCGCTTGTGATAGTATGATGAGAATCTTGATAGCTGCTTATAAGTAGTTACTAAATAAGTAACCGTTACAGTGCAAATGATTAGGGATGGAATTCCCAAGGATCTTGTCCAGACTGGTTTTGCCATCTGGACCTTATGCCATGCAATGTCATATGACATGTTGGCACATCTCATTAACTGCTAAATATCACATAAACAGATTCCAAGTTTGCCCCTTAAGTTCTCAAATTGTGTAGCATCCAATGCTTTGGTAAAGATATCAGCTAAATGCAGATCTGTAGCTACATGCTCCAATGAAATCACCTTTTCTTCTACAAGATCTCTGATGAAATGGTGTCTGATATCAATATGCTTTGTCCTGCTATGTTGGATAGGATTCTTTGATATGTTGATTGCACTTAAGTTGTCACAGTACAATGTCATGACATCCTGTGGGACATTGTACTCAGTGAGCATCTGCTTCATCCAAACCAACTGAGAACAACTGCTACCTGCTGCTATGTATTCAGCTTCAGCTGTAGATAAAGATACACAATTCTGTTTCTTACTGAACCAAGAAATCAGATTGTTTCCTAGAAAGAAGCATCCTCCTGAAGTGCTTTTTCTGTCATCAGCACTTCCTGCCCAATCAGCATCACAGAAGCCAGTGAGAATAGGTTTGCAACCATGAAAGTACAATATGCCATAGTCACAAGTACCATTAACATATTTAAGGATTCTTTTGACTTGATTGAGATGACTGACTTTTGGATCAGCTTGATATCTTGCACAAACTCCTACTGCAAATGCAATGTCTGGTCTGCTAGCAGTCAAGTATAACAAGCTTCCAATCATGCTTCTATATAAACTATGATCTACATTCTCACCCTTCTCATCTTTAGTCAACTTTAGATGTGTAGGAGCAGGAGTTCTTTTATGAGAAGCATTTTCCATTCCAAATTTCTTCACTATGTTCTTGGAGTACTTGCTTTGTGAGATGAACATTGAGTCTTCCATTTGCTTAACTTGCAGACCAAGAAAATAAGTTAATTCACCTACTAGACTCATTTCAAATTCAGCTTCCATCTGCTTGACAAAATGTTTGACCATCTTATCAGACATCCCACCAAACACAATGTCATCAACATATATTTGTGCAATCATGACATTTCCTTCTTCATCTTTAACAAACAGGGTTTTATCAATCCCACCTTTTCTGTATCCTTGCTTGATAAGAAATGTGGTAAGTCTTTCATACCATGCCCTTGGAGCTTGCTTCAGACCATAAAGTGCTTTCTTGAGTTTGTATACATGATTTGGACAGCTTGGATCAACAAATCCTTTAGGCTGTTCTACATATACCTCTTCATTAAGATAACCATTAAGAAAGGCACTTTTCACATCCATTTGAAATAGCTTGAACTTTAAGATACAAGCAATTCCCAACAGTAGTCTTATTGATTCAAGCCTTGCTACTGGTGCAAAGGTTTCATCAAAGTCTACCCCTTCAATTTGAGTGTATCCTTGAGCCACAAGTCTAGCTTTGTTCTTTGTAACAATTCCTTGTTCATTTGACTTGTTCTTGTACACCCATTTTGTACCAATCACATTTATGTCATTAGGTCTAGGAACAAGATTCCACACTTCATTCCTTGTGAATTGACCTAATTCCTCTTGCATAGCACAAATCCAGTATTCATCAGTGAGAGCCTCCTTGATGTTTTTAGGTTCTATTTTGGACACAAAACAAGAACCTGAAATCATTTCTCTTGATCTAGTGCTCACACCTCTGTTGGGATCACCAATTATTAAATCTTTGGGATGATCCTTCTGTATTCTGATGGAGGGAGGTTTACTGGATTCTTCTGTCCTTGTATCAGATTGAGTGCAGTTATATTGATCATCCTTTTCTTCAGCTTCAATCTTGATATCAGCAGATGTTCCAACATCTTCTGGGACATCTGTAGGAGCATCATCAATTATCACATTTATGGACTCCATGATAACCTTGGTTCTAGAATTAAATACTCTGTATGCTCTGCTGTTTGTAGAGTATCCAAGGAAAATCCCTTCATCACTTTTAGGATCCATTTTTCTCCTTTGCTCCCTGTCTGCCAGAATATAGCATTTACTTCCAAATACATGAAAATACTTAACAGTGGGTTTTCTGCCCTTCCAGACTTCATATATTGTGGACAAAGTTCCTTTTCTCAAGGTAACTCTGTTATGGATATAGCAGGCAGTGTTCATGGCTTCAGCCCAGAAATACAGAGGTAACTTTTTAGCATGGATCATAGCTCTTGCTGATTCTTGAATGGTTCTATTCTTCCTTTCAACAATCCCATTCTGTTGAGGAGTGATAGGTGAAGAATACTCATGATTGATTCCTTCTGAAGAGAAGAAATCTAAGAACTTTTGATTCTCAAATTCTTTTCCATGATCACTTCTTATTCTGATCACACAGCTGGATTTTTCCCTTTGCAATCTTTGACATAATTCTTTGAATACATCAAATACATCTGACTTTTCTTTGATGAAGTTTATCCATGTATATCTTGAAAAATCATCAACCACAACATAGGCATACCTCTTACCACCAAGACTTTCAACCTGCATAGGTCCCATAAGATCCATATGTAAAAGTTCCAAAACTTTGGAAGTTGTCAGATGTTGGAGCTTTGGATGGGACATCTTGGTTTGTTTGCCTATTTGACATTCACCACATATTTTGCCATCATCAATCTTCAGTTTGGGAATACCTCTTACAGCATCCATAGATATGATCTTCTTTATGCCTCTGAAATGAAGATGACCTAGCCTTTGGTGCCATAGTTTTACTTCTTCTTCTCTAGCTAGAGAACAAGTTGAAGTGGGACTGAAGTCTAATGGCTCCCACATGTAACAGTTGTCTTTTGACCTTGCACCTTTCATGACAACTTCTTGCTCTTGGTTAGTCACTATGCATTCAGTTTTTGTAAAGTTTACACTGTATCCTTGATCACATAGTTGACTTATACTGATCAGGTTAGCAGTTAACCCTTTAACTAGCAATACATCATCTAGTCTTGGAACATCTTGACAGTCCAAGGTTCCAACTCCTTTGATCTCTCCTTTAGCTCCATCTCCAAAAGTTACATACCTGGATGAATGTGATTTTAAGTTCACTAGCATATTCTTCAACCCAGTCATGTGCCTTGAACATCCACTGTCAAAATACCAGTCTTCTTTAGCTGATACTTTCAGTGATGTATGTGCTATGTATGCAGTACTTTTCTTTGACCAGATGAGTTGAGATTTCTTTTGATGCCTCTGCCCTGTGTGTTGTTCAGCTGATCTCAAAGCTTGATTGTTGATCTGGTTCTTGGGACTGTGGCTTTGATCAGTCTGAATGTCAGCTTTTGGTCTCCAAACCTTCTTGATGACCTCTGTCTTCTGCTTAGGAGGTTGCTGATTTCTTTGATGTCTAAGCACTTTCTTGGTACCTTCTACTTTCTGTTTGGAGGGTTGCTGATACATCTGATTTGGATATCCATGTAGCTTATAACAGTGAGGTTTGATATGTCCAAATCTTCCACAGTGATGGCATCTCCATCTTTGATACTTCTTCTTCATCTTGTTCTTTCCAGAATGTTGAGACATCTGTTGGAACATTATGTTTGTCTTTGTGTTCTGATGTTGAAGCATCTGTTGGGACATCTTGTTTGACTGTGTAATTTTTGAAGTAGCTTTGCTAGAGCTGGCTTCATCTCTGTTATATCCCAGTCCACTTTTGTCCCCAGAATGTTTATTATTGCAGAGAATAGCATCCAGTGTATTTGAGCTGCTGTTCATCATTCTCACAGATTTGGACATATGTTCCAGCTTAGAATTGAGAAGAGTTACTTCACTTTTCAAGGTATCAATGATTTCTTGATCACTTGCTTTCTCCTCTTCTAGTACTTCATTCTGCTTCTTTAGCTTTATGACCTCACTGCATATTTCAGTACTTCTCTTGTACAGATCCTTGAAAGCTTGCTCAAGATCTGCATAAGTAAGCTCTCCACAGCTGGAATCACTATCATATTCACACAGTCCAGCTAAAGCAGTAATGTGCTTAGCTGATTCTTCTTCTGAATCTCCTGAGTCTTCATCAGACCAGGTCACAGAGAGTCCTTTCTTTTGCCTCTTTAAGTAGGTAGGACATTCAAACTTGATGTGTCCATATCCTTCACATTCATGGCATTTGACTCCTTTATCTTGACTGGTCTTTTCAGCATACTTTAATCTTTTGTTAGCATCATAAGGTCTTCTGTTCTCAGAGTTTGTGTTTCTTCCACTAGGTTTGGATTTTCCTTCCATTCCTCTGAGAATCTGTTTGAATTGTCTTCCAATCAAAGCAAGGTTTTCTGATAAGCTTTTATCATTTGTTGGTTCATCATCTTCTTCTTCATCTGTATTTGAAACCAAGGCTATGCTTTTGTTCTTTTTAGCATGTGTGTCATTCATTCCCATTTCAAAAGTTTGAAGGGAACCAATGAGTTCTTCAGCTTTCATGGAGCATATGTCTTGAGCTTCTTCTATTGCTGTGACTTTCATGTCAAATCTTTTTGGCAAAGATCTGAGAATCTTCCTTACAAGCTTTTCATCAGTCATCTTTTCTCCCAAGGCTCCAGAAGTATTGGCTATATCCAAGATGTTCATGTAGAACTCATGAATTGATTCATCTTCCTTCATTCTCAAGTTTTCAAACTTGGTGGTGAGAAGTTGAAGTCTTGACATTTTTACTTTTGATGTTCCTTCATGAGTTGTCTTGAGGGTATCCCACACATCTTTGGCCAGCTCACAATGATGCACCAGTCTGAAAATATTTCTATCAATGCCATTGAATAAAGCATTTAGGGCTTTTGAGTTGCCTAGTTCTGAATCTTCTTCCTCTTTACTCCATTCTTCTTCAGGTTTCAGAACTTTTGATCCATCTTTGGTGTCTTGAACAGGATGTTTCCATCCAACATTTACTGCTCTCCATGCCCTGTTGTCAAGTGATTTTAAGAATGCAATCATTCTTGGCTTCCAGTAGTCATAATTAGATCCATCCAGAATAGGTGGTCTATTTACTGACCCTATATCTCTGTCCATGTTACAGAATTTGTTTTCCCTAGATCTCACCCAGTATAAACAGGCAGGGTGCCTGCTCTGATGCCAATTGAAATTCTGTGATCAGGTATGAGATGTCCTAAGAGATGTCCCAACACTTAATAGGACATTTGACAAGTTTAATCAAAACTTAAACAGCAGGAAAAATAAACAACACAGAAGTTTGTTAACCCAGTTCAGTGTATAACCACACCTACATCTGGAGGCTACCAAGCCAGGAGGAAATCCACTATTAGTAATATTAATTCTAGACTTAAACCACCCTGTTTAATCTATCACTTAATACTTACCCAATGCAATTTCTACCTAAGACTCACTTAGATAAGAGTACCCTACTCACTCCCCCTCAATCACCCAGTGATCAAGTTTACAAGTTTACAGAAATTGAAGACATCCTTCAAACAATACAGCTTGATCTTACTTCACAGTTTCAATCAAGTCACAAATGCACTTTTGCTTAAAAGCTCATAAAGTGGTACATAAAAACAACCTGCTATTAAAACACTAGACACCCTATTTAGTCTTCTGAAATTCGTACTCAATTCTATGAGTTTCTGTTGTTTAAATAGGTATCTGAATTTTGGGCTTTCTGTAGAATGATCCAGCCCTACTGTGCAGCAACTGTCACCTTGAATTTAGGGTTTGTTACCTCCTATATTCTAGGTGCATTAGGTCTTCTGTTTTAATCTGAATCTTCAATTTAAAACTCCCTACAGATGCGCCTTGTTCTGTTTTTATCCAGCATTAATTAATCCCAGATAGTTCTCCTTAAATATCTCTGATCTGTTAATCAATAATTAATTCTGGTAGCAGGTCTGAGATGTCTCAACATCTGTTGGGACATCCTGAAAAACTGAACTTAATTTATTCACACAATGTCCCAACATCTGATGAGACATCCTGAAATAAATTCACATACTCTGTTTGATAATGTCCCAACATCTGATAGGACATTCTGAACTGAATTTAACATTTCTTGTTTGGTCAAAAATTCTGCCAATTCTTAAACATCTACACCAATGAAAATGATCAAAAGGCATCAAGAACAAAAAAGAAATTTGGTTTGAGAGTTGGACAATGTTTCTAAATGTTTCTAAATGCTATGTGAATTTTTTTGGGATTTTTAAATACCTAAATGTATTTTTAATTAATTAATTTTCATTAACTAATTAAAAATAAACATTTAAATGATTTAAAAATAATTTTCAATGCAAAAAAAAAAAACAAAAATCTGGGTTTTAAAAATTAATGAAAACTTTGACAAAAAATTTCATAATTTTTAAATGATTTTTGCTATTTTAAAATAAATGAGGAAAAGAAATGAAAAGAAAAGAAATTAAAATGAATAAAAAGGGAGAGTCAACGCAATCAAGGGCCAGCATTCAAACTCAGGGGGGAGGGAAAGACTGCGCGCGCTCATGGACGGTTGAGATTGTTTCTGGGAAATTCAAATTTAAACCTAATTAATTAATCTAATTAATCTGAATTAGGGTTTAATGAAGGATCTGGTTCGTTCATTCGCGCGGGAGTCAATGGAAGTCAACAGAATCCAAGGTCCAAATTCAAAGTTGATTAATTGCACAGATTAGGGTTTAATGACCCTCAGGTGGCCGGAGAAGACTTCCGGTCGTCTTCTCCGGCGAGACCTTCAACCTATCTCTCTCAATACCTCACTAAAACGTGCCAAAATCTCCAAATTCACTCAAACAAACATCCCAAACAAGAATCCAACAACAAAACCTATTTATTTTTCATGAATCATGAAGAACAAGCAAAAATCAATTTCACGGGCAAAGTTTCAGATAGACCATACATCCTCATTTCTACATCATTTTAAAAAATTCAAAGCTCATTACATTCAGGGGAGCATGTAGATCATTTTAGTAACTTAAAACAAGGTTTCTGGAAAAAAATAAATTTCGAAGCTACCTGAGGTGAAGCTTTCGGTTTGGAGCTTTCAGCCTGCCTCCTTGCTTCCAATCACCTCTACTGACCTCCCTCAAGTGTTTGCAAAGTTTGTCTGGAGTTTATTTTGGCTGGTTTGTGAGTTTGAAGAAGTTCTGTTCAGTGAGGGGTGAGAATCGTATTTCTGTTTATGGTGGTTTCAGGGAAAAGTGAGGGGTGGGAAATGATAAGTGGGTCATTGTGAGTTGAATGGTGAAAGAATTTTCAAGTTTTAGTTGCTGAGCTGAGAGATTCGATAGAAAATGCAAAGGGAGGGATCTTTGTGTATGCTTACTTGTGGGGTGTTTCAGGCTCCAAGATGTTATGAAATGGCTTGCTTGAAGTGTGTTTGTAAAGTCTTGATTGATCAGAATAGTTGGTGTGGCACTGTGGGATTGGTATGGGTTTTTTTGCAAAAAGTCAAGTCTAGGTGTAAGAGAGGTATGGGCTATGGCAGTGAAGGTACAAAGCATGGCTTGGCTGCATTTTTAATCAGGGAGAACCATGGAAATGGATTAGAGGCAATGCAGCAAGTGGATTAGGGTTTGTGATAGGTTTTGCAACTTTGTCCAACTTTGGCCCTTTTGAAGTTTCTTGATGCACAAGTCATGAAAATGGGCAATTCTTGGGTGCAATCTGATATTTAGGCATTGATTTATGTTTGTGCAAAGATTATAAGTCCATTTGAAGTTACAATTTTCCTTGGCAAGAGGTTTTGCAACTTTGCCTCTTTGGTGCAAAACTTGAAATTATGTGATTTTTCCCAACTTTGACAAGCCATAACTTTTGATCCAAAATGAATTAGGACAAGTTCTTGTACTTTTTGAAAAGGGAATGATCCATTCTACAACTTTCATGACCAAAGTTTTCTCATTTGAAGCATTTTTGAATCAAAAAGAAGGGGTTGAAAAACTTTCCCAAAATGGAAAGTTTCCATTACAAGTCACTTTCCCAAAAAGGAAATTTTGCAAATGGCTTGAAATTATTCAATTTTTTGAACTTCTAACACCTTCTATGATCAAATAAAAATCATACACACTCAAAATGATGAAGAACATTCCTTGTTTGGGTCACTGGGGGCCTCAGATGCCCTGATTTTGCACTGACTTGCTCAAGAAGTCAACTCTTGATCAGGTGCCTTCCCCATGGAATTTCTTCATGAAAATTGATATGCATGATCCCTATACCATATAGAGACCAATAGAAACAAGAATGACCAAAAAAATTGGAGTTATGGCCTCAGAAACCAAAACCCTAATTCTAGGTCATCTGTGTAGTTAAACCTGGCTCTGCTTCCATGCCTTTCCTCAGTTCTTGTGATTTTTGACTTTCTTGACTTTGTGAGGATGTAATATGATGCTTGAACATACATGGACCCCTTTGAAGTGATTGATGACCTTTGGAGTGGCTCAAATGGCTCAGGGATAGCTCAGGTCACAAACCCTAGATGCAAATGACTTAAGAACAATGCAGTGAAGCAAAAATGCAATATGAGATGCTATGATTGAACTTATGCATATGAAGAGATCACAAGCCATAGTGTGAAATGAGTGAGGGAAAATTTGGGGTGTTTACAATGATGAGATGAATCGATTCATTTTGCGAATTTCCAGAATCATTTTAACAGCATGAATCGATGCATGATGGAATGAATCGATTCATTTTGCGTATTTTCAGAAAAACAAAGACATTATTAAAAATGAGACAAACGATCTAAAGGCACGCATTTTGTGTTAATATGAAGCATATGGTGAAAACACAAACACTTAAAATTTATAATCATTCAAAACTAGAGTTGCTCACAAACTCCCCCTTTTTGATGATGACAAAATTTTTGAAGTGTGAGAATTACTCCCCCTGAGTTTGTGCCTGTAATTTTTCACACTTGCCTTGCCTTTCTCCCCCTTTGTCAACATCAAGAAAGAATGCATAGGTGAAGAAACAGAATCAGCAATACCAGGATATATAAGCATAGTTCACTCACAAAGAATGAAACATAAAGGGCAAACAATTTATACAAAAGCAAGTAATCATAGGCAGTGAAATTGTCAAATAGAGTTGCGAATTATAGAAACAAACCAAACCATAAAATTTTTAAACATAAAAGAAACAAAGAAACTTAAGCAAGAAACAATGATGATATGCAAAATGAAATGCAGCTTCAGTGAGGAAAATGGCCACCACAAGACTCCGCATCATCTCGATCGGGGTCTCGGAAACTTGGAGGAGGAGGTGGAGGATGCATTTCATCAGGATTTTGCCCCATGAAGGCGTAACGCCTGAACCGTCTCTGAACCTCTGTGCTTTGAAATCTTTCCATTATCCCCGGATGCGAGCGACAATCATCCATAAATCCAGACATCTCATTATAGAAAACTTGATGCCACTTAACCAATTCGGTATGCCATGAATGTTGATTATGATACATTCGAGTATGCTCATCATGCCATTCTCGGTGCTCTTTATGCCATTCCGTTTGCTGGACATGCCACACACGGGCTTCTTCATGCCGGGAATTGTTTGCAATTTCCAACTGCGCAAACATTTGAGTAAGATAGGCCGGAGCAGCAGTAGATGAAGTAGGTGGAGCCAATGAAGGAGTCGGTTCATAGTTTGTAGGAGACCACCTTTGTGGTATCCACTCACCCCAACCGGTGTTGGCATTTGCATCAGGAGGATTTTATGCATCCTCCATGTCTTCATCCCTTTGTTCTTCAACATAAACATGTTCAGAAGGAATATCAAAGTTGTAGATGCGGGTTCGAGTGTTGCGTTCAAAGAAGTAGTAGCAGTGACGCTCGATGTCCCACCGATAACCCATATGAGAGAGAGTGGCATTGTTGAATTCTTGAACACTAAAAGAAGATAATAGAGGCACAGGAGGGAAAACCACTTTCCAAAACTTAAGAATCCGCATAATCTGGGCAGCATATGCAAGAGTGATGTTTTTGGAGCTATTCCGCGTAAGGAAGATACGCTTGACAAAGTAATTGGGCCAGTTTAATGGTATCTTCTTCTGCAGAATATACAATAAATGGATGTCCGGCTTGTCCAATCGAGAGTGCCCACCGAACCTTGGACGCAAGATATATGAAAGAATCCAATGCAGAATTCTTGGAACACTTTTAATCATACCAGAAGTCAGAGGCTCATCATCAGTAAGAGGTCTTTCCAATTTAGAAATGGATGCACAATATTCCTTCAACTTAAACTGTGTTTCAAAGTTCTGATCATGCCACATCTGCAATTCAGGCAACACAGATGGCAGATCGAACACTTTGGTCCAATCATCAGCCTCAAAACGGTAAGTTCTGGTTCCAATCGAACACTTAAACATGTAGCCTTTTCCAGTTTTCACACCAGCATAGAAAGCACGGATAAAGTCTTCATGATACTCATCTTTAGCAGTTAAGAAGGATCCAAGACTTTGTGCGTCTATTAAATCCGCAACTTCTTCTAAACAAAGAGTATGTACATCACTAGTATTGAAAACATGTGGTTTCATAACTAACCTCAGCTTAAAAGAAGCCTCAAATTCTTCAACAATGGTAGGATGAAGAATGGCAGCCCCAGATGGAGGAATTTCAGGAATAGAAGGAGCCTAATGAGAAGACCCAACAGGTTCTTTGCCTTTACGTTTTCCTTTTTCTCTTGGAAGCATGACTCTTGGAGGCATAGTGATGAGATTAGGGTTTGAGAGAAGAGGGGTTTTGGGGCAGTTAGGGTTAGAAACGAAAATGATGCAAATGAGATGATGAGAAAGACATAATGGAGTTTTATAACAGATAGACATGTCATAACAGTTGCTGATGTGTCGATTCATAAAAAATAAACTAAATTTAAAACAGGATGCGTCGATTCATGACTGTATGAATCGATTCATTTCACGAAAATTTTTAAAAATCAGAATGCTATGTATCGATACAAGCCATTATGTATCAATACATACTGTAACCATTTGAACAGAAATTAAGAGAAAATCAACATGAATCGATTCAATAGGGTTGTGATCGATTCATAATGCGAATTTTTTTGAAAGACAAATGGCTATGTATTGATACAAGCCATTATGTATCAATACATACTGTAACTATTTTGATAGAAATTAAAAGAAAATGAACATGTATCGATTCAAGATGGTTGTGATCGATTCATAATGCGAAAATTTTGAAATTCAAGTGGATATGTATCGATACAAGTCACTATGTATCAATACATACTGTAATTATTTTGACAGTGATAAAAGAAATTTTGCAAGAATTGACACAACAATGAATATGCAAAATAAACATTATGCAAAATGCAGAATGAATCATAACATTGTATGGATGCTTAAGAATACTTTACAAACAAAACATCAATGTTCAAACATTCATATGAAAAGAAGTTCATGAAAACGAGAAATCATTGCTCAAACATACATTGATCATACAATATCAACAAAGTGAAGAGAGGAACAATATTACCTCCGTCGTAGTATTCTCATGAGGTACAAGTGAAGACTACATTCAGAACTTAGTAAACACAATGAGATAAATAGAAACTACATCAATCAAACTTAAGACACCAATGCGGAGAGATCAAGAATCCCTAATTCGCGACGAATGTTGAAGAATGGTTCAGTTGCCAAAGGTTTAGTGAAAATGTCAGCAAGTTGATTTTTAGTATCAACATGCTCAAAAACAACATCTCCTTTTTCAACATGATCGCGAAGGAAGTGATGTCTAATCTCAATATGTTTGGTGCGAGAGTGTAAAACAGGATTCTTAGTGAGATTAATGGCACTAGTGTTGTCACACTTAATTGGAATGCGTTTAAGTTCAATGTCAAAATCTTGTAGTTGTTGTCTTAGCCACAAAATTTGAGCACAACAGCTACCGGCTGCAACATACTCAGCCTCTACAGTAGACAAAGCTACGGATACTTGCTTTTTACTATGCCAACTTATTAAAGAATTTGAAAACAGATTACATGTGCCACTAGTGCTTTTCCTATCTGATTTGCAGCCAGCAAAATCAGAATCAGAGTAACCTACTAAGCTGAAATCGCTTCCTTTGGAATACCAAAGCCCATATTTAGGTGTTCCATTAAGATACCTAAATATACGCTTGACTGATTTTAAGTGAGATTCCTTAGGATTTGATTGATATCTTGCACACATACACACACTAAACATGATGTCCGGTCTAGAAGTAGTAAGATACAAGAGAGACCCAATCATACCTCTATACCTTTTGACATCAACACACTTACCATGTTCATCTTTGTCCAAGTTTCCGTTGGTAGGCATGGGAGTGTCAATTGATTTAGAATTATTCATTCCAAAACGCTTGAGCAGCTCTCTACAATATTTTGTTTGACATACTGCTGTACCTTCATCGAGTTGCTTTATTTGGAGGCCTAAGAAGTAGTTCAATTCCCCCATGAGAGTCATCTCAAACTCACCCTGCATAACATTAGAAAATTCTTCGACCAAGTGTATGTTAGTTGAACCAAAAATTATATCGTCTACATAAACTTGAACTAAAAGAATGTGCTTTCCTTTGTGTTTAATGAAGAGTGTATTATCCACTTTACCTCTAGAATATCCATGATCAAGTAGAAATTTGCTAAGTCTTTCGTACCACACACGGGGTGCTTGCTTAAGACCATATAAAGCACGCTTTAATTTGTAAACATGATCTAGATATTCATAATTTTCAAAACCGGGAGGTTGTGAAACATATACTTCTTCATTTATGACACCATTTAAAAACGCACTCTTTACGTCCATTTGGTAAAGCTTGAAATTCATAGAACACGCATACACAAGCAAAAGACGTATAGCTTCAAGGCGAGCCACCGGAGCATAAGTCTCCTCATAATCTATGCCATCCTCTTGGTTATACCCTTGTGCTACCAAGCGTGCCTTGTTTCTAGTTATCACTTCGCTTTCATCAAGTTTATTCCTAAAAACCCATTTAGTACCTATGATGTGATGATCTCGCGGACGAGGGACAAGTTCCCAAACGTCATTTCTTTTAAATTAATTAAGCTCTTCTTGCATGTCCATTAGCCAAAATTCATCAACCAAGGCCTCTTTAGCATTTTTAGGTTCCACTTGTGATACAAAAGCTAAGTGAGAACAAAAGTTACTTATCTTAGAATGAGTCAACACTCCCTTTGAAATATCTCCCAATATATTGTCTATAGGGTGGTCTTTAGAGGATTTCCAAGCTGGTGGAAGGTCCTTCACTTCAGATGTTCCTTCCTCTTTATCTTTTTCATGACTAGTATCTTCCTCCTTCTCAATATCAACCGTTTCAGATTGATCAATTTCCGAAACAGCTTCTTTGAGTATGTCTTCTGTAGATACACCTGCGTCATCAAAAGAGATACCTTTTCCGAAATTTTTTGGGTAAGACTCATCAAAAGAAACATGGATAGATTCTTCAACATAAAGTAAACGCCTATTATACACTCTATATGCTTTACTTGATTGAGAGTATCCAAGAAAAATACCTTCATCAGCTTTGGCATCAAACTTCCCAAGATTTTCTTTACCGTTATTCAAAACAAAACATTTACAACCGAACACATGAAGATGAGACAAGTTTGGCTTTCTACCTTTTAAAATTTCATAAGGGGTTTTATTCAAAATAGGACGAATTAAAATCCTATTCAGAACATAACAAGCTGTGCTAATTGCATCAGCCCAAAAATATTTTAGTAGTCCACCCTCATTGAGCATTGTTCTTGCCAATTCTTCTAAAACTCGATTTTTGCGCTCCACAACACCATTTTGTTGTGGAGTTCGAGGAGCTGAAAAGTTGTGCTCAATGCCATACTTGTCACAATACTTATCAAAGAGATGGTTTTGAAATTCACCTCCATGATCGCTTCGGATTGTAATTATTTTAGAATTCATTTTGTTTTGGGACAGCTTTGCAAAACTTTTAAAAGCAGAAAAAGTTTCATCTTTGCTATGAAGGAATATAGTCCAAGTGAATCTAGAGTAGTCATCAACTATTACGAAACCATAATAGTTTCCACCTAAGCTCTTTGTCCTAGATGGTCCAAAGAGGTCCATATGGAGAAGCTCAAGAGGTCTTGAAGTTGAAATTATATTTTTAGATTTAAATGAGACCCTTGTTTGTTTCCCCATTTGGCAAGCATCACATAGGTGGTCTTTTGAAAATTTTATTTTTGGAAGACCTACTACTAGATCCTTGGATACAACCTTATTAAGCAAATTGAAATTAACATGCGCTAAGCGTCTATGCCAACACCATGAATCATCATTTAGGGCAACTAGACATTTAGTGCTTGTTATAGATACACTCAAAAGATCAAGCATATATATGTTGTTTACTCTTACACCCTTAAACACAACATTTTGTTCGGTATGTTCAATTTTGCAACAAGTTTTTGTGAAAGAAACTTTATAACCTTTGTCGCATAATTGACTTATACTTAACAAATTGTGTTTAAGTCCCTCTACAAGATGGACATCAGAAATAGTAGTGGTAGAGGGGTTACCTACACTACCTTTACCAAGTATATCTCCTTTGTTATTGTCTCCATAAGTAACATACCCCTTCTTCTTTGCTTTGAAGTCAATAAAAAGTGATATGTCACCCGTCATGTGCCTTGAACACCCGCTGTCCAGAAACCATCTTCTTTCCACGGATGCAAGACACCCATCCTACAATATCAAAAGAGAGAGGTAGGTACCCAATTTTTATTGGGTCCAAGTGGGTAAGTTGTAACATGGTTGTCTTTAGGCTTCCATTGATAAATGCCTTTAGGCACTAGAAATCTTCTAAATTTGCATTTTTCAATGGTATGGCCAGCATGACAACAATAGTGACAAACACTACGATAATGTTGTTGTTTATGATTGGTCCTTAAATCCTTTGGAACAAAAGAATATTTTGCATATGGAGGATTTAATGACTTTTTGAACAACCTAGTATCAATGGCATAAGTAATCTTAGGTTGCAAGGCTTTTTCCAATTTGACTTTAAGAGAAATAACCTCTTGTTGCCAAATGTGACAAGCTTCACAATGCCTTATTTTACTACAACCATCAATATCAATAGCTTTTGAATTTTCTGCAATGCTAGCTTTCAAGTATTCTAAATTTTTTCCAGCATGTTGTACTTTTAAATGCTTCTATAGCTTCATTATGCAGTTTTTCAAAAGCTATTTTCAATTCAGAAAAGGACATAGAAGAGAAATTGTTATAGTAAGTTTGTTTTACCTTTTTATCATCACTTTTCTTCTTGTGGTGGGATTGATTTTTGGTGTGAGCCATAAGACACAAATTTACGGTTTCGTCGCTATCACTTGAGCATTGTGTACTTGATGAATCACTATCACTTTCCCAAGCAATGTAAGCTCTTCTTTGATTATTATACCTTTTTGGTGGAGCTTTTCCTTTATCCTTTTTCTTTAAAGGACAATCCGTTTTATAATGTCCGGACTTGCCACAATTAAAACAAGACCCTCTTTCTCTATTCTTCTTAATCTCTTCCTGTTTTGAATCTATAGATTGTCTTCAAAACTTTATGAGGTTTTTGTCGGAATGCTTGATTCCATTCTTTCGAATGAATCTATTATATCTCCTAACAAAAAGTCCCATTTCTTCGTCACCGGAGTCTTCGTCACTACTTGACTCATTGTTGCTTAGCTCTTTTTGTGAGAACTTTGAGTTAGAAGCCACAAGAGCTATAGGCCTCTTCTCACCCTCTTTGTCTTTATTCTTCTCCTTTCCCTTTTTAATTTTGTTCTCAAACATTTCTAGACTTTCTAGTTCTTGCTGATGTTCCTCCAGCTTTCCAAACAAAGTAGTCATTGTGAGTGTCGTTAGATCGTTGGTTTCCTTGATAGCTGTTACTTTAGGTTTCCATTCCCTGTTTAGTGATCTAGAGGAGGGGTGAATGGATCACCTCCTTGTTTACAAGGATTTAAAAGATTTTTCAGAGTTTTCAAAGATTAACGGAAACAACGGTCCCAATTATACAAGCGTCTATTCTGGACCAGCCACTAGAAGACCGGACATGTGATAACGTGCTGGATTTACGATTGAGATGATAAAGAATAAAACACACAAGCTGTAAAACAGTTGAATGCACCTATCACAAAAGCTATTTCCAATGAATCAAAACCAATTGAAAACGTAAATAGAGATAGAGAAGGAATACAATACGCAGAGATTTGGTAAGGAAGTTCCCCACGTTCGTCCTCGCGTGTGGGTACGTCTCCCTCTCAATTTCAAACCGAAATTGAGAACTTTTATATCAATATTGCTAAAATCGTCGATTACAAGGTTGCTATACAAACACCAGAAATCTATACACCTAGATATTCCTATTGTATCAACCTTCACTTGATCTGAGCCCAATCAAGATTCCCTGCAAGTAATACAAACAATTCACCGGTTCCACGATCTATTTGCGAAATCCCCCGATTTCCAAATCTTACGCTGCGGCTGAATCTGTCTTGTAAACGTGACTAACAAACCCTCAAGAACACGCCCGTTCTTGAAGGAAACCCAGCTGATTTTTCCTTGAAACCTTTTATCAATCTTCAACTCAGCTGGATCTCCGATCGTACCACTGAACGTTGTCTCATAAATATTCAATTCACAGAACAACACTCACTTCCTTGTTGATGTTCTTGAATTAAGGTATTTGAGAAGATGATGAAGATGTATTTGATTCTAGGTTTCAATCCTGCTCCACATTGAATTGTCCACACTCCAAAATCCTTTTCTTGATGTGTTCTTCAATGATCTTTCACTCTAAAATTCGTCTGCAATTTCTGTAATCTGTTATTGCACTAAATGAAACACTTAACATATATATGCAGATTCTGTTAGAAGTAAAACAAACAAATGAATCGATTCAAGACACGAATGAATCGATACATAATAGTATTTATACTGTTATGTATCAATACATGTTAGTATGAATCGATACATACTGTACAAATTAATAAAAACAGAGAATTGAACAAGCAATGAATCGATGCATGCTTGTATGTGTCGATTCATAGAAGAAAATCCAGAACCATTCAAACAACATGAATCGATACATGATGAGATGAATCGATTCATTTTTCGAATTTCCAGAATCATTTTAACAACATGAATCGATGCATGATGGAATGAATCGATTCATTTTGCGTATTTTCAGAAAAACAAAGACATTATTAAAAATGAGACAAACGATCTAAAGGCAAGCATTTTGTCTTAATATGAAGCATATGATGAAAACACAAACACTTAAAATTTATAATCATTCAAAACTAGAGTTGCTCACATGGTATGCGTATGCAAATGCAAATATTTCAAAGGACTATAAGATAAATTGCAATATTTATAAAGAAACACTTTTTGAAGTACTTAAAAAAAACTCATTCTCATTAAAATCAAAGTAAGGATTACAAGTGAAGTACAAGCCTCAACAATCCTAATACATGAGAGAAAAAGTAAACTAGGCCTAGGGGATCACATTCGAAGAAGATCCGAATCCCGACTGATACTTCATGTGAATCCTCTTAATCTCTTTCTTGTACCGATTCTCCATGTCTTCCTTATCCTTCACCAACTGGTCAACAATGGCCTTCCAAGCGCCGAATGTAGTAGGAATGGTAGATGGAGTACTAGAGGAAGATAAATCCTCTCTTGGCCTCTTCGTAACACGTTGCTCAAGTAACTCAATAAGATCATCCTTTTCCTTCAGTTGCTCTTACATCTTAGTCTTCTCAAGTGGCCATTCTTCTTTCTCTTTCTTCATCTTGTCAAACTCTTCTTGAAGAGCAACCTTCTCATCAACGGGATGAAGAAAAGCAGACAATGGTAGTATAGGAAACAAAGGCTCCTCGGGTAGATAAGGCATCTTGAGCATGGAAGCCCTAGATCGAACCCATTGGATGTAACACTCGGAGGGAGCAAGATGTTGTCTTCCCAATTGACCCTTATCTTTTCGATGAACCGCATGCCAAGAATGAGCAATCATTTTCTTCATTTCTACATGATCTTCACCATTAAGAAATAAGAAACGGGATAAGGAATGGTTTTTTGGTATATCCTTCAAACAATATCCCAACTGTCTCCTAACAAGAATAGGGTTGTAACTGTACCCCCACATGTACCAAGAAGAGGTACATTAGGAAATTCTCCACAACTATCAATAAGCAATCCAGTATCATAATGGGAACAATACCAAGTCATATCCTTATGATAAAGTGACATAATCCTTTGAGACCATCTTCGTTTCTCTCTATTATCTTTGAAGATGTCGGAGTTTGGTAGGTGCAAAATAAACCACCTATAGAGAAGAGGCGCACACCACACAATCTTTCCATCACCTTTGGAGGTCCTATAATGAAAAGCATGATACATGTCTCCAAGCAAAGTAGGTACCGGATTCCTCTTCAAAAAAACCTGAATGGCATTCTCATCCACAATACCATCTAAGTTAGGAAACAAGACAATCCCATAAATGAGAAAAGCAAGAATAGCCTCAAATGCATCCTTATGACCCAAAGTAAGAGAAGTAGAAGATTTCCCCATCAATAACTTAGCATTAATACCACGAACACTCCCTTTTGGAAGAAACTTACCATTAATATCAGACTCCTTGAGAAAAAGGGCTTTGGCGATGACTTTGGTCGTAAGCTCCTTCTCTAAACCACTAAAAAGAAATTCCTTGTCCAAAATAGGTAAACCCACCTGTTGTACCCCAAAATATGCCCTCCCACAATCAAGACAATATCTCTCAAGACTTCTAAATGATCATAAGATTCTCAAGACTCCCAATTGATCAAGAAGTGTGGAAGTTTCCCCAGACAATGCCTCCTCCTAAGCAAAGTGTCCAAAACTAGGGTTTTGGGTTTCCTCATGCTAAAATGACTTCCAAGGCTTCAAGTGAGCTTCATGTCATCCCATATGACTTCAAGAATCCCTATGTAAAGTTTCAAAGCTTTCCCAAAGAGCTTGCCCAATCAGATGATCAGATAGGCAAAAATCAATCAAAGTAGTTAAAAAGTCAAACTGAGGTCAACTGTGGTCAAATTAAAGTCAAACTTCAAGATTTTTTGCCAACATCAAGATTATGAAGTAAAATTCATCATTTGATCAAGGGTTGATCATGATTCATCAATGAAGTTTAAGATCATCAAGAATCAGGAGTTTCTAAATTTGGGTTTTCTTAAGAAAAGTCAACTAAACTTTGACCAGCCATAACTATTACACGCTTCATCAAAAATTTCCCATCCAAAACTCATTTTGAAGGAAATTGAATTCTCTACAACTTTGTGTCTCAAAATCCAAGCCTAAAAATGATTCATTTGGAAGGTATGAGCCAAAACATTAAAGGTCATTTCAAAAGTCAACAAAAAGTCAACTTTTCCAAAGGGCATAATTTGAAAATGGTGAAAGATATGGACATGAGACCAAAGAGGTTTGTTAGAAGACTCTTTATGCTTTACAAAATTTCCAAGAACACCTTCATAACCTTAAAATTGAAGGATTTGTGCCTTGTCAAAGTTGGGAGATTTTCAAGGGGTGTATGAAGAAAATAAGGGCTTAAAGCTAATTTTTTCCAAATGGGCCTATCATTTTGCAACCCAATCTTCATGATAACATCAAGCACGATCCAATACTCAATCCATCTGATTTTTATAATTTATTTTTTATTTTTTTTGGATTTTATTTGTTTAAATTCAATTTAAATGAAAATAAAATATAAAAAGTCAATTTTTAGATCAAATATTTGTTCTAGAAGCAAATATATTGCATTTAAAGTGATTGGAGATGATCCAAATTCGGACAAAGATTGATTGGAAGGAAAATATTTGATTTTTTTACCAAATTGGAAATAAGATTTCTTCAATATCAAGCAATAAAGTTTCACAAAAACCAAGCCCAAATTTTAACCTATTTTGGTCCCTCATATATACACAAACCTAATGCATACAAGAGGACGAAACAATCTGAGGCAAGGAGACAACTTTCAACTTTCAAATTTCACACAAAAATCAAATTCGGATTGTAACATTGGAGCTTCTTACAGACGATTTTAAGGTTGCAATCTCTTCTTGGATGATCACTGAGTGTTTCCCAAACATCATCATCATCCATAACACCTTCATATCCCATAACCGAAGCCATTTAAGCTTACTTTGTATATTTTTCGATTTGCATATATTTACTTGATGAAACTGAAAACTAATGATTGATTCTTGTTTGTTATGTCACAAAGATGGTTCCTGGATAATTTAATCAAGAGTTCATGGCCTAATCCGCTTGACACCATTGTTAGGGTTCCAACGTTGAAATTGGGGATTCATGATCTAGGCCATTTAAATAATCTTTAATAACCTATATAGATTGTGTATGATGTGAATAATCGTTTGGAATGTGTATTGTGAGCTAATTTGACCTAATTCGATGTATATGAAGAATCTAGGTTTTCCTATGAGTTTAAATTTGCAGAAAAAATCGTGGATAAATTCGCAGAAGTTTTCGCAGGTACGGGGAAGAAGACGAAGTCCATTTGGCGTCAATCAGAATTTCAAAATTAAGTCTTTTTTTATTGTTTTGTTTCTATTTCGTTACTACTAATGTTGGTTGGCCCAACGGCTAAGTCATGCACGTATTGTGGGCAAGAACCTAGGTTCGATCCCATGTTTTTTTTTAATATTTAGTTTATTTCATTTACTTAATATTTTATTTATTTTTTGCAGGTATATATCAGTTGGCGCGCTTGGCCTAGTGGTAGGGAGGCTGACCAAGACTGTGAAAGCCTAGGGCGTGGGTTCGAATCCCAGCCCCAGGTATTTTATTATTTTTTCATTTTTCTTGTTTTGTTTATTTATTTGCACTTTTAACTTAAATTGATTTATTAGTTGTTTTTATAAAAAATAAAAATAAGACTTTCTTAATATTCCATTAATATTTTATATAATTAATATGTATATAATTGAAAAAATTTCTTTATTGGTTTTATAATTTAATATTAATTTTGTATATATTATATTTTTGTATATTATAATTAATAATTAATCCTCTTTAATAAAAAAAATATAAATTTAACCTAAAACTTAATTTATTTTCTCTAACCCTAATTTTCTCTAAACCTAATTTTCTCTAACCCTAAATAAATATTAACTTTTTTTATATAATAGTTTTTTTTTATATTTTATAATTTGTACATTAATAAAATTTTAACATATTATTCTTTTATTATTATTATTACTAAATTATTTTAAGTTTATGCTATCTTAATTAATTTCTAAAAATTATAATTAACCTAAATTATTTTCTTTTTAAATTCTAATCCTTATTATTATCATTGCTTTATTATATTTATTATTATTATTGTTATTATTATTGTTTATTTATTATTTTATTATGTCTATTAATATTGTTTTTATCCGATTATTTTGTATCTGCCCATAAGCCTTGTAATAGTTTAGAATTTTCTTTTCGCTTCTTATTTTTTAATATAAATTGCGTGGTTAGTAAATAGGGTGTGAAAACATACTTGTAATTAAATTAATTTAGATAATTAACTTTAAAAAAAGATAAATATTTAAAAAATAAACATTCGCACACGTAAGTCGATCTTTGATCGCCATCTGCACTTCCTAGGGTATTCCTCTTGGTTGCCTTATTTAAAATGGTCAAGTCCCTCGAATATAGGGGTGTTTAAGCAAACTCCCTTCAAAAGAAATCATCATTGTCCCTTTAAAGATTTTAAAAGATCAAGTCCCTTCGAGGTTTCCTACGGAATAATGATTTTGTCCCTTCGAATAAATGATGATAGTCCCTACGAATTGCTAAAGACACCCCTACATGTTGCCTTCATTGACCATACGATGACCCTACGCCCGTCCCTTAAACAAATCCAAGGTAATGACTACCTATTCCTCAATAATAGGGATAATCTTACCCTTGAAAGAACATATAAGAACATGAATGACTTAGTCTAGGGTAGGTACCTCATAGTTACTTGCTCACATTTCCAAAAAATACTTTTCACACCTCACAATATTTTCAAATATTTTCAAACAAGGCTTTGTATACATCCATACGAGGATCATTACAAAGTACTTAGAAAATTTCTAATCACACAGTACACTTTTCAAAAACATTTAAGTGAGCTAAGTAACTAAGAGCCCATGGATAACCATGGATATAAAGGGTGCTAACTGTAACACCCCAAAATTTGCCCTCCTACTTATAACCATTTAGCTAGTCCTGGTTTCGCATCGTCTGCATTCTCCATTAGGTCATATAATCATAATCAGGCGTATCCTTTTGTATTGTGACTGTGGGATCAAGGTTACCTTTCAAGCCTCAGTAAGTGGAAGACGTTTATTTCTTCTGCGTCATACCCAAGTATGCCCTACCTTATTCGTTCTCATGTCAATCAGTGGAGTGTTTGATGATTATTCTATAATTGGTCATTGGTCCTTGGTTATGGTTTATAATATTTTGAGCCATGGGAAAATTTGCTTGATGTTCAGTTCATGATTATAAGCTCCTGCAAGTATGCGAAGTTTAAAGAGAGATGGATTCTCAGTTTGAGAATTAAAAGTTGAATTTGTGCTTTCAATCCAAATTATTTTGGTTTCAAGATTAATGGAAGCTCATGGTATAATCAATTCATAATCAAAGGCGCCCTCAAATCCAAGCCCTATAATTGATTAAATTGATAAGATAAGTTGTGATCGGAAGTTGTTGTATTTGTGGACTTATAATGGATTGTCGCAAATGATATTCAAGACGAAAATACTTGATCTTTAAGTCACAAGCCAAATTAGTTTTAATCCCAAAATGAATTTGGGCCAATGTCTTAAGGAAAGTCTAGAGTATTACCTTCATGGTTAATTGGTTGATGGATGATACAAGGGTTTCAAATCATTTAATTACATTTTTAATTATATTTGTTCCAAACTTTGGTCTCAACTATTTACACTTCAAGTTCCAAATTGCATTCAAATGGTCTTTGGTTAAAGGATTTGTTATTTTTTTCAAGGAGGCCCATGGTCATAATTAGAGGTGTACAACAAAATTCAGATGATAAAATATGGAAATTCAAAAAATTCCTTATTTTATCACTATTCTATTCTTCAACTCAAGTGCTCATCAAATTTCAACACCAGAACAAATTTACAAAGAATGAGGAAATTAATACAAATAACTTTAGAAAATCAGTATAGATTTAGTTACACAATATCTAACTGAATCGGTTGCAAATCCTACAGATCCTAACTGTTTTTTAACTGATTCACTATTGAAGTTTAAAAAGAAGAAAAGAAAAAAGGGGAAACTCCCGAAGGCTATTTTGGTTTTTCTGTAGTTTTTCTGCACTTTCTACACAATCCCAACCTTCTCGCCACATTTTTAATCCCTCTCAATCTCCAATCCTAAAAACAGAAATTAAGAGGCAACAGTCAAAAGAAATCGACTTCAATAAAAAAGACAAAATCAGAGAAGGTCAAGAAGAAGCAAAAAATCACATAATCAAAAAGAGCTTCAACCATCTTCTCCAAGATCCATCTTCTTCAATCTCAGCAACCTACATCATTCTTCAACTACCTCAATTCAGTTCCTACAACACTTCATTAAATCCGAGTACTGCAACTCCCATATTCAGCAATGTTGTACATCGATCTTCATCTTCTCATCGCCCTGCATCAACAACCTGCAGTTTCAAGCTGATAAACCTGCATCACAAATCATCAACATCAACAACAGGTTAGAGATTGATATGGTATAAACGCGAAGAAGAAAAGCAAGATCAACACAAAGACTCGAGGATGTTCATACCTGAGTATATTCATCAGTTATCAATAAACCTCATAACCTAACCTGCTTCAACCCTCAATCTTCATCGCACAACTTCATCAATCTTCAGCTATCCGCAATAACCTTCAGGATCCTCTCATCAATCACCTTCACGTTTCCTTCTAGAAACCGTGAATCCTCTTCAACAAATCAATAACAACTTCTATCTTCGTCAAAATCACAGCTCCACAAAATCTGAACTCTCGTCATCACTGTTCAACAACGAAAACCAATAGAAGATCTCAACAAGGAACTACACGAGCGTTGCAGAAACCGGTCGAATCGACACCTTCAATGATGCGAGCCGAACGTACAACATCAGCAACAAGATTTCAAATTGCATAAAAGAATGAGAATTGAAGAAAATATGAGTCCAAGCAATTGCGAATCGTACCTTCGACATGTACTCTTCACCATTGTGAACATGATATAATTTGTTCCTCATATCTGTGGTGGCTTGAGCAATCGTCACGGCAAATCTTGTTTATTTTGGTGGATGAGCGCTGGGGCTTCGAAGAGGAAGATGAATTCGTCGTGACGGTTAGTGGACGAAGGAGGAGGTGTACCGCACAACTAGCAAGGGCCTTTTCCGGACGTGGGTTTTGTGATGCGACTCACCGAACATCCTCAAAGAGCGTCGTAACTCCTCTACGGATCCTCGACGGAGCCACTTATCCTTGCGTCGTATTGGGGATCCTGCTGTGCGAAAGAATCAGAAAAATTCTTCAACGGGTAAGCGTCATCGTCTCTCCTGTTGAACCATCTTGCTCTGTTTTTTTCTCTCGTTGGATTGAGGTCTTGGCGTATGTGTTCTGAGAGGTTGGATTCGGAAGTTTGAAGGAGAGGTGGATTAGGATGGTTAGGGATTCGTAAGAAGGAGGGAAAATGAAGAGTTGTTCGGGTTAGGGGTTTGCGGTTGGCTAAGGGGGAGTCGCAGCCGCCTCCATCGGGCGTCTGTTCTTGGAGAGAAGAGATAACGTGAGAGGCTTAGGGTTTCATTAGGGTTGTTTGTTCAGCAAATGTTTGTGTTCTTTGAGTTTATGTTATTAGGTAATTAACTTGGTTTAGAGAAATTATAAGATGTCATAAGAATAATTGAAGAAATCAAGCATAATAATTATCTTAATTGCACCATTAAAAATAATAAATCTCATGAAAATGTGGTCTTCTCCACCGCCCATTTTAAATTCGTGAAGATAAGAATCTTGGGGTGGTCCACTCCGGAGGTGACACTTGTCACCGTCCGGTTGGACCACCATATTGCAATCACATGCATACCACCCTACAACAACTTCCATACACCCTCAGCCTTTGTTGCATTCACGGGCCTGCGTATTTGCTTTTCCCACCCCCATTTTGGGCCCAGTTGTTATTATAACTTAAGAACATTTCTATTTCCACCCCCTTTCTCTATTTCATTCCTTTTTTTTTTAATTTCAATTTCATACAGTTTTCAATTAAATCACAAAAAAATAGTAAAACCCTTAATAAAAATCCACAAAAATTAGGATAAAATATTAACTCATTTTAGAACTTTTCCCAATTTTTACTTTCTGAATTTTTGCATTTTTTAATTTAAATTCGATTTTTTCATTTTAATTGATTTATATTGGATTCCTTCATAAACACATAAATTTGTACATTTTATTTCTGCCACTTCCTTTAACATTTTTGGTCCATTCTTTTTGCTTTTGTTAGAGGACAAATTAAAGTACCTAGAATATTTTTGGTGTATTTTTTAGGGCATTTTTCTACTGTTTTGGTAATGTGATTTGTATAAATTTGTGATTGAACTTTAGGTAAGTTTAAGTGACCATTTTATATAGTTAGACTTAGAATTTTTAAGATATTTTTTAACACAATGTTATAATCAGGTTAGAGACCCTAGGGAATTAATTTCACATTTTTTCCATGACTTTTGATATTTTTGTCATTTTAATTCATTTCCATCATATTATGCGTATTCATGATTCATGTCATTCACTAACTATTTTCTTTTTGTGCAAGGTATCTTCCGAGAATTTGCTTATGGACTTGGATAATATTTTATGTCTCGATTATATTTTGTGTACTTCATGATGTAATACTTGTAAGACGAACTACGACGTCTCTGATCCTCATTTATCCCGATGAGGTACGTAGGCAGTGGGGTAGGGCCCATTCGAGCTCAATCTTTATTTTCTCTACATTTTCCCCTTAGTTCCCATTTTTCAATTCCATTTCTTTTCCCATTTCCATTTCATTTCAGATATCCATTCTTTCGTTCAAACATCATATCATTTCTCACCCTTTGAAAACAAACTTATAAGCGTGGATCCCGTCGGGTACGACAGACGGATTGGGGTGCTAATACCTTCTCAATTCGTAACCGACTTCCGGACTCAGATCTTTGGTTTGCAAGGCCTCGTCCTTTTCCTTCTTCCTTAGGTTTGTGCAACATTACCTTTCCCATTCCTTCGGGATAAAAATGTCTGGCTGGCGACTCTACCTTTCCGCGCCACTTTCGTGTTTGTACTAGGATGAAAATCCCGGGAGCGACACTAACACCTTCCCTTTATATAACCTACCCCCCGAACTCAAGTCTTTTAAAAATAGGTCTTTCCTGTTCTTTTATGTCCTTTCCTTATGGATAAAATAAAAGTCGGTGGCGACTCTTGCTATCCTCAACATTTATAGAAAGTCAGTTCTCCCACCGTGTTACAGAACTGGCGACTCTGCTGGGGAGTTACTAAGTAAAAGAGGAGTACCCTTAGGAATTAGATCACTTAAATTGTTTGCTTTGTTTGCTTTACTTTTCTGTTGGGCTTTTTGTGTGAAAGATCCTAACCCGGATCTAGTGTACCCTAGATAAATGGCAATAGACCAAGGAAACTGTACGGCGTATACCGATATGGTTGATCTGGTGGCCATAGTTAGTGTGACTTCTTGGTTGGTGCTTATGTTCCTTAAGTAAGTTAAGGATAATATGGGGCTGCCATATGTTGTCAATACACTAGCTGACTTTTAGAACCCTAGTTATCCCATCTCGGCCTTTATAAAGTAGTGAGATAGCCAGCTTTGGTGAAGATTGAATTTGGTTGATACTACGCTCATTGAGATCCTAAACTTGGAGGGTTTTGGTTGGCAAGTAAGTTGCCTACTGAACTACCACCCTTGGGAAGGATCAGTGATATTGAGATCCCTTAAAACCTGGTTACTTTTGTAGGACAAGATGAACCAACTAAACTTCAGGGGAGGGTACCTACCTTTAAACCTCATGCAAGCCTTCAAACCTATGACTATTGTTTGACTTGTTTGTGCGTGCCACATGTTTGTGATTGAGAATAACATCATGACATCATAAGCATAGCATTTTCACTAACCATTTCAAGGACCAAAGGATTTATCTTTATTCTTTGTTGCAGGTCATGGCTTCTACTCGTAGGAATACTATTTGGATCAACTTTGTAGGGATACCTTTTAAGATTAAGGAATTGGTCTCTCAAGTTTCTGAAAACTCCCACTTCATCAAGAGACATGGTCACCTACTGGATCTAGTCACTTCAGGTTTCAATGAAGACATGATGAGTGTCCTTTTTCAGTTCTTTGATCCTAAACATCATTGCTTCATATTCCCCGACTATCAGCTGGTTCCTACAATGAAGGAGTTCTCCAAACTACTGGGTATACCTATCCTTGACCAGAGACTCTTCACAGGCTTAGAGAAGGAGCCTAAACCTGAAGTCATTGTTGCAGCCCTACATCTAAAGAAATCAAACATTGTCCTAGAAACGAGAAACAGGGTTAAGGGTATTCTTGCTAAGGTATTGATGGAGAAAGCTCAATTGTTCTTGAAGGCTATGAGTTATGATGCTTTTGATGAGATCCTAGCCCTATTGATCAATGGCTTAGTGTTGTTCCCTAATCCAGACCAGTTCATAGACGTGCACGCCATCAACATATTTCTGTCTCACAACCCAGTGCCTACATTACTTGGAGATATCTTACATTCTCTTCACACTCGCACTACGAAGGCAAGAGGAACTCTGATGTGCTGCATACCTTTATTGTCTAGGTGGTTTATTTCTCACCTTCCTCGATCAGTGATGAAGAATGAACAAGGGTTAAGGTGGTCTAAGAGGATTATATCACTTTCTCATTCAGACATTCATTGGTGCTCTCGATCTATGGATAATGTTACTATCATTGACCGTTGTGGGGAGTTCCCTAATGTGCCACTTCTAGGCATAAGAGGGGGAATTACCTATAACCCTTATTTAGCACTATGTCGGTTTGGTTATGCTCGGAGTAATGGTCCTCATGACATGCTTGTTCAGGGTATTGTGTTCGACTACGACAATGATCTTCAGGGTTACCGTCAAAGGTTTATACGAGCTTGGAATAAGGTGAACATGATTGACATCAACATTTTGGAGCCAAAGTATTCTATTCCTATGGAGCCTTATCTTAGATGGGTGCGATCTCGTGCTCAGACTCTTATGATGCCATATCCTGCTGTTCTACCAATCACTATAGAGCATGTTGCTGAAGGAGATGTTCCTTATACCATCCTTCATCCAGACATGCCCACTGATTTGGAAGAATTGCAGAAGTCCTGGATTCAGTTGAAGGAGCAAAGGGATACTTTTGAGACTCATTTCAGAGTTGGTCAAGAAAGAATTTTGGAGCTAACAAGGCAACTTCACGAGGAGCAAAACCTCAACAAGTACCTCCACACAAAGAGGAAGCGTCCATGGGAGACTTAAAACCCCATATTTTATCTTTTGTATTTTATTGTTATTTCCTTGTAAGCCCAAGGGGCAAAACTTATATTAAATATTTACTAATAAAATTTTGTTTTTGTTTTCTTCAAACAAATTTAAATCCTGCGGTCCTTGAAAACATTGCATACAAATATACATACCATATCATTACATCACTGGTTTCTTATAAACAAATATCTTATTTTCTCACTGTTTATTTCAGCAGAAATGACTCTCGAACAAACTGTTAAGGATCTCCAGACTCAGAATGCACAATTTCAAGAAATGATTCTGAATTTTTCCAGGGGACAAGATGAGCTGAAGGCACTTTTGACCAAGAAAAAGAAGAAGACCAAAAAACCAGTGGGCTTCATCAACCTGGGTAGAAGATTCAGAGGTCCAGTCAAGACAGATGAAGAGGTTGAGAATCTTGGATCTGAGAATTCTGAGAAAGAAGAAGGCAGTCTCCATGATACTGTGGAGGATTCCGATAATGAGGAGAACTATTATCATGATCCTACTAGTGAAGAGAAGTATAAGATACTGGTGGACTGAATGAATGCCTTAGAACAACAGAAGAATTCTAGGTTTGACTTTGAAGATTTGAGTTTGATTTCTGGAGTCTCCATCCCTATTGGCTTCAAGGTTCCTACTTTTATGGTGTATGATGGTGTGTCTTGTCCTAAATTTCATTTAAGGTCTTATGTCAGAAGAATTCAACCCCATACTCCTGATAAGAAGTTATGGATGCATTTATTTCAAGAGAGTTTGTCTGGGTCCCAACTGGAATGGTATTATCAACTGGAGAGTACCAACATTCGCAACTGGAATGATCTTGCTGAGGCTTTCTATATGCAGTACCAATACAATTCTGATTTAGAACCAACTCGCATGCAACTCCAAAGCATGTCCATGGATGCCAAAGAAAGATTCAAGGAATATGCTCAGAAATGGAGAGATCTGGCAAGTAGAGTTCAACCCCCTTTGACTGACAGGGAATTGGTTGATATGTTCATGAGTACGTTGACTGGTCCTTTCTATAGTCATCTCATTGGAAGCTCATCATATGGCTTCACTGAGCTGATAATGACTAGAGAGAGTGGGATACGAAGTGGAAAGATTCAGATAGTTGCTTCTTCAAGTACCACCAAGAAGCCCCCTAATGGGAAGAAGGAATCCAATGTTGTGTATGGACAACATGGTCGTAATGATCGTAACCAATCTATGGGAACTGTTTTGATTTCTAATCTTACACCTCCACCACAAGAGCAACAACATAATAGTCATCCAAAGCCTAGGAGGCAATTTACCAAGCTTAATATGTCGTTGGCTCAGGCTTTAGAACATATGTTGAAAGGAGAATTGATTACTTTGAAGGACCCACCACAGAATATCAATACTTCCTCTTCTCGTTACAATCCAAATGCAAGGTGTGCATACCATTCTAATAGCCCTGGCCATGATACTAACAGTTGCTGGTCATTGAAGAACATAATTCAGGATATGATTGAGAATGGAGAAATTGAGTTTGACCCTCCGGAAACTCCTAATGTGATTACTACTCCTATTCCCAAACATGAGAATACTATTAATGCTGTTGATGAGGTTGTTTATGTTCGTACTGTGGCTGAAATAACTACTCCTCTATCTATTGTCAAGAAGAAACTTGTGCAAGCTGGTTTATTTTCGGGTTGCAGGGAAGATTGCTTTTAATGTGCCTATAAACTTGATAGTTGTTGGAGGCTGAGGTCAGGTATTCAACGCCTGATAGATAACTATACTATAATATTTGAGAGGACCCCTTCTATAGAGAGTCTGTGTGGAGGTTTGGCTTAAGACTTGAAAGTTGAAGATGTGGCTATGGTTAACAAGATTCCTGTGAAGATCATTTCCAATGGTCCAGTGAGGATCACTTCTAAGGGTCATGTGAAGATTATTGTTGAGCCAAAGGTGGCTCCAATGATTATTACTACTCTTGGTCCTATCCCATACACTTCTGACAAGGCTATACCCTGGAATTCTGGTTCTGATGTTTATATCCATGGTGTCAAACAAGAGCCTTTGACTGATGCACCAGTTACTGATGTTAATCTTGATGTGGACAATATTGTTGGGTCCAGTAAGGTTACTAGGAGTGGAAGAATTTTCTCTCCAGAAGACACCTCAAAGACTGCTGCTACTCTAGTTCATATCTCTAACTCTGGGCCAAGTACTGAGGCTCGGGGCAAAGGACCAGTGATTGAACCTGTTCAAGCCGAGGCACCAGTTAGTGAAGACCTCTCTAAGCAGATGGAAGAAGTACTGAAGATCATCCGCAAGAGTGATTATGATGTTGTTGACCAGTTGGGGCATACTCCCTCCAAAATCTCCATGCTATCTCTGCTATTGTGTTCTGAAGCCCATGCCAAGGCTTTAATCAAATTCTTGAAGATTGCTCACGTGCCACTTGAAATCTCTGTGGATCAGTTTCAAAATTGTGTTGCTCATCTAACTAGTGATAATGGTTTGGGTTTTACTGATGCTGATCTGACTCCTGCTAATAGAAACCATAATAGAGCTATGCACATCTCCATTGAGTGTATGGGCACTACTTTGTCTCATGTATTGGTGGATAATTGTTCTTCGTTGAATGTATTACCTAAGGAGGTTCTAGACAAACTCAACTTGAAGGATGTAGTGTTAAGACCAAGTAATGTGGTGGTGATGGCCTTTGATGGTTCAAGAAGAATGGTGCATGGAGAAGTGGATCTTCCAATCAAAGTAGGCTCTCAAGTCTTTGATTCCACTTTCTATGTGATGGATATTCATCCTGCGTACTCCTGTTTTCTTGGGCGCCCCTAGATCCATGGGGCAGGTGTCGTGACTTCCACTTTACATCAAAAATTGAAGTATCCGGTGAAAGGAAAGATTGTCACTGTTTATGGTGAAGAAGAATACATGGTCAGTCATGTGAATACCTTTAAATATGTTGAGATGAAGGGTGAATTCGTTGAGACTCCTTGCCAGATATTTGAAGTGGTTCCTCAAGTCGTTCCTCCTACTGAAGCCATCCCTGCTATTAAAAGAGTTCATGTAATTACCAGCGTACCTCCTATAATGGCCTTCCTCAAAGATGCTAAAGCTGTGGTTGAAGAAGGTGGTTGCACTATTTGGGGTCAGCTTCTTGACATTCCTTACAAGTCTGACAAGTTTGGTTTGGGTTTTACTGCAGAATCTCAGAAGGCTGTTCGTCGTGCTCGTGCTGCTCGTATCACCAATAGAGGAATCATAAAGGACCAAGTAGATGTTGTGGAATATTATGATGAAGGTTACAACCTGGATGATTGGATCTTTCCTACCATGGGTGATGGACTCAACAATTGGAAGGCTGAAGACTTTATTCCTATCTCCTTTAGTCAGGAGTAAATGCTATTTTATTTTTCTATAATTTTTGCCTTGTGCCTTGCCCTGGGCACAATGGTATGCTTGTTAGGGTTGTCATTTCATTTGCATATTTTCATTCAATAAAATCAATGGACGTTTCTCGCTTTCGTAAATATTGCGCTCTTTGTCTTTCGTTTACTTTTTCCTTTTAAAAAAAAACTATGTGTTCTTACACACACCCACGTCACTAAAATGTAGATCTTCATCCACTCTAGATCCTATTGATAACAATTATGCTATTGCCAATTATGACTTCGAGAATCCGATCTATCAAGCCGAGGATGGAAAGGAAGAAGATTGTGAAGTGCCTGTGGAGTTGGCTAGATTGCTACAACAAGAAGAGAAAGCTATACAACCACATGAGGAACCAATCGAAGTTGTGAACTTGGGAACTGAGCAAAGCAGGAAAGAGGTCAAGATAGGTGATGAGTTGGAAGATGGTGTTAAGAACAGGTTGATTCAGATGTTACATGACTATGTGGAAATTTTTGCTTAGTCTTATGAAGATATGCCAGGGCTAGATACAGATATTGTGGTTCACCGTCCACCAGTGAAAGAGGATTGTCGCCCAATAAAACAGAAAGTTTGTCGTATGCGTCCTGATATGTCCAAAAAGATTAAGGCAGAGGTGATGAAACAATTCAATGCAGGGTTTTTAGCTGTTACTTCTTAGCCTCAGTAGGTTGCAAACATGGTGTCGGTGCCTAAGAAAGATGGTAAAGTACGCATGTGTGTAGATTACAGGGATTTGAACAAAGTCAGCCCCAAAGATGACTTTCCACTTCCACATATTGATGTTCTGGTAGACAACACTGCTCAACATAAGGTATTCTCTTTTATGGATGGTTTCTCTGGGTATAATCAGATTAAGATGGCACTTGAAGATATGGAGAAGACTACATTTGTTACACAATGGGGCACTTTATGTTATAAGGTGATGCCATTTGGTTTGAAGAATGCTGGGGCAACATATCAGCGTGTTATAGTAGCTTTGTTCCATGATATGATTCACCATGAGATAGAGGTATATGTGGATGATATGATAGCCAGATCTCAGAATGAAGAAGAGCATCTTGATCATCTGCACAAGTTTTTTGAGAGTTTGAAGAAATACAAGTTGAGATTGAATCCAAACAAGTGTACTTTTGGAGTTAGATCTGGTAAACTTCTGGGTTTTATTGTCAGTGGTAAAGGTATTGAGGTGGATCCTGCAAAAGTAAAAGCTATACAAGAGATTCCTGCTCCTCGTACTGAGAAAGAAGTTAGAGGTATCCTGGGACGACTGAATTACATTGCAAGATTTATTTTCCAGTTGACTGCTACTTGTGAACCAATCTTCAAATTATTGAAGAAAGATCAAGTAATGGAATGGAACGAAGAATGCCAAATAGCTTTTGATGAGATCAAGAAGTATCTACAGGAACCTCCTATATTGATGCCACCAGTTGAAGGAAGACCCTTGATTATGTACTTGAAAGTATTGGATAACTCAATGGGGTGTGTGTTGGGGCAACATGACGAGTCTGGTCGAAAAGAGCAGGCAATATACTACCTTAGCAAAAAGTTTACCGACTGTGAAACAAGATACTCAGTGCTCGAGAAAACTTGTTGCGCTTTGGCATGGGCTGCTCACCGACTAAGATAATATATGTTGACTCATACCACTTTATTGATTTCAAAAATGGATCCAATCAAGTATATATTTGAGAAACCTGCTCTCTCAGGACGAATAGCAAGATGGCAAATGATCCTGACAGAATATGACATACAGTATACTACTCATGAATGACTTAGTCTAGGGTAGGTACCTCATAGTTACTTGCTCACATTTCCAAAAAATACTTTTCACACCTCACAATATTTTCAAATATTTTCAAATAAGACTTTGTATACATCCATACGAGGATCATTACAAAGTACTTAGAAAATTTCTAATCACACACTATACTTTTCAAAAACATTTAAGTGAGCTATGTAACTAAGAGCCCATGGATAACCATGGATATAAAGGGTGCTAATACCTTCCCTTTATATAACATACCCCCCGAACTCAAGTCTTTTAAGAAATAGGTCTTTCCTGTTCTTTTATGTCCTTTCCTTATGGATAAAATAAAAGTCGGTGGCGACTCTTGCTATCCGCAACATTTATAGAAAGTCAGTTCTCCCACCATGTTACACCATCCAATGAGAGTATTCCTCCAAGGTCAGCACAAGCTGATAATCAGGAAAGGTGAAACAATGATGCAACGGATCATAAAACTGAGCTAAGGTAGGGAGAATCCCCTCTAGTACATCGGTATCCAAAATAAACAAGAGCTTTCCATAACACTTCCGGAACTCCTGGGTGTCAACCACCAATGCTCCTATCTTTCTCAGCTCTACTATATTAGGATTCTTGAAGGTGTACTTCTTTGTGTTTCTACTTTCAAAATTCATAACCATAGACATCTTAAATTTTGCAAAAGTTCCTTATGAGTCCCTTGAAATCTCAAAAACAATGCTCATGAATGCATGTGTGCATGTATGCAACAACCACAAACAAGATCATACAAAGCACACAGGTTTTGGTTCCAAGTTACGAGCATGAAGTCAAGCTAACAGAACACCAACCCACACAAGTAAGTACTAAGGTTTTGTCTTCATTGTACCTGCAGAAAACTAAAAGGGTGCTAACAGAGATGCCCAGAGTTAACAACCATCTTTAGAATATCATCGGTACGTTGGATTACTCCCCAACCGATAAAATTCTTAAAATAGACCTCGTCCGAGTGTAGTATTGCGTGACAACCACCTTAGGTTTACACCCGAATAGTTTTCGCACTACGTTCCTAAATTGGCTTGGATGGGTTAAGGGTTCTACGGTCCTCAGTATGATCAGCTCAAGGTCGGAAAATATTGCCACGTATGATTACTCATCATAACATTGATAATCCAAGAGAGCCTAACCAAGTGGAGATTATCAAATTGATATAGCTTTGGACTACTCCATCACTTATCGCTTCAAATATCTCCGTCCTATCATAAGTTCAACTCAGATCCGGGTTAGAATCTATCTCCCTCACAGAGGATCACCAAAACCGAAACAGAACAAACAAATAACAAACAAATCAAACCAAAGTAGTAAATAAATCAAAGTAGGCCGAATCCACTTAGAGATTACTCCCCAGCAGAGTCGCCACTTTTCTGTAGCGGTAAAAACATGAGTGTAAACTATTAACTAGTTTAACTCAAAGTAAACAGAGTCGCCACCGCGCTTTTATTTTATTCCAAGAGGAAAAGGAAAAAAGAGCGAATAAATCTTAATGAATCTAAAAGCAAAAAGCTAAAGAAACACAACAGAGAAACAGGTAAGGGGATAGGTTACACAATGGGAAGGTTTTACGCACCCAAAATATCTGTGGTACTCCACGGGAGCCCTTTGAAAAATTTACTGCTTTTGGTTTGAAAATGGTTTGTAAAAATGTGAATGGAGGGACGAGAAAAGAATTATTTTTTTAATATATTTGTGTTTGGAGAGGTTTACCACCTCATGCCTACGTACCCACAAAGTGCAATGCGAGATCAAAACCCCGTAGTTCGTGGTACAAATAGTGAAAAGGGTGGGTTATGATTGATTTTATTAAGTGAAGAGAATTTGTCATTTTTAAGTGGATAGCCTAACAAATCTACCATGAGAATGAAGGCATGGACTCATACATCATTATGGGGAGGGCGCCAACTCGGATAAAATCAACGAGTATGCCATTAAACCCCCCACGAATGACAAGGGACTCAATTACATCAAACTACAACCATGGAGATTGAGATACTTGCACCCGACTAATGAATAATGACTCATAATCGACACTTTTTAAAGAAAACAAACAAAAGTGCACAAAGGCACAAAACAATTTGAATGAGTTTGGTTCTTTTTATTTTTTAAATTAAAGTCAAAATGATTAAATTCATTGATTTTTAAAGAGAAAAGAAAGAGTAAAATTCACTTGACAAAAGTCAAGGTTTTATTTATTAAAGAGGTGATGCTTTTTTTAAAAAAAGGGAAGGAATCCTTGGAAAAAGAGAGAAGATTTTGAAAATTAAAGAAGGGGAGGAGATGAAGGGACTATCTTAAAGAAAAGAAAATAAGGAGATAAAGGAAGAAAGATCTAACCAAACTTGATGATACTTCTCATTATATGCATAAGAGTTCCATCCTTATAAGCTAGCAAATGGCCAAATAAAGGCAAGCTCCGATCTTCATGAAGGTTAAGGCAAAGGAAAAGGTATCCTAAATTCTAAGTCCAACACTTTCATTCCAATGCCAAGGATAGTAACCATTAGTCCAAAATTAAGATCACAATTTTTTTAGAAGTTTAATCCTTTATTAATGTTTTATGTACAAATGGACCAATAGAAAATCACACAATCAAAATAAGGACAATAAACATAAACATGATAATGGATGAATAAAGCATAATAAAGCTTATAAAAAAATAAAAGCAATTTAGGTGCAAGAAATAAAACAAAGACAATTAAAGTGCAAAAATATAAAATAATAGTATAGTAGTAATTTAATAATATTTACATAATAATAATGGTATAGTGAACTTAATCAACCACAACCAAAAGTATAACCAAAATTGAAAGGCAACCGGATCCGCTTAGCATCTTAAACTATAGCGATTAATAAGGGCAAACCGAATCGAATTCAATGAAATTTGAAATGCGATTGGGAGACCCAAAACACCTACGCATAAAACATTCATAAGTCTCGATTCTTAATGCAATATGATTAACCACTTTGGGATTAGGCGATCAACAAGAGATCTGGTCCACGAAAGTGCAAGTACCCAATTAGATTTTATTTCGAAGTCGCGACACATTTAGGTCTATGTTAAGCAATCACCGAGTAATTTACGAAGTAATTACCCTACAAATGAGGCCGGCCACCACCAATTAAGGTGAAAAATATTTATGCTAATACATGTTAGAGAAATGATATAATGGATCATCCTCCGAAAACATGTCGCACGAAAAGAAGAAAATGGTAACGGTCTAATCTTAATCGAGATTTCGCATTGAATTATCGAATGTAACATATCACGATCCCAAAGTATGGAGCATGATCCAAATGATCATTCATCCATAGATTTGAAATAATGAAGATTAAACATCTTCGAAAACCAATAATCTTCGAATCAGAGATCTCATCGACCAGAATAAAAAAAAAGATGAAAGAAATGAATCTTAATATAAAATCCATAAAATACAAACAAAATATTTTGTAGAAACCTTTATTTTTCTAAAAAAAAAACTTTCCATCTTAAAATAGAAAAAACATTAAAACGAGAATAACAAGGGGGGATGGTGCAACATTAAGGGTGGTGATAGAAATAATGGGATCCATAAGCCCAAACCATATCTTAAAAAAACACTAAATTCATTAAAAAAAAGAAGGTGAGAACGCAGGTCAGGAGGGGTGAATAGCAACATATCAAGCATTATTAGGCCCAAATTACAACATTTTTTTAATAAAAAAAACAAAACAATTATAAGTAAAAAAATAGAAGCTGGTCTTCTTCCCCTTCGTGAAAAAGAAACAGGGCAACCATATTCCATCTTTTCACCTTCAAAAAAATGCGATCAGATATGGAAAACAAAATCACTGTCAATGCTTCGATCGGCCACGTCTCTCTCTTCAAGATTTGCTGGTTTCACTTTTTCATCTTCTCTTCAAGTGAGGCACGGTGATGAACGACGCCGAACTTTTCTCCAAGATGCGAATTGCCGGAAATCAACTTCGACACCGCCGTCCTTCTTCTTCTTCGTACCACAACGTCTCTCGGTCTCTTTCTTTTCATTTTTGGCTAATAATGATGGTTAGGATTTATGAGAATGATGTGGTTGTGAGGTTGAAATTGAAGGATTGAAGCTTGAAAATGATTAAAGGATTATTTGGTGAAAATTCTGCAGAGGTAATTTGGCTATTTCAAGCTTAAATTTGAGAGAGGGGAAACCTTCAATTTATAGAGGGATGAGCGAATAAAGTGAGATGCCAATTTATGTTTCGATTTTACGCTTTTCATAAGGTGAGGAAGGCGTGGATTTTGTTTGTGTTTTGAAGCTGGCTTGCGTGTTGTTTGATTTTTCTTGCGTTTTGCTTAATTACTGATGCGTCTTGGTCATGCTTGGCCTGCGTTTAATGTATACTGTACCTGCGTTTTGATGCTGTGATTTACGAAGTCGTTTTCGCTGCGTTTAATGTTCACTTCCTTTGTGTTTTAATGCTTGCGTTTGGTCACAGTTTTGTTCGTGTGCAGGTGCGTGCAGATTGCGTTGGTGTGTACGGCGTGTGTCTGTTCACGGGCTTGTGCAGCTTCAGGTATGCTAATGGATGAAGCCGAATACGTGCTGCGCTGGAGGTGTTGGCTTGGAAATATGTGTTTTGGGATGTTCAACTTGCGTTTTGACTGTTGTATACACATGCCTTGCTGAGTTTTTTTACTAGGCTTACTTGTTGTTCTTGTGGTGCTCACGTGCTATGTAATCAACTGCTTTGGTCTTTGGGTTTAATTGTTTTTGCTGAAAGTGTAAAAGGATGGTTCAATGGGCCTCAATTATTTTTATTTCAATTTTTTTTGAAAGGATCTTAAAATATTATGACGAATTAGTTGGAGAAAAAAAATAATGGTGTATATAAATGGGCTTAATTGGTATGTTTGGTGTAAAAAGTAAAAAAAATGAGAAATTAAGTTGGATATTTATTTGGATTAGAATAAAAAAAGTAATGAATATGGGATCTATAAAAAAAATTTAATGGAAATTGGAGAGAATCGGGTATTAAAAAAAAATCAAAATATGATTTAAGGAATGGTAATTAGGATAATAATAATGAATAGAAATCAGAAAAATGGAATTGATTGAAATGGGTAATAGAAAGTTGGAAAATAAAAAAAATGGTTTCATCAAAAAATGGATAATGGATATGAAGTGATGATTTTTCTAGCCCAAAACCAAACTCCTGATTTTTCACAAGCCTTTGATAAAATGAACACAGTCAATCCTGAATCATTGAATATTTGCAAATTAAACCACAACCACTTGGATCGTCTGGAAATTGCCTGAATGATTTGAATTCATATTGAGGAAAATAAATCCACAGATGAACTGATGAACACTGATAAATCTGAAGATTCAAACTAAACTTCACACAGACCACTGCTCGATAAACTGATGACTTTTCGCACACAACACAACTTGAATTTTGAACACGCATTGTCTAAGAAATAAACCACTGGCACAAATAACTTGCAGTTGAACAATCTTTTGATATTTTGACCAAGATTAGGTCAAACGTTCATTTGAATCGAATCAAAACTGAACAACCACTTTTGAATTGAAATCACTGCCCTGTCTTTGAAATCCTGCAACACAGAGAAGAAGAAGAAGCAGACTGCGACATATTTTTGGTATTTTGGTTAGAAGTTAGTAAATACAAACAAATATAAAGCAAATAAAAAACAATAGCAATAGTGATCCCTTGTGAAGCATAAACCTACACCCGAGAAGAACCGAGAAACCAATGCGATCTTGTTTGTATGCAAGATGCAGATGAAAATGCATAGAAATCTTAGGGCAAAAATTAGAGTGTTACAATGAGTGTACGAATGAAAGGAATGGTTCTGAGTTTTTTTAAAGGTGGTTATGATTTGAGCGAGGTTTGTGTTGATGAATGTTTCGGTTTGATGTGTTTGTGTTGATGAAGATAAAACACGGTGGTGCTTGTGGTGAACCAGTTTTGGAAAATGGGGGTGGCGGTGGTGTTGTTGATGGTTGAAGAAGGTCCAGGTTGTAAAAAAAGTGAGAGTGAAGAATGTTGCAAGTTGTTGTTATTGTTATGAAAAGAGATCAGTTAGGGATGAAAAAAAGTGAGGTATGTGTTGGTGTTTTTGCAGATTGTTGTTAGAGTTGTATTGTGTTTTTTGGATCGGTAAACGATGGTGAGAGGTAAGGTGGTTGTAATTTGAATGAATGTGAGGTTTTATGGTTGGCGGTGATTTGTAGAGGGTGTTGATTTTGGTTTGTGAATAGTTTTATTTTGAGGAAGAAAGATTGAATGGAGGTTGAGGTTGAAGTTGTATGGTTGTTGTACCAAGGGAGAAGAAAAAACTTCAAGCTGGTTTATGTGTTGAAGGCTATTTTTTAAGGTGCAAGTTGCATGATTATTGTTGTGTTGCGTTGAGAAAATTCATTGCTT